>KI547134.1:1253845-1335747 GCA_000497715.1 Spathaspora arborariae UFMG-19.1A
TGGATTTTTCTTGGATTTTTTTAAGGTTTATTTGGGCGTTTTTTTGAGGATTTCTTTTGCATTTAATTGTGTGCTATATTACTTTTGCTTATTTTTGTTTTTTAATTTTTTTATGTTCGTTTTTAATTCTTGTTATTATAGACGTTTTTTGTTTAATTTTGAATTCTCGATGTCTTTTTCTAAAAGGTTTTTAGCGTAAATAGTTTATTCTTTTTGCAATATATGAACGATATTTATGTCAAAATTACGTAAGAGAAAATTATTTTTTTGTAAGAAGAGAGAATCCTTCAACTTCGTAGAATTGAAAGAAGGTTAATTTAAGTGGATGTGCATATCTGCGACATTTCCGCCCACTTCTCGAAAAATCATATCATGGTCATATGTTCTCAAGGTTTTGTGCTCTTACGCATCACTTCATAAATTTTATAGCATGATTTGCCTTTGTTTTTTTTGATGCAGGATATTTTGAAGAATGAAGGAAACTTAAGCCTATAAATTTTTGTCAAACGAATGTCGAACATTTTAGTATAGGTGTAAACAAAAATACTACATCAAAAGTTAGGATAAGAAAATAAAAATTGGTAAATGCCTTCAAGTTTCGAAACAGGTGGTTAAGTTGCAATATCATGCCTGCCAAGATGTTGCAAAGCACCCTTTACTCCCCTCCATAAAGTTTAAGTTTGACTTGGCATTTAGTCGAACTCTAAAATCCCGGGTGCTTTTTACGGAAGCGGATAGGTGCTGTTTAAAGTTATGACTTTACTCCTCATCTAATTAAAGTAATGTTTACTTATTACTACTTCTAACTGATCACCCTCAACTATATTGATAGGGGGTTGCAAATGTCCAATCAAGTTTGCGTGACTATTACAGAAGCGGGGTGGTTTATTATTAACAATTGAGGCTGTTAAAATTTAATTGCAATTTTTGTGTTCTAAATATAATATTTGATTTTTAGTGTCCAAAATAATATACACACTATGTCATGTTATTCAATGTCATCATTGATAGTGAGTTCTTTTAGGTTATACTAACTTCTACTTCATACTAAACCAAATCTCCCAAATCGCGGAACGGGAAAAAACAATCTTTGCTCAATATATTATTATTGCAAACTATTAATAACATCTCCTCACTTTTGTGAATAACCCACCCTGCCACAAACTACCACCTCCCCCCTTCCAAACAACAAGAAAATAAGCATAAAAATTATTTTTGCAATTTAATTACACATTGAATAAATGATGATCATTCGTTATCTATTACTCCTGGATAATATTTGTTTGGGAAACAAAAAAAAATAATGTTACTATATAATACTTTTTATTTTTTAGGTAAAGTCTTATTTGTTTACGCCAGCTCTTTTTTTATTTTTTACATAATTATTTATTTTTTTTTCTTCTGTGATTTTTCTACTCACTTAATTTATCAGTATCTTTAGCAAGGGGGATGCACCCCTACACCCCTCCCCCAACTTCCTACCACAGACAAGAAAACAATGAGGAAAAATACTAATTAATATCATCCTCAACAATTTGTGTAATAAATTCATTAATGGAAAAATATATCCAAGCTACGGCAATCACCCCCTGGCATGAACAATATCTCCTCCCAAAAGAAGGAACTTTAACAAAAAAAATAGGCGGGGGGGTCTACATGGACAAGCAATTTTATTGTAAATGCCACATGTTTGCTCACTTACATCATTGATTATCTAACAAACGGGTATCTTTCGGAGGGTTGAAAATAATACTTTTCTTGTATGTATGTAGATCAACGCCATATAATTCTGTGGGAATCTAGAGAAGCGTTATTTCTCGCGGAATCTCACGGAGAATTCTCGAACGCAGAAATAGAGCTATGCAAGGTTTATGCGGCAAAATTCCTATCTCCTGCAGACTACGGCATTTGCTTCCTGTTATTGTTTTTACGAATACCGCACCATTATGAACATGATAGAACAAACTGATTGTTCTAATCTTTTTACCCCCTAAGAGGATTGCATGTGCACCTTCTAGAAAAGATACTTTCCATTATTAGAAAAGAACAAACAAGGCCAACAAAATTTTTTTTCTTTTAAAAATTGGGTTTTGTGTACACATAGGGTTCTATTATGGTTAGTTCATAGATTTGCTACGATTGTTCTTTGAATCGCCTTTGTTCAAGACGCAAAAAGAACATTTTTGAGTTTTTGCGATTTGTGATGCATATCTTTTATATCAATGCATTGCACAAATTGTTTTTGTAATTCATTAATTAACCCACATATGGTGTGTGTGTCTCTCTCCCCTCTCAAAGTTCGTAATATATGATCAAGAAAAAAATAGAAATATCTTACCACCTATGATTATTTTTTTATATAGACCCGAAAGATCCTCCACTCTTGTTGGAGGGGGTAGAACAAGTTAACTAAAGTCCGAAATAAAAACCCAGTATCCCACAAAAAAAATTATTATTATTCGCCATATTTCCGCAACATGTATAATGTGCATGCAATAATTTTCTTATCAATTAGTAATTTGTTTTTTTTAGGTCGAATATATTTCCAATTCTGTTTTGTGTACTTTAGGATTGTTCTATTTAGTGCATTTGAATTAGACCTTCCCACGGATGATGTATGGAACGGACATACGGGGTGGATCTTTGCATAGAATCTTCTAACGAAATCTAAATGTGTGTAACTTTGTATAAAGTCTGTGCTTCGTTTCGGGTTAGAAATATAATATTGTTTTTTGTTTTGTTTTGTTTCCCTTTTTATTTTTGAATATAATTGTTTTCATCATTATACTTTTACATCAATATTTTATTTTTCTAAAGATTACGGGAGTATTATTATGGGCTTCCATTTAAAATATCTCGGCCTCGGATAATCGAACATTTCGGGAATTGTGTCACGACAATAAACTATCCGATTATATACTCTTAACAATCTATCAATTTCAAGTACTTGGCATTATACTTGAATAAAAAGAAATATTGATCAAAAGGTGTGATCTACATATGTTCTAATGACCGAGGTTTTTATTAATTATTATTATTTAACTGAATTGGTTTGACGCCATAAACTTGATGACTCCTAATCTAATTGTGAGGAGAAACATCATGGTAACTTAGTAAAAAATGAAGAAAAAAAAAAGAAATGAAAGATACCCGGGATAATACAGTATCCAAATAATAATAATATAACAATTCAGTTATTATTTGCATTGTTCTTTCCAAAAATAATAAAAACAAATATTATTATATTCTTATTTCCATAGAAGAAGAAAATAATATCTAGGTTCATAACCAGTTGGTACCTTTTGACATCTTTGTACACTTTTCTTTGTTTTTTTCTTTGTTAATGGAAGCTTGAGAAATATCATTGTCCGCATTTCCGCTGGATTTAAATTCTGTGTGACCCTGTGATTTCGGATTTGTCCCAAAACAAAGAGAAGAACAACGGATTTTGTGGTTTTATATAGCTAAAAATAAAAGCATTGTAGACAATCGGAAAATGGCAAACATCCATTTGAAGGAAGCCAATGTTTAAAACAATCAACAATCGTCAATGGAAGTTTCTTATTGTACAAAGCCCAAACTACTGTAGTATTTCTACATTTCCGGTCTTCTTTGGGCCCCTGCACAAGATATTAGAGCGGGTTTGTGGATTGTTATTGTTTAGCTGATAGTTCCATGTGGCATCTGAAGTTTGTAGATCCAGGAAATATGCTAATTGTGAACATGAAAGAAGTATCACAAAATCAATTGACAAATTGTATCGGAGATAATTGTTGGTTGCCCTCCTCGCCCTCCTCGCCCTTATCGCCAGTTCGACCTGCCTGGGCAACAATCTTTGACAATAAACTTGCTCATGCATGAAGTTGCTGGATCTTACATTTGCAAGTTGACGGTACTTACATAATTCTAACTTATTACAAAAAAGACAATGTGTGTTTAACAAAAAAAAACAATATACAAACTTATTTACATCCCTAGTTAATCAAATATCTCTTTTCAGCTTCCTTCCAGTTTATAACATTCCAAATAGCCTTGAAATAATCAGCCTTAACATTTTGATATTGTAAATAATAAGCATGTTCCCAAGCATCAATAGCAACTAAAGGAACTAAAGGACCAGTAACGGTATCTTGATTTGGAGTAGTTACAACTTCTAAAGTACCGCCATTTTCTTTATTCTTAACAATGAAAGCCCAACCTGAACCTTGAATACCAGCTAATTTAGAATTAGTTAATGCTTTTAAATTATCTAAAGAACCATATTGATCAACAACTCTTTTAGCAAATTCAGAATCAGCAGTTGGAGGTTCACCACCACCTTGTTTTTCTGGAGCTAAATTCTTCCAAAATAAACAATGGTTAATGTAACCTCCACCATTGAAATTAATGGCTTTTTGTAATTCAACAACTTTTTTAACTTCACCTTTAGAAGTAGCTTCAGCATGTTGTTCAATTGCTGCATTGTAATTGTTTACGTAAGTTTGATGATGTTTAGTATAATGTATTTCATTAATTTGACCAGAAATGTGAGGTTCAAGAGCACCAAAATCCCAATCTAAATCAGGAAGAGAGACTTTAGTTCTAACTGCGCCAGCAGCGGAAGTAATTGTAGATGACTTGGATAAAGTACGACAAGCAGTTCTTAAGGAAAGCATGGTAATTGAGTTGCAATTGATCAAAGAAGTTGAAGGGGGGATGAAGAATCGGTTTTTAAAAGGGATCTTGATAGTTTGTTTTTTTTTGCGCTGGTTTGCTTTTGTCCTTTTTTTCTGACTAATTGCTCCAAAGGATTTCAATTGGTTGTTTGCTAAGCAGCTGCAAAAGTAGTAATTCTACAGGACTTTTTAGTTGTTAAACTAAGGTCAAATATCCGGACTTGACCATTCAAATTTAAAACGAGCTACAATGGAGATATTAAAGAAAAATTTCTCACATTTAGTGTAGATTATTGTTAAACCGATACCTACAAGTACAACTCCGGAGTAAGGGAACTATAGTTATTTCTATTTCTAACAAAATTATTTACATTCTTTCGACTGGAGTTAAACCTAACAAGGTCATACCATTATACAAGACTTGCTTTGCAGACATATACAAAGCTAATCTCGCAAGAGCCAAATCCTTTGGTTGACCTTGAACCCATAAAGTATCATAACATTGAGAAATAATATGAGAAACATTAAATAAATATGTTACAATAGTTGAAGGTTCAAGTGTTTTTAATGCTTTCTTTATAATATCTGGATATTGCGCCAAAGTTCTAATAAGATTTTCAGCACATTCTTCAGTTAATAATTCATAATTTGCATTAGATAATTCTTCCTTAGTATGAGGGAAATTTCTTTCAACTGAACAAACACGTGAATGAGCATATTGTAAATATGGACCAGTATCACCTTCAAAAGAAGTCATTCTATCCCATTTAAATTCATAATTGTTAATACGTTTAGATTGCATATCTTGAATCATTACAGCAGAAATCCCAATTAAATCAGCAATCTTATCTGGATTTTCAATTTGAGCATATTTAGCTTCATTCTTCTTCATAACTTCATGCATTTTTTCTTTAGTTTCTTGTAAAATATTATCCAAGAATACTACAGTACCTTTTCTAGTAGACATACCTTGAACCATACCAAAATTAATATGTTCTAAATTCTTAGCCCATTCAAAACCCATTTGTTTTAAAATTTCAAAAAATTGTGCACAATGTAAATCTTGTTGAGCAGCAATTACATAAATCATTTTATCAAATTTATAAGTTTCATAACGTTTAATGGCTTCACCAACATCACGAGTTAAATAAAGAGAAGTACCGTCAGATTTTTCAACAAGAGTTTTACCTAATTTTTTGTTGAATTTAGTTAAATCAATTAATTTAGCACCACGATCAACATGAATTAATCCTTTTTCTTCAAACATTTGTGTTGCCTTTTTCATTAATTCTTTAGGAACTTGAGATTCTCCTGAATAAACATCATATTTAATATTAAGACGAGCATAAGTATCAATATATTTATCAATTGATAAATCTCTAAATCTCTCCCAAATTTTTAAAGAAGCTTCATCACCATCTTCCATTTTTCTAAAAAATGCTCTTGCTTCATTGTTTGTAGCTGATTCTTCACCTTCATCTGTAACATCCTTGTTAATCTTGACATAAACTTCAAATAAATGATTAATTGGATCTTGTGCTAATTTCTCTTCAGAACCATATCTATCAAATCCAACAGCTAACAATCCAAACTGTTTACCCCAATCACCTAAATAATTAATACGAACAACTTCCCAACCAGCACGTTCATATAAATTAGATAAAAACCCACCAATAATAGTTGATCTTAAATGTCCAGCATGGAAAGGTTTAGCAATATTTGGAGAAGAAAACTCAATAATTGCCTTTTTACCAATACCTAAAGGTAAATAACCATATTCAGTTTTTCTTTTCAAAACATCATTAATAACTAAATTATATAAAAGATTTGGATTCATATAAAATTGAAGGAAAGGACCTTCTGCTTTGACTTGTTTTAAGAACTTTCCCTTTTCAAATTCTTGAGCCCATTGTTCAGCTTTTTCCTTTGGATTAACACCTTTTAATCTTAATCTTGGAACAGGAACAATTAAATCTCCTTTTTCTAAAGTATTTGGAGCATCTAAAGCTTGGAAAATAATTGAAGAATCAACTGAAGAAATTCTACTTAATTCTCCACAAATATAATTTCTAACAACATCAATTACATTATATTCTGGGAAAGATTCTTGAGTATGAGAAGCAGGTTGTTGTAAACCTAAATGTTGCAATCCTTCAGTGATTGAATGAATAGCTAGAGTGGCCATTAGTGTACGACGTGATATTTGTGTTACTATCAGGATCTTAAACGATGTCCTTTGTAACATATGTTTAAGGAAGGGTTTTTGTATTGAAAAAAATTTTTCGATCTTGTTAGAAGTCATCTTAACCGCGCTTAACAAAAAAATGTGTCATACACGAAACTACCAGGGAAGATGAAACTAGTAGGAGGGAGTTGATTGTATAGAAGAGAAGGAGTAAATGAAGTGACTTTGCTAATAGAAGGAAAGTTAATTTGAAAAAACAAAACAAAACAATAAATATCTAGTAAAAGAATTGCAACCTAAACTTAAACTAAACCAATAAACTCTATGTTGTTTGCGCTACCAAATTCTTGAATAACCAATTTAACTACATTCGAATTGAATTATAATAAGTTAAAGATGAAAATAACTAGACGTATTTGAAACTCTTTCTTTAGTAAATTGAACATTTTTAAGTAAATTCATTTTTTGGGGCAAAGGCAAAAGATCAAAACTTGATCAAAAAAATGCGTAAACTATTCTGTAACAGTTATATATCAACACTTATTACTACCACAATGGATCAAAATAAAGTAAGACAATTACAAGAGATGGGATTTTCCCAAGCTCAAGCTGAAAGTGCATTAAAACGAACCAGCTATGATGTAGAACGAGCAATTGCTTATTTATTTGGTGAACCCTTGGAGTTTCCAGAACAATTAAGACCTGTAACTACGCCTGAACCAAATCCACCACCACCTTCATCACCTAGACAGAATCAACTTATACGATATCAAGATACTGTAAACATTAATAATCCTGAAGATATTCCCAATTTCCCCAGTTTTAGTGAATTTAGTAGTGGAGTTAATTCAAATATGCAAAGTGGTCTGAATGTTAGTACAAGTGATTCAGGCTCGATTACTCAGTTTTCAATCTATGATCATTATAATGGGATACAACGAGATGATTTTACCCCTCCAGTTATATTACCTTATCGTATAAAGTCACCCCAAAATTTCTTTCTTCCTATTTTAATAATTGTTTCTAGTTTAAAGGAATTTACTGAAAAAGTGTTGAATAAGTGTGATTTTGATTATGGATATGTTGAAAATTGGTATAGTAATCAATATGAATTGAATGCTGAAGTTCCAGAAGGTGTTGACCAATCTTTATATAAGTTTGTTCTTGAAGTTCAAAAATTATTAGGGTTTTTAAATCAAGGGTTGAGTAAAAGAGTATTGATTAGTGGTAGGAATTTATTAACTCATTTAAGGAATGATTTTTACGTTCTGATTCATTCTGAAACTTCTGATGAAGTATTTAAAAAAATATTTACATATTTAACTCAAACTATAGATCAAGTTTTGCAAAACAACGAATCTAACTCAATTGGATCAATTTTTAACTCAGTAGTTACTAATGATGACAATGATATTGAGTTATCAGTGATTCATTTAGATCCAGATACAAGAGGTACAACTATTACTGAACTGTTGAATACTATATTTTGGAATCTGGATGATAGTTTGGGACAAGTTAGCTTTGCACATTTAGCACCAATTTTAACATTTCATGTATTAAATTATGATGATGGTGATTATCAACCTATGAAACTTGAAGAATATTTCTATCCTGGTGTATATGGGACTGAATGTATGAAATTAGTCTCTGATATGTCAAACAAAAGACTAGATATTGCTAAAGAGAGAAATTTAGTTAGTAATAGAATAATGAGTTTGAATTCATTTGAAGGTAAAAATATTAAACATATTTTACAGAAAAGTATTGATTATTTGGCAAGCACTGGAACTGAAGAGGAGTCAAAAGAAGATTTGATTAAACTATCAAATAATTTAAAAGAAGAAACTGTGCTTTTAACTGATAGGGTACCTCAAATAAATCTTGATTATTTACAATTGGATATAAATAATCATGAAAATATCTTGAATAAGTTACATGAAGATCCAAGTATTAAACCACCTGAGAAATATATCTTAATTGGAATCATACTATCTGATTCAGAATATCTTTATAAAACGAAGACATATTGTAAAACGCCAGATGAAGATTGGGTTTATTTTTCAGCAACTGCCACCCCTGATAATATTGTAAATGATTTCCGAATGGAAACTATGAACTTTGAAAGTGTAAATGTTTTCTTCACTGAAGCAACAAGAAATTCAAACGAATCTTTTACTTTTATATATGGAAGTGAGAGTAAATTTAACGAACAAGAACATGTTAAAATTGGTGATAAATTGGTTGAATTTTTTCAGAAGGATAATGAATATCTCTTACAAGAAATCACTAGATTAACTAAAGAAAGTGAGCAAGATTTAGAAATATCTTCCGAAGAAGAAGATGAAGCTTCTTCAATGCAGGAAACACCAAATCCTGAAGGAGCAAACCCTGAATTTAGGAGGAGACAACCTCTTACTAAGCCAAAGGAAGCAACAGAATCTTCTTCTGATGCTATGTTAGTAGATTTATAGTAAGTAATATTTCAACCACAGCAAAAAACTAACGCACTTTTCACCAACGCAAAAAACAAAGGCAACAAACCTGTGTAGTTATATCTCCACTTTTACAATACAACATACAAACAATACAACATGTCGTTCAATCCTGATGAGTTTGAGAATAACAATCCATTTGCAGAACCACCAGTACAACAACCTACACTAGAAGAGTCGGTTGCACCTGTTGTTCTGGATAATACTACTACACCTGAAAATGACAACTCTACAGAACAACCACAAGAAAGTCAAGCTACTTCTGAACAACCAGGCCAATTGACTGATGCTGAACTTAGAAAACTCATACCTGAACGTTTTACCAACAAGTACCAATTGACTATTCGATTAACTAATATTGAAAAAAATAAACCTGGTAATCCAATATTAAAAATGGATGCTGAAGTCAAGGGATTACCTAGATTTAGACAAGTTAAATATAAAGATATTCGTCGTACATTTAACGAAGTTGTTAAATTTAATAAATATTTAACCATTTCAAATTTAGAAGTGTTTGTTCCAGTTATTCCAAGTGCCAATACATCATATCCTACAAATGGAGAAGATGAAATTAAACAACTTACATTAGTTTGGCAAGAATGGTTAGATAGAATTACAAAAAATCCCATTTTAATTCGAGATGAAGAATTTATTTATTTTATTGAAAACGATTTTGGATATTCTGTAATAAATAGTAATCGAAAATCTTCTGTGGCAAGTGGATTAATGAGACATACTTTAAAACAATTTTCTGTTCCTTATGATCCATATTTAGAATTAGCTGATTTTAGACCCTTGATTAAGAATTCATATTTAATATGCCAAAAATTATACAAATTACTTGATCGTCATTCAAAAACTGAAAAACAATTATCAATTTATATTTTTGAATTATCCAATAAATTAAATGTATTATCACAATTTGAAATTACTCATCCAGGTATGAAAAATATGTGGGAAAAACTTGGAAAAATCACGCAAATTCAAGCAGATTTAACTTTAATTGAGAGTATAAATGATATGGCTAGTTTAGGTGATGGTATTCAAACAATTATTGATGATTTTTATGAAATTAAAGAAGCATTAACTAATCGACATTTAATTATGCGAGAATTATTACAAGCTGAACTGCAAACAAGTACAAAACATACTCAAGCTAATAAGATTAAAAGTCGATCTTCTTTAGATCCAATTAAAGTAGATGAAGCTTTAAGATCATTAGAATATGCTACAAAAGTTGAAGAACTGTTGAATTTACAAGTAAAAAGAATATCTGGGGAAATGTTATATGAACGTAAGGAAGTTATTGAATTTACTGAAAAAAAAATACAAAAATTGGTTAAAAATTTTACATTACATAAAGTAGATCATCATCGAAAGATATTAAAACATTTGGAAACAATAAGATTAGATATTAGGATAATTGATGCTAGAGGAGGGTTATCTCGATTAAATCGGGATAATTTAGCTAATTTAAAACATAATTTACTGCAATCACAATCAGCAAAAGGTGATTCTTGGTCTTCAAGAACATTTAGATCTTTAGAAAAAGAGGAAGAAGAAAAAGAACAACAACAAGAAGAAGAAACAACCAAACCTTTTGAAGATGACAATTCAAAACTGAATGTAGTTGACGCTAAGAATGCTGCTAGTTTACTTGGAATAGCAACTTTTTAATATTAGTTTATTTACTAGTTTATTCGATTAATCCTGTAGATACTCTTGGTTCTTCTGTATAACACTGGACAAACACAGTGGACTTTGCGTGAGAATACTAGAAAAAAAAAACTGCAGCAATTAACCAGACAGCCAGACAACCAGACAACCAGACAACCAAACAACATTTTAATACATATCTAGTTAACACGCATCTACATATAATATATACTCATATATACCATCACAAATGAAACAGAAATGACTAATAACTCCGATAACCCTATAGAAAACTGTAAATTATCTATAGAAGAAATTGCTGATACACTAGATAAACTTAATCACATGAAAGTTGCTGAACTTAAAGATATTTGTAGATCAATGGAATTACGTCTTGGAGGTAGAAAAGCTGATTTAATCGATAGTATTGAGCTGTATTTTAAGCATGGTTTACAATTTAATGACAATATTCGAATGTTAACTATTAGAGTTCTTGTATTAAAACGAGTTAATGGAACTAATTTACCCAACTATAAAGAATTACATACTGCTATAAGAAACGGTCTGTACTCGTTAGATGGTGTTATAGATACTAGTAAGGCTCCTATGGGGTTACACCCTCAACGATCGAACTTACATGCATATGATTCAATCCCACATAAAGGGCATTCATTATATTTTTTAGATAATCCGTTTTTTAGGTTAAGGCGACTTGTACATGGAAGTCCACAATTATGTTCACCAGCAAAGGGAAGAGGTGAATGTATTTTCCAATTTATATTTGATAGTGAAGAATATAAATTAGTTGAGAATAATCCAGAAATGAAATTATATTTATTATGTGGGAAACAAGGTTCTCATGGGATATCGTCAACTGAAGTACCTATTGAATATCCCTCACCTTCAGAAATTCACATTAATAATACTCAATATATGGGACAATACAAGGGGATCAAGGGGAAAATTGGAACTGCAAAACCAGCAGATTTAACTGAGTTTATAAAAGCGCCACCTTCTCAAAATAAAGTAACTTTAGTTTATCTGCAAACTCAGGATTCCTTTTTGGCTTATTTATACATTGTCCAAGCAATATCACCTGAATTAGTACTAGAAACTGTGAAACAACGTCCAAAAATCCATAAAACCGCCACTATTGCTCGAATAAAATCAACAAATGACGATGAAGACATTGAAATTTCAGGTAGTACTATGCCGTTAACCGATCCGGTTTCAAGAACAAAAATGAAATTTCCCATTCAATCAATATATTGTACTCATACTCAATGTTTTGATGGGATGATTTTTTTACAAACTCAATTGCAAATGCCAACTTGGAGTTGTCCAATATGTCTGAGAAGAGTTGAAGTAAAGGATTTAGCCATTTCAGAATACTTTGAAGAAATTGTTAATCAAGTTGGAGAAGATGTTGATACTGTAATTATTAATGTTGATGGAAGTTGGGAAGTGGAAGTTCAAGCAAAGAAAGAAGATGAGACAAATGCCAATGGAAGAAGTGTTAGCGCACAAGCGGAAGAAATTATATCATTATCTAGTGATGAAGAAAGTGAAGATGAACAGGATGCGCCAGCACCAAAAACTGCCGAAATTGAACAAGAACCAGATATTCCTGTAAATGCATTAACTGAACAAACAGCAGCTATGACTACAACTTATAACACACATACAGCCCCAAATGGAATAGTACAACAATTGTCTCCAGATTGGGAACATACTACTTCATTAGATAAGGCAATTGGCCGAATGGAAGATAATATAAATCAAGAATTAAATGATGAATCTCCACTAGCTTCATTGAGAGATGTACGTGATCGATTTAGAAAAGGGCATTCAACTCCACCCACAGGGAATAATTCAATAAACATATCACCAGTAGTACCTCATTCACAATTGCCTGAGAACCTAGAAAGTCACCCTGTACCAGCCCAAATTGAAAATGAATCTAATCAAACTTCAACCACTACTGTACATGACAACATAAATCAGGATCAAGCAAGTCAACCTCAAACTACAGGTCTTTGTCCCAATCGGGCAAAACAAATAAGATATCCTTCAATATTCATAAACCCAAGATCACATCATCATCAAAAACCACAACCACGAGGCTCATCGAGATCAATTTCACCTACAAATAATCAGCTTCGGCCGACAGGATTAGAAAATTCAAATGATGCCAGAACTGCACTGGCCTCAAGATTATCAAGTACTACAAGTCCAGTTGAAAATGTAAGTCCAGCTGGTAATTCTACAAATGATGTTACAACTTCACAAATTCTTCAACAGGTTTTACTGAATCAACGATCTAGTGTGCCTAATATCAGCACGGTTATTCCTCCTGCGACTTCTTTACAACATCAACAGGTTCGACTGGGTCATGGATCTCCAATAATAAGACAATCTGTACCAAATATTAACCCTATATCTCCTGCAATTGTCGATGGAGCATCTCCAACTACTGGAGCTTTTCAAGTTCCTAGGCTGGGTCAAGGATCTCCAAATATTAGCATGTTTTTATCTCCGACAAGTGGAATATCCCCTTCAATTACAGCTGCGCAAATTCCTCAGGTTATTCTGAATCAAAGATCACCAGCAACATCACCAAATAGTCCAGTATCAACAGTTGAACAACAGAATGTGAATAGTCATCGCGCAGCAAGTCTAAGTACGGGCACATTTTCACCTACTGATAAATTAAATGCTCTTCTTAAAGTGAGAAGTGATCAAATAGAGAAATTTAAAACATCATATGCTATTTTTAAACAAAAACATAAGGATAAAATTGAACAATTCAAAAAACAAACACGTCAACAATCAGAATCACAAAATGAGGAAGCCAATAGAATTAGACAAGAAGCCATGAATGCTACATCTAAAGAGATTCGCGATAAATTAATTTCTAAACTGGATCGTATTCGAGATATGATTTTGAATTATGCCCAAGATCGAGCTAGGCAACGTATTGCCATGGAAAATGAAATGAGAGCTCAATTGACACAATTCAAAACTTCATTTGATAAGTTTATGAAAAAATTCGATGCTGATTTTTTAGAACCTCAAAAGTTATTAGTTCACCAATTGAAAGCTTCGAATTCTACTCAAAATTCAGCATTTAATTTAATACCAAATTCTGAATTTGGAAATGAGAATATAACAAGCAATGGAAATTCAAATGATGTTAATAATAGTTCATTTGAGTCTAATCAAACAACTCATAATCAGCCGCAAATTGATCAGTCGCATTCACTTCCTATTTTACAATCTAATCAAAAAGATATTGCATCCAAACGGTTGACATTAAAATTTAAACCATTTCAACCTAAATCACTGTCAAGTTCACCGAGTTCAACTCCAACAACAATTCTGACTCGCCGTGTGTTTCAACTAACTCAACCTGTACAAAATTGTCAAGAGTCAAGTACATCCTTTCAATCACAAGCTGTTTCCCAACCATTCAACAATGGTCAAAGAACAACCGAAACTTCTCCAACTACAGACATTCCTTTGCATAGATTTGTGGCACAAGAGGAAGTCAATAATACAGTTTCAAGACAACCTAGTGAACCTCAAGCGACAAGTCAACCTACTGAACAAGTTCAACTCTTGATTAATTCTCCCAAACAAATTGTTACTAATATTTCTGAGACAATTTCAAATGCTGTAAATAAAACTGGGGAACCTGAGCAGCAACTACAAGCTAACTCACCTATGAATACTCCTGAGATGGAAGCAGTACAAGGTCAAACTAGTACAATCCCTCAAGCAACTCAAGAGCCACGACCAGTATCAAAATCTTCTGTGCTGCCCATTCTGAAGGATTTTGTAACACCTATACAAGGAACACCAGAAGACATTCAATCTAGTCCAGATAGAAAACGATCTTTACCTCAAGAGAAACTCCCATCACCTTCATTATTTGTACCTACAAAACTCCCAACATCACCTGAGAAACGTCAGAAAATAATTGGAACTTTAGGTATTGAATTAAGTAAAGATGCAATAGGGTTAGAACCTTCACCATCACCAGAAGAAACAACCTCAAAGGTACACCCAAAATTACCTAATTTTGAAATTATAGATTTAACTGGAGATGATAGTGACTAAGTTGTATATGTATATATATTGTATACTATTACAATTTTTACAAAATGCATTATTTAAAGTTGTTTTTTTCTTATATATGTTTTACTCTATTCTTACATTGGACTTGGACCCAAATAATCTTCCTTTATACTACCAATAGCATAAATTTCATTTACATCAGTTCTTGTCCCAACAATTTTCAATCTAACTCTTGACCCCTTTTCAATATTCTCATCAGGACTTACATAAGCAGGTGGATTAGCTGAAGGGTTAAATTTCATATCTGAAGGAATTAAATGAGTACTTACAAAAACCAGTAATGGACCAACATCAGCGAAAAATCCCATCTTGTTAACTGTAGTAACTATGGCATCGACAACTTCTCCTTTAAATGGTTTCCATACTACTGCTCTATATTTAACTTCAAATTCTGCCAATCCGGAACCAGGAATTATTCTTCCTTTACCAACATCTATATTCATACAATCTAGCACACAAACAATATATCCAAATTGTCCAGTACATGTACCTTCAACGTCACTTAATAGTTTATCTCTTAAATATTGATCCATTTGAGGTCCAAAATATGATGGATGTAATGTTAAATTTAATGATAAATCTTTTAAAAAGAACATTGTTGTGATAGTATGATATTTAAGTATATGTGGTATGTATATTTGTTTGCTCTAATGCATATAATACAATTTTTAATGACCGCAGTCGTATAAGATTACTTTCGTTGATTTACTCTTTGTTAAAACTGATACCAGCCAGCTCTTCAACCAAATATTGTTCTAAATTAAGTTCAATTCAATTCTGTCGATGTTTTTCAAGATTTTCTCAATTTTTGGCTGGAGAAAAAAAAAATCAAATTTTCAGTGAAGAATTTTTCAACTTCATATAAACTATACTAAACCTGTTAGTCAAAGGTATATATATCTAAATATGTCTCAAAGAATTGGTCATTCCGTGCTGGCCCTTACAAGAATTTGGCATCACGTTGATGTAGCTGCTGAAGAAAGAACTTTAGGTCGTTTAGCTACTTCCATAGCTCAAACATTAATTGGAAAACATAAACCAACTTATTCTCCAAATAGAGATCATGGAGATTACGTTGTTGTAACAAATTGTTCTCATTTATATGTTACAGGTAAAAAAATGCAACAAAAGCATTATTGGTCTCATACTTCTCGTCCTGGTTCTTTAAAATTAATATCTATGGAAAGAATGATTGAAAATAAAGGGTATGGAGAAATTTTACGTCGAGCAGTTAAAGGTATGATACCAAAGAATAAACATAGACTTGTAAGAATGGATAGACTAAAAGTATATGATGGTGATGAACATCCTTACAAGGATAATTTAATTGCTTTTGCTGATGAAGTTCCTGATATGTTAGCCAAGGCAAAGAAGTTGGAAGAAAATGAAGCTGTAAGAGCTGAACAAAGAAAGAAATATCTTCATGAATAAACTTGTACATATTCTACTCTGTAAATATGAATAAAACTTGTATCTTTGATATATATTGTATCTCTCTTTTTTTCTTTTAAACACTACTTATAATACAAACGTACTTCGAAAAACCTCACACATACCCCCCAGGGATTTTACACACGAACCGTAGTTCCAGATCTTTCAGTATACATTCTTGGAGAAATATTCATGGCCATTAATTCTTGGAATAATAATTTAGCAGCATATGGAATATGAATTTGATAAATGTTTGTCTTATTCTTACAAGATCTACATTCAAATTGATTCTTTTTCAAATTAGCAATAACCGACATTAATCCACATTGTCCACATACATGGACTCTAAATGCATCAGAAGCTTCCATTAATCTTTCTTTTAAGAATCCTGCTGCACCATGAGCAATCATACAATCTCTTTCCATTTCTCCGAAACGTAACCCACCATCTCTTGATCTACCTTCAACTGGTTGTCTAGTCAAGACTTGTACTGGACCTCTTGCTCTTGCATGAATCTTATCATCAACCATATGTCTTAATCTTTGATAATAAGTTGGTCCAAAGAATACTTGGGCCATTAATTTCTTCCCAGTATGTCCATTATACATAACTTCAAACCCTCTACTTTGATATCCATGTTCTCTTAATAATCTAGAAACAGCTTCAGCAGTAACATCAGTAAATGGAGAGGCATCACCTTCAAGACCAGATAATGCAGAAACTTTAGATAATAAACATTCAATTAAATGGGCAACTGTCATACGAGATGGAATAGCATGAGGATTAATAATTAAATCAGGTACAATACCTTGAGCTGTAAATGGCATATCTTCATGTCTATAAGTAACCCCAATTGTCCCCTTTTGACCATGTCTTGAAGCAAATTTATCCCCAATTTGTGGGATTTTTGTTGTTCTCATTCTTACTTTAACAAATTTAGCTCCATCACCATTGGTAGTTAATAATACTTGATCAACAATCCCCGATTCGGTACTTCTTAATGGAGTTGAAGCATCTCGTTTAGTATGATATTGAGTACGTTGACCTAATTCTTCTGTATCTGGAGGTATTGGTGTTGTTTTACCAATAATTATATCTTCACCACTAACTCGAACACCAGGAGCAATTAATCCATCATCATCTAATTTTTCATATGTACCATGTTTTAATCTTAAAGTATCTGATCTTGAAGGTTTTTCAAAAGTTTCTAATGCCTTCATACCTTGTCTTTTTTCTAAATCCATGTATGATCGGAAAAATAATGATCTAAATAATCCTCGATCAATTGATGATTGATTCATAATCACGGAATCTTCTTGATTATATCCAGAATAACATGCAATTGCCACAATAGCATTTTGTCCTGCAGGTAATTCCCGAAACTTCAAATATTCCATTGATCTTGTAGTAGCTAATGGTTTTTGAGGGTAGTATAAAATATTTGCCATGGTATCCATTCTCACCGAATAATTTGTCAAGAAAACCCCCATAGCTTGTTTACCCATCGCTGATTGATATGTATTACGTGGAGATTGATTATGATCAGGGAAGGGGATAATTGAAGCAGCAACACCAAGTATCATTGAAGGGTGAATTTCACAATGAGTAAAAGTATGAGTATTACTACTAAAAATTGGTTTAATTCTTTTAGCAGGATCTAATTCTTGTTCTTCAACCTGTAATGCTTTAATTTGTGTTTGAGATAAAGTGTTTTTAGAAGCTTCTAAATCTTCTGGTGTCATGGCAATCATAATTGTTTCTTCTTCTTCAGCATCAACATATTCTACAATACCATCATTAACTAAGGAAGTCCAAGTATAACCTTCATCCTCACCTTCATACTCATCATATTCAGAATTTAAAAGTTTCAGAACATGTTCCTTTTGTAATTTCAAATCACCTTTAGTTTCTGATTCTGGATCATCATCAACAATAAAAAGTGGACGATAAACTCTACCAGCATCAGTGAAAATTTTAAATTCCTTTTCTCTAATATCTCTAATAATAGAAACTTCAGGAGAAATATCACCTCTTCTTCTAAGACTACGCATGGTATCAACCAAATTTGCAGGATCTCTATGAGTACCTACCCAAACACCATTAACAAACACTCTTGTAGAATCTGGTGAATTTGAAGGAACATAATCTTCCAAAGGTTCCATCCCCCATTCTTCCAAGAAATATAAGATTGGTTCTGAAGGAGTACCCACAGAAATACAACTCATTAATGATAAATTCTTAACTAATCCACACGCTTGTCCCTCAGGAGTTTCTGCAGGACATACTAACCCCCAATGAGTATTATGTAATTGTCTTGGTTTAGCAATTTTACCATCTCTACCAATTGGAGTATTGGTTCTTCTTAAATGGGATAATGTTGATGAATAAGTATATCTATTTAAAACTTGAGAAACCCCTGCTCTTGAACTCATAGCTTTCTTTTGTTCACCCCAATTACCCGTTGCTAAAGAATATCTTAACCCATCAGTAATTGTTTGAGATTTAACTGCTAAAGTTAGATTAAATTCTTTATCATTTTCAACACATCTTTGCATATAATTATAGATATCTTTAGTTAATTTTTTAAATAAAATTCTAAATAAATTTGCAAGTAATGGACCAGCTAAATCCAATCTCTTCTTACCAAAATGATCTCTATCATCAGGTTCTTTTCTTTCTAGTGCACATAATAATAATCTATTAACCATATAACCCAAGAAAAATGCTTTTCTAGTTTCAAACCCTTCCTCTTGAGTAATATTTGGTAATAATTCCTTCTGTAAAATATCTTTGGCATATTGAATACGTTTTTCTCTTCTAATACCCAATACTCCTCTTCTACCAATGAAATCTAATGCAACTTCACGTTCTTGAATAACAAACCCTTCTTCAACACAAGGTTTTAACATTTCCAACATTTGCCAATCATTTGCATCATAACAGATATGTTCTAAAATATCACCATCTGGAACAACACCTAATGCTCTGAATACAATAACTATGGGAATATCTTCTTTAATATAAGGTAATGTAGCTTTAATTGTTCTTGCAGAAACTCCCTTTTCATCTCTACCATATAATTTAATTTGCATTGAAGAAATTAATCTTGAACCTTTTTCAATAGCTGATCTAATTTCAGCAACATGAGATATTGGAGAAGGCGCAGCTTTCTTGAATACTTGAACAATATTAGCTGCACTCCTTTCTTGAGCAATTAAAACTTTTTCTGAACCATTAATAACAAAATAACCTCCCATATCATAAGGACATTCTTTTAATTCATAAAAATCATGTTCACCTAAATCTCTCAACATACAAAATTTCGATCTTAACATAATTGGTACTTTCCCTAAATATACTTTAGTTCTGGGATCTTCATCTTCTACTTTTTCTTCTATCCAATCCAATTCATTATTATCTTTTCTTTTATTGTCATCTGATTTAAATACTTTTTTAGTCATATCAACATATAAAGGCGAAGAATAAGTTAAATTACGTAATCTTGCTTCTTGAGGAAACATAGGATGTGTAGTACCATCCCCTTCAGTTTGACTTGGTTTTGAAATATAAATCTTTCCAAATGTAATTTCATATCTTCTATTTTCATGATCAGATTCAGAAGTATGTTGAGCAGGTTGATCCAAAATTAAATGAGAATCTTCCCATACTAATTCCTGAATAGTAGTTTCAATAAATTCGTCAAAGGAATCAAGTTGTTGTGAGACTAATCCCTTTTCTTGAAAGAAAGAAGAAATTACTGTCCAACAATCTTCAGGAGTGATACTTTGAGAATCACTATCATCATACATGTATGGATCATCCTCTTCTTGATACTGTTGTGTCGACATGGTTGGTGTGTGATAAGGAGGGGGAAAGGTCTGATTAGTAATGATGGATGGGGAGTTGTTGTTGTAAATTCAAATTGTTGCCTGAGCGTTTTCTTGAATTCTGCTGCAGAAAAAATTTCCAACAATTTTTGAACACTCTCACACGACCTTTTCAATTTAAGTCTTAAATTTTTTTTTTCACTTTCTCCAATATGATTTATAACAAAAGATACTAGGACCAAACTATGGAAGCTTATAATAAGATGTTTTCTTCTTTGTTGAAGATTTCTGTTAGAAATTACCATTATAATGTTACTCCCAAGAATTATCCCAAAGTTAATGTTAACGATGTTGTATTAAATCCACCAAGATATGGTTATAGAAGACAAAGACCACCATTACTCTCTCAATCAGTTACTGACACTTTATTACCTTCTGAAGTTATTCGTCAAAAATATATTGATGCTGGTAAAGTAATTCCTAATAAATTTTTAACTAAAAGTGATTCTATTGCTAGAAGAAATCTTTTGAAATTACAAGAACAAATTGAAATGGGTCAACCTCATTTTACTGTCGGTGGTAAAAAAGTATACTTCCCTCTGGGAAGAATTTGTCTTTTAAGACCAAGTGCTAAACATACTCCTTATCAAGCTAAGTTTTTAGTTCCTAAAAGTATGAATAGAATGGATTTAAGAGATTATTTATGGCATGTATATGGATTACGAGCATTAAATGTTACAGTTCAATTATTACATTCAAGATGGACAAGAGGTCAATATGATAATGGTCGTTATAGAGGACCTCAATTAAAGAAAATGACTGTAGATATGGCAGAACCATTTATTTGGCCAGAAATTCCTGAAAAATTAATTAAACAAGGTGAAGAACAAAGAGATGTTCAATTAGAATTGGCTCAACCAAAGAAAGGTTCTGAAAAGAAATTTGCTCCTAAAGCATATGATGGATTATATAAAGGTAATCCATTACCAAATTCTTTTGTTCCTTCTAAATTTAGAAAAACTGGTGCAGAAGAATTAGAACAATATAATAAACAAATTGCTGCCAAACCTGAAAGAGATATGGTTTCAAAATATTTAGGTTTGTAATATCCCTGATAGTGTACATAGAAATAAAATATCTACATTTTAGAAAAAACCATAAACAGTAATATAAAAAAGTATACACAAATTCACCACCACCCTTTTCTCTTGGTAACTGTACTATCTTTAATTTCTTCAGGAGCAGTCTCAATAATATCAAATTCATCAGGTACTTTCTCTTCTGGTGAAACATTTGCAGTATTTCCAGTCAATTTATTCTTCATATTCATCACCATAACAAAGGAACTATCCAATAATCCCGATTCTGGTTGACTAGTACTTTTTTCGTTGTTTGAACTTTTTGTAAACTTTGACAAAACTGGGAAATAATTTGTAACCTCTTTCAAATGTAAACTTTGTATAGGATTATTTATAATTTCATTAAGATTATCTCTATTATTCTCTATACCAGGTTTAATATATTTAAAAAACAATAGTCCTGCACCTGTTTCCGTAAAAGATTTCCATTCTTTAGTATTATCAAACACTGAATCAGGCTCCATTTCACCTCGTGAAGCTAAAATCATAGGAAATATTAACCATATACCAAATGCTAGTTTTATAATTGAATATCCTGGTAATAAGTATAAAAATATTATATTTTCAAATACACTAACCACAGAAATAACAACCCAATAAATAAACCATTTTTGAATTGAAATTAAATGTCTTTGCAATTCCATTTCAGGGGTGATTTTAGCATTGCCATCATTTGAACTCTTATCCTCGGTGGTAGTTGCTTTAATTGTATCGAAAATTAATCCAATTGGAACAGTTATTCCAGCAATTTTCAAGTTTTGGGAAGCGATTAAACTGGCAACTCTTGTATAATCATCATATGCTCGACATGAGGCAATAACAGGATATACTGTGTTGGTTAAAAGACTAGATTTTGGTGTTAGTAAAAATATTCTTAGTGGCAATGGCAAATTATGTGTGTTAAATTTGCCATCAACATTTAAACTTGAGTCAAGAAAGATTAAACTGTTGTAATCACTAACGATATGTTGGTTGACTGTTTGAATACATACCTTAATAAACTGAATAATCCCATACTGTTTGTGTGTAGTTAATATTTCAAATATACGATAATGGATTTAGTACGAAAATTAATCCCTTATGGACTTGTCAAATAAATATTTAAGTCCTTTGAACGAGTAAGTATCAGTGGATTTGTTATCCTATTTTCTTAGCTTAATTGTGATTAACCGAGAAGTATAACAAAAAGAAATATTAATATATTCGGAGTTTACACAAAAACTTTTTACAAATAAGAAATTAAGTATCATTACAAATTATAGTTGATAGAAAAAATTAATGTGTGTTCCTCACGCCCCTCTCTCTACTACGGGGTAGATCGTAAGCGATAAGATAAACAAGAAGGAGAGAGAGAGAAGAAAAAAAAAAAGGATCCTGTGTCATTACTTAACCAAGTAGTCAATGCAACCTAATGAGAAAAAAAAGAATGTATGTTATTAAATAAACTGTGTAAAACTAAATGTCAAAATGATAACCGCGTTTATCTAATTGTTCAATATTCCATTTCCAAGTTTCTTCAATATTTCTTTCCTTAGAAGCAACTGAACTTGGTGTATCAACAATACCACCAGTAGAATAGTAATTTCCATTGTCTTTTAAAGATAATTCAGGATCCATAGCTGCTTTTAAAGTAGCATATGAACCTTGTTCATTATTTACACCCATTACTTTCCCAATGGCAGAAATTGCTCCTGTAGTGATATATTTCATTACAGGAATATTCTTCCAATGATTATATAATTCTGTGCCTACAATAACACCAGGATGAACTGAAACAGAAAGAATATCAGGATAATATTTCGCCAACGCCTTAGCACCTTGAATTTGGGAACATTTAGATTTACCATATCTAATCCAAGTATATACGGCATTAGGGAAATTACTAAGATAATGATCTTTTGGTGAATAATATTTGAATTCAAAATTATGACCAATTGAAGCAAGATTTATAATTCTTGGATTTGTAGCTGCTTTTAAAAAGGGAATCATTTTTAAAGTTAATAATAAATGACTAACAAAGTTGACTTGATATTGAATTTCATATCCATCTTTAGTTTTTTCATATGGTACACCCATAATCCCAGCATTATTAATTAATACATTTAATTTATTTTCTTTGGTAGCAAAAGTTTCTACAGCCTTGGGAATGGTAGATAAATCAGTTAAATCGATATATACATAATTCAATTCTCCAAAATGACGAGTCTCTTTTTCATCAGAAGTATATTTCTCTTGTCTTGATTTAGCTTCGGTCTTAATATCGTCAATTGCTTTTAATACTTTAGTTTCAGTTCTACCTCCAATGTATACAATATATCCATGTAAATATAAATGTAAACATGTATACCATCCAATTCCAGAATTACCCCCAGTGATAAATACCACTCTTCTATCTTCTTTGGGGTTTAAATATGGAGCTAAATTAGGGTTATAGAATTTACTTGTCTTGACCATGGTGGTTAAAGGAAGATGATTCATTGGAAATCAACAATGCAATATCTTTCGATTAATAAATACTTTTTTTTTACAAGGCTTTTTTACAATAAGGCTTTTTTTTACATGTGAAGATCTGTTCATGCTATGTTACTTTACTCTCTATAGAGAAATATTTGATTCATCTAGAATATCCCTCTTGGTAAGAACTTGAGTTTATTTAATTCCCTTATTTGGAGTTTTGTCCGCGTCTATAACCACTTTGGGTAATAAGATCGTGACCTATAACAGTATTCAATCTTTTCTCGGATTTTACCTGCATATCGCTTAAAAATCTCGTTTAATATAAAATGTGGAAAAACCTCCATAATCTGGATTAGAATTAGATAGATCATAATCAACTAATAGAATTCACTCTAACTAATAAATACTATTTTCATCTATTGTAAGTTGCTTACTAATGGATTGTTAACGACTCAACATCATCAATCCAATTTAACACAGACAAGGTACTTAGTTTGTTTGTTTATTTCTTTCTTTGTGCTTACTACCTTGCTACTTATATCTTACTTTGGGTTGATAATGTGACAGCTCGTCTCTAGTAACCAATATATATAAAAAAAAAGTTGACAACTCAACATCATTGTGTTTAATCTGAATTTAATAGTATAACAGAAGCTATAAACATTACTTTTAAATTGTAATTATAAAATACTAGAACATATCGGCTCCGGACCCCGCGGAGTGGGCTTTGTAAACCTAGGTAAAGCGGCTATACCCTCCAGCACGGTTAATCATCCCGAAATACGATAAAAGCTAATTATCAGGGTATACCACGATGTTCTGAAAAAAAGAAAGTACTTCAAAGTAATGGCCTTATTTCGGAGGTAAACTTCCGATGGAATATCATATACCCTGGTGAAATACGGATGTTACCATTGCTCAAACTTTTCTCCGGGAAGATCTATGGTTACAATATTTTCCCCTATCGAAAACAATACGATAAGGAAAAAAACAAATTAAAAAAAAACGGAGAATAAAAGATCCAGAGTATACCCGAAAATAAGAATATTGACATTGTTAAGAAAGCTTGATTTCTTTTTTTTGTTTTCAAATTCCGTTAAAGAAAAGGGGGTTATCTATTGTGTTGCAATTAACAACATATGTTATGAAATTTTCAAAATGTGTTGGAAATTCATTCAATCAAGAATTTTGAGAAAGTCCGGACCCGAAGTAGTGGTTTTATTTTTCTTGGTATTTGCTTATCTTCAATAGGTAAACCTTGATTTCCAAATTGGTAAGTCTTAGTTACATCATAAATTGTTGGGGAAGAAATCTTGTTATGTTTGATTTATGTCCTAAAGTCTTCTTTCATGTTCTTGCTAATGTGGGGATTTTTGGGGGTGCAAAATGTAAAGGAGGCTCTCTTTTGTAAGTTCCAATTGGGGAAGTGTTCCCCACTTCTATTTTTTCTTAAAAATAGCTGACAGATAAGAGGGGAGTGAATGACTGACCTAACATGAAATATTCAATTGTGTGGATGAGAAGTGATCATGACTTACTATTGACAAATAAGAAAAAGAGGAACCCTTAAACTGATTCACGAGTCACAATATGTCAATCATTTCTTGTTATTGCATCATTCATGTTTCTCGTGTTAGAAAAAGTAACACCACTATTTCCCGTACTAAGGTTTAAAAAAAAATTAAGGAGTTCCCCGGATTGAATGATCATGATTACGAATCATCGAATCTCGTTCAACTATAACAGGCTGGTTCTTATGATGTGGGGTCTGACCAGTTTTTATTACGAATGATGTTGGAACCCAAATGTACTTTTTCTACTTCTTCACTTATTAACACTGACGGATGAACTCCAATCATGGATTATTATTTGTTCTTGTATACACCACCTCAAGAAAAAAAAATAATTCTTTTGACTTTTTTTCCTTCTTTTTTTTTAACTATTATAAATACCATTCAATATCTCCCTATTTTTTAAACCAATACGATTTCTTATCATATTGTCATTTTTAATTAATTGGTAATTTCAAACGTTGACTTTTACCTTATCAATTGCTATCCCTATATACACACACATATATATACATACATACATACAAACTTGTTAACGCACGTGCCATATAATGTCATTACGAACTCTTGGTATTGCCCCATCAATTAGAGGGTTGTTTGCTAAACCAGGAAACATGGTTAAATCAATGTGTACTGTTCTTGATTTTAAACGTAATCCAGAAGCTGCTACTAAAGAAGTTATAACGAGATCAGATAAAGAATTAGGTGGATATTCCACAGTAAATTTTGAAATTGATCCTGAAGAAAAAGTTGGTCATTTTCATGGATATTTAAGTTTAGATTTACCTAAAGATAATCCTGAAATTCATAGATCAGGTTATGCTATGTTTAGAACTATAGATTTACCTGAATCTTGGTTTTCTGGTAAACAATATTGGGATTGGAGTCAGTATTCTTCTTTGGTTTTACGAGTCAAGGGAGATCGTCGGAAATATTTAGTTAATCTTCAAGCGAATACTCCTTTAGTGACTGATTTGTTTCAACATCGATTATTTTTAAATCATCCTGGTCAATGGGAAACTGTAGTTATTCCTTTGGATGATTTTGTCATGACAAATTGGGGGATTATTCAAGATGGAAGTGAAATTAATAAAGCTGAAATTAAAACAATGGGAATTGGATTATTAGATAAACAATATGGTCCATATTCATTAAAAATCGATTGGGTTAAGGTTATGACTGGAGCTGAAGTCGATAAAGAAGCTTCAAAATCAAGAGGTTCATTATCTGTTTGTACTCCTGAACAAGAAATGAAAGAAGAAGAAGAAATGGAATATGAACAAACTCATCCAACTCATGGTAATTCTGCTATGGGTAAGACTACAATTAAAGAACCAAAAATATCTATTTTCTAAAAATAAAAGTATAGTATTTTAAAAAGATACAATAATAAAAAAAAAAACAGCATAAAAAGTATTTGCAGTTTTGTCAGCAAATATAATCACAGAGAGAGAGAGAGAAGGAGATGGTGGGTTAACTGGAGAGATATCCTTATTTATTTATGGAAGTTTTATTTGGGTTTTGTTTTTTAGGTCATTTTTTGTATATTTAAAGCCAACCACAGACTATGTTTGTTGTTGTTGTATTTTTTTGTTGGTTAATTTGTTTTCATGTTTTTCAATTCATTTTGAAGATTCTTTTGTGTTAGATATTTTTGTTGTCAATACATGGAAAGTCTTCTACTTGTTTCAACAGTTTTAGATGATTGACTCATTTGTCTATAGCTTTCGAATGTACAGTAGATATTGATAATATACATTAACTTATCATCAGTTTTAGAACTAAGTCTAGGAGACTTGAATCACAAACATTTCAAATTACTATGACCAAAGTGTGGAGAAACTGAAATGTAAAATGATTCTTCCCCACATTTTTGTTTTTTCCTTATCAAAGCAAATTGCAAAATCCTACATGGGAGGGGAAGACTAAGCGATAAGTCCCTTTTAATAATAAGCTGACGCAACTATTGGTACATGCTGGAATTTATGGATTCCAAGTGGGGAAAGTAGATTTCATGTGAACCTCAGTTGGTCTATTGTTGAGTGTAATTATATAGTTACTATCATTAAAGGAAGTACTAATTGGTCCTTCTCCAATTCACTTGCGACCCCCCCTCCCACATTAGTACGATTGTTGGGTAACTAAAAGTGCTTGACCTACACCTTCGAAGTTTTTCCTATCTTATAGTTTGAGGGGAATAAATAAGAATTAAAAACGTTACATATCTCTACTTAATTTCTTCTATTCTTAACTCTTGTTTGTTTCAATCACTTATACCTTAGGGCTAAACCCTAGTTATCACGTGTGTAAATATCATGTGATCCAAAAAGTTTTAATTCTCTCACAAAATCCTGGACTATAAAAACCTCCCTGAAAAATAAAAATAAAAAATTTTTCACTACTTTTCTTTTTAAATTACCAACATAATTATCACAAAATGGCAAGAGGCCCGTATGTCAAACAACACACAATCGGTTGATTTCAAATCAACCACTACGATTGTTGTGAAAATAGAGAAATGGAGTACACTAAACTTTTAGTTTGGGAAGGAAACATAATAAACCCATTGGACTTTTCTGTCTATGGTATATCAGTCAATTTCAAATTGATTTGGAAGGGAGCCTTGTCGTGATTTTTTTGTTGAGTTTGTCTAAAAAAAAAATGTTGACAGGATTGGACGACTGACGTTGAGTTGGAAAGTCGGAATGTTGATATTTTCTTGGTACAAGCAAACCTATAAACCATAGGGATGCACTTGTGAACAAACTTAACATCAAGATCACTACGGAGCGACCTCTCTATTTTACACAATTGTAGTTTTTATATAACCAAAACTAACACTTTATTTTTTTAGAAAGAAGCATTTGAAAAGATTAGCAGCTCCATCCCACTGGATGTTGGACAAATTGTCCGGTACTTATGCCCCAAGACCATCTGCTGGTCCCCACAAATTAAGAGAATCTTTACCATTAATTGTTTTCTTAAGAAACAGACTTAAGTATGCTCTTAACGGTAGAGAAGTTAAGGCTATCTTAATGCAACAACACGTCAAAGTTGATGGTAAAGTTAGAACTGACTCTACTTTCCCAACTGGTTTCATGGATGTTATCACTTTAGAAGCTACCAATGAACATTTTAGATTAATCTATGATGTTAAGGGTAGATTTGCTGTTCACAGAATTTCAGGTGAAGAAGCAGCTTATAAATTAGGTAAAGTTAAAAGAGTTCAATTAGGTAAAAAGGGTATTCCTTATATTGTTACCCATGATGGTAGAACTATTAGATACCCAGATCCATTAATCAGAGTTAACGATACTGTTAAGGTTGATTTAGCTACTGGTAAAGTTTCTGATTTCATTCCATTTGATACTGGTAGATTAGTTATGGTTACTGGTGGTAGAAACTTGGGTAGAGTTGGTGTTATTGTTCACAAGGAACATCATGCTGGAGGTTTTGATTTAGTCCATATTAAGGATTCTTTAGACAACACTTTCGTTACTAGATTAGGTAATGTTTTTGTTATTGGTACTGAAGCTGGTAAGCCATGGGTTTCCTTACCAAAGGGTAAAGGTATTAAGTTATCTATTTCTGAAGAAAGAGATAGAAGAAGAGCTCAACAAGGTTTGTAAGTCGACACTTCTATCTATATTTAAAAAAACAATGTAATGCCCCCCCCTTATTTGTATAGTATTTTAATGTAACGTTGAATTTGAAAAAGTGTATGTAGAACGTGGGATTGTTTTACGGGGACAGAATTGCGAAATTTCGATGGGGTTGATTTCGTATCTAAAAAAAAACCAACATTTGACACATAATTCAAACAGTAACAAACATTGAATATACAGTATGACTTCAAGATATAGAGTTGAATATGCATTAAAGAGTCATCGTCGTGATGAATTCATTGAATGGATTAAAGGCCTTTTAGCAGGACCTTTTGTCCTTCATGCTGATGTGGAGAACTTTGATATTTCATATATGGGACAAAATGGAACTGCTGAAGAAAGTGCTGAAAAATATAGAGAAGATCATGAAACTACAGTGGCTAAAGAATGTCAGAAAAGGTATTTAGAAATCTTTCTGGATGTTGAAAAATTAATTGAACATACTATTATAATTGATGAACTTAATGAAAGAGATCCTACAAGAATGTCAATTAGTAGATTAAGGAAATTAGTACCTTCATTAGGGAAATTTTTCACTAAATTACCTTTGACTGAAGCATTTTTATATGAAGATAATAGAAGAAATATTTCAAAGAGAAGATTAGTATCTCCTTCATTTAATGATGTTCGTAAGATTCTTAATAATGCCCAAATTATGGCTCTTACAAATCAATATACAGAGGAAAATCAACAAAGATTAAAATTAATTACTTTTGATGGAGATGTTACTCTATATGAAGATGGGAAATCTTTAGACGAGTCTGACCTTGTTGTTCCTAGATTAGTGAAGCTATTATCTATGGATTTATTTGTTGCAGTTGTCACAGCTGCAGGATACCCAGGGCAAAGTGGTGCTGTTAAATATTATGAAAGATTAAAGGGGTTAATTGATCATTTAAATAGTGAAGAGTGTAAATTAACTCCTCAACAACGTGAAAACTTATTGGTTATGGGAGCTGAATCTAATTATCTTTTCCGATTCAATAATCAAATGAAAGGTTTAGAATTTATTGATAGTGATGAATGGCTTTTACCTAGAATGAGAGATTGGGATAAAGATAAAATTAAATATATTATGGACTCAATCTGTGACCATTTAAATCATTTGAGAAATAAATTCCAGTTAGAAAAAGCAACAACAATTATTAAAAAGGAAAGATCAGTAGGGATCATCCCTAATGAAGGCTGTAGAATCTTTAGAGAGCAATTGGAAGAAATGGTTTTATCTTGTTCAAATAAACTCTCATTAATTCTTCGAGGATCAAGAAATTTTGCAACCTCCCAAGAAGCCCTTTGTTCAAGTGATATTCAAGTTTGTGCGTTTAATGGAGGTAGAGATGTTTGGGTAGATATTGGAGATAAATCATTAGGTGTTGAATCTTTACAAAAATATCTTTGTCGTGATGCAACTGATACATGTCCAATTCAAAAAGCAGAAACTTTACATGTTGGTGATCAATTTGCTAGTTTAGGTGCTAATGATTTTAAAGCAAGATTAAGTGCTTGTACTGCTTGGATTTCAAGTCCAAGAGAAACTGTAGAAATCTTGGATGATTTAATTATGTTATTAAATAAGCAGAATAATTAGAATATATAGATAATCAAGTTTCTTCTAACAACTATTCTTTTTAGAAAAAGGTAAAAAAATATCGACAACTGCAGGACTCGAACCTGCGCGGGCAAAGCCCAAAAGATTTCAAGTCTTTCTCCTTAACCGCTCGGACAAGTTGCCTAATTTTTTCTCAAAATTTTTTGATAACCTAAGGGATTCTGGCTGATCACGTGATTGTTTTCAGAAATGTAGATTTATTTCAGTTAAAACAACTGTTTTTATACAATATAAAGGTGTAATAAATTGATACTACTATTTTAAGTTTTCAAGAAAGTTTTCAAAGTATTTAGAAGTTATTTGGTGTTGTAATTGAACATTGAACTTTTTGAAAAAAATTGTAAGTTTTTTGGCAAATATTTGCAACCAAATTTAAAATTAAACTACTTTACCAATCTAACTATAAATTAAATAATATGTTTTAACTATCTCTATATTATAAATACTTATACACTACTCCAATGTCAAGGGTAAACCATATACAACAGGCGCAGCACCATTCATACAACTCAAAGTACACATATCTCTACTTTTACTAACAGCTTCACTAAAATCAACTTTTTCTTTATCCAGTTTAAATAATCCCCAATTCTCAAACACTGACAAACTAAATGTATCTATATCTTTATCAGTTACATCCCAAAGATTAACCAATGCCATAGGAACACCACATGCAAGCCAAGTATATATATTTCCCAGAGGTTCAAAAATTCCATTATCTTTAAGTGAACCTGATGAACAGCCAAGTAATAAACTTGGTGGTAATGCAGAACTAGAAAATGAAAGAAATTCTTTAAAAAATCTTGAAATTTTGAAATATTGATCACAACCCCCATGTCCAATATATACGAATAAGTTTGTTTGTGCAATACCTTGAATGATTTCATTTTCTTCTGGTTTCTTTCCAATTATACCTTTCCAATTTTGATTAGTTGTGAAATATTTTTTAAACCTTTCTTCACTTCGTCCTAAATCACCACCAGGATTAAGAACATAGAATAAATCATTGTATGGGTTGATAGTTAATGATCTACGTGATTTTAATATATCAATTATCATGGATAATGATGTCATTCTTGATATTGATCTATGTTGAAGTAACAGCATGGATTCCCAAGGGAAAAATGAACACCTAGAACTAGGAATGATAATCAAATGTTGTTTAGTTTCATATCGTAATGGTTTATATTTGTCCAATAAAATTTCTATTGAATGATGCAATTTATCAAAATTAATAATTGTATAATCATTGAATTCTCCATGGCAACTTAACGTATCAATAAGGTAATATAATATATCATCAACCAATTCTCTTGAATATTCTTTTAATGAATATAAACAATAAATAACAGTATCATGAAACTCAAAAGATTTCAATGAATTCTTTCGCGATGGTAACTTTGCTGATAAAATTTTTAAAAAATCTTTCTTGAATTTATCAAATACATTCCCCATTTCAAAACTACTAAAAATACCCATAAATCCACCAAACCAATAATCCTGTACATCATTCAAAAGTTCTTGTAATCTATAATCAAGACTGAATCGTAATTTCCACCATTTTTGTCTTTCCTCTTTAGTATTCACTTTCGAAGTTACTGCTCTTTTCGTGGATTGGTCACTTTCTTGAATAATAGTTTCAAACTTCTTCTTCATATCTTTAAAATTGGTAACTCTATCTGACTGGTTAACTCGAGAATGAAATCTTGAAACTGGTAATCTAAGAAACACAGGATCATACCCTTTGACAAATTTCGAAAGTAAAAGGTCACCAGAAATTGAACATACATCTATATTAATTATTGTCGTATTTGATGGGATATAATTTATCAAATCATTTTTGAAATCCAATATTGAATTTTCAAATTGAGGAACAGAATCACAATTACAAATTTCATTAGGTAACAAATCGTCAGTTACCAATAAATTCTTTGTTCTTTCATTATAAAACATATATGAGTTAATACGGTCTTGTATAAGCAAAAATTCAACAAGTAATTCCGATCCATTTGTAAATGTGCTCATCGATGAAGTCATACAGATACATCTATGCAAAAGATGATATAAAGTACGATACTCAAGTATTGGAATATGATATCCTTCTTTCAAATAGGTAAGCAATATATCTTTACATCTAATGAGGATATTCAAAATTTCAATCTGATCAGGAACAGGATTACATGAACCATCAGAAATCACCGAAGGAAAAAACTGAACTGTTGTCGGTAATTTATGCAACTGCTTGATATTAGTAATCATATTATTAACTTTGGATAAATTCTGATTAGTTTCTGCAATCAATTGAATGGCTTTATTGTCACATAATTCTATATTGTCAAGATGGACACCCAGATATAAGGAATAATAAAGTTTCCATCTAGATTCCTGGCTCTTTTGTATACGATAACAATTATGCAAAAATGGAATATCTTGCCATTTAGTATATTGTGCATAGCTAACTTCTCGGTCATCTCCCATCAAAGAAGAAACAAAACAATTGTATTGTTGTAGAGTGAAATTATATTCAACAACTTCAAGATGGAAGTATTGTCTTGCTGATTCCACATTTGCTTTATTGTCAGAATTCAGAAGGATTTGAAAAATTCCAATCACAAAATCATTAAAACAATTCACAATAGGTATTTGTTTATTTATCGAATCATTTACTTTGTGATATTCTCGAAGATAAAAAGGAATATCTCGAGATATTCCCAATTCACTTAATACTTCTACCATAGTATTGTATGCGTCAAATAATAAATGAGTTAATTCCCATCTGAGTTCAATCAAGTTTCTTCCAGAAATACTTGAACTTCCAATTTTTTTAATTAGTGAATAAAGTATCTGAATTGCATTTTTGGCATTATGACTTGCATCAATTGTTTGATTTAATGCACGATTTAGTTTACAACTAAAATATTGAAACTTTCCTAAAAGAATAAAATTATCAAATTTTGTAGTCATTGGAACATTGAATCCTGGATCAAGTTTATATTCGGGTCTAGATTTAAGAGTTGATAAAATCTTGTTGAATTTTTCTTTGGCTTGAATAAGGTTTCCCGTTGCTGTATAATACTCAAGTTGAAGTAAGTTATAGTTCATTACTTGTTGCAAACTTGGTTTAATTTCTTTTAATAATCCATTTAATTCCATAAGTGAATCCGACCATTGTGAATGTAATGACAATTTACACAAAGCTGCTGACAACTCTGATTCCAAATATATCTTGAATTCAGTCAAAGGTGATTTATTTCTCTTGTATGTATTAATAATCTTGATCAAATGTCCTGTAAATCCATTGTATTTGAAATAAGCAATTATCTGGGTAAATATATCAATTTCAAATTCACTTACAGTACTCTGAATTCCCAACCACGTTTCGATATTACATATACATTCTTCAATAATCAGTTCATCCCATCTACCATTAATTAACTTCAATACTTGAAAACCAGCAAGAATTAAAGGATTATCTGAACCCAGAATACTTAAATGTAAGTAACTTTCAAGGCCAGCTATGTTATAATATTCAAATTGTACTCTATGTTCAAAATATTCATCTTTAAACAAAACATTTTCAATGATTGAATCACATGTTACTTGTTTATTTTGTGTATCAGGGAATTTTTCAAGGGTATGAAATAATTGTTCAATAAGGTTTGCCTTGAAGTTATCATTTTCCAATTGATCTATAGCCAGAACTAACGATGGATCAGCAGATAAGATCTTGGAGATTACATGAACTGTTAAACTATTCAATTGAATTTTCTCTGTTGTCAGGCTGTATTTCAGATATGCCTTTAAGAAAGGATATAAGGTACTAGGAGTTTGAATTGCAACTTTTTGAAATTTACTGGATAATTGGGCAAGGTTGTTATCACTTGGATCAACATCTAATATAAAACACTCGTGTTCTATTGATATCTTCCAAGCATGTTTATCTTCAGTTTTGTTTCCTAAGTTATAGAATAAATTTGAAAGATTTCGTACTCTTTTGGTTTGTTTGAATTTCAGATAAACGATAAAAAGTTGACTTAGTATATTTTGAATTTCTGGAAATGATTTATTTGCAGTAATACAATCTCTAATGAAAACAGTGATTGAATCAAGGAGATTGAGATGTAATGTCAGTATTTCTTGTATTTCACCATGTACAAAGAAGGATACCAAAGTTTGAGAAAGTTGTTGTTTCATAGAATCATTATTTTGAAACTTCTTAATCATAGTTTGAAGGAGTTGTTTATTATTGACAAGATTTGGTGATTCCAAAAGTTTAACCAGTAAGTTACCAAGGGAATTCATTGATGAACAATTCTCCAAATCACGTATTATCGAGGAAGCATCATGTTCTACTTTTGGTATTTTCAGTAAAAGAACTTCCAACTGAGGAATATCTTTGGAATCGTGTATGAATGGTATTAATTCTGTGGAAATCTCGATTTGATTCAACATATCTACATCTTGAGTCAATTCAACAAGTTTCAATTGTAAACATCCTTTCAAACTGTTGAATTTGGGAGATTTTATCAAACCAAATACTTTATTGTAACCCAGAAGTATTTTTATCATATTCTTCTGATAGTTGGAATTTGAACTCAGTGATTGCCATTTTCTCACATTACCTATATTCAAGAATAAGTTAGGTATATTTTCTACTGTTTCTAAATTAACAACCTGATTTGCTTTGGTAATTATAGATCGTAAATTTTTGGATAAATATTGAAGGAAACCTTGTAATAAAAAGAAATGAAAGGAAACAATAGTTTGTGTAATATTATCATCTTGAGTATTTACAAAGGGTACACCACCTTTTCTGATCATACTGTTGATATTAACATTACCATAGCTCTTGAGTCCAAGAATAATGTGAATTTGTTCATATAAACGTGATAATTGTTCAAATACTTCTAGAAGTTGTTGTCCCAGTTCCAAAAGTTTAACAATGAATAATTGATGTTTGCGGAGTAGTCCAACTTTTGCTTGTTTATTATTCAGATATATTAAATATAAGCAATTGAGACTTGACAGTATAGACTCAATATAAGTAGAAGTAATACCTGGCCCATTATTCAGTAGATTTGTTGTTAAATAGTTAAGACATGTAGATTCTAATTTCTTAAGATCATGTTTCTGAGGGATATTTGGTCTTTTTGATGGACTCAACGGAGTTGACGATTGTGACTGTATAAATGATAGCACACCTTGGTCTATTGAAATCTCCTTCATGACATGAAGTAAGTCTGTGGCAAACTTTAAAGATGTTGTGAAAATGGGTTGTAAAAAAAAGGACGTGAACTTGAACAAAATGTAAACAAGTCTTCCTTTCCGGGTTTGTGGTAGCGCACAAATAGATAAATAAATAAAGTGACACCACTAAGTTGTTACAATGCTATATTAGTGGTTGACAATATAGAGAATACTACAAATAGCAAAGTAGAAAAGTACTACAAGTTTCCATCTCGTCTCTTGCATACTCTATTAATATATTGTAAGTATACCAGATCTATTTACATATATACAGTAACTTTACTACATTCCCCAAATCAGAACAATCTTTCACCTCTACTTTCAGCATCCATTTCACTCTTGGCAAATGCTTCCCTTTGAGCAATTCTTTCCAAGGCTCTACGTTTCGCAATAACAGCTCTTGCCTTTCTTTGACCTCCATTCTTCTTCTTGCCTCGTTTATGTTCACGTAATGGTTCTAAATTATTCTCAAATTTATATCTCCATCTTAACATATACCTTCTTGTACGAGTTTCAATCCCTGATTCTTTCATTTCTTTTGAAGTAGCCTTTAAGAATTTAGATAAACTTCCTTCGAAAATTTCTAAATGTTGAATAGTATCACGACCGATTGCTTTAAAGAATGTTTCTAAATCATGTACATTTGCTTTGGTTTTAGGTTCAGCAACCCTTGCAGCATTATGAATTAAACTATTAGAAAATGAACGAGTATATGCGGAAAAAGGGGTGATGATAGTTGGTTGTTTGAATAAAGTGGGTCTAACAAATGATGACGAGAGTATGGATGTATTTGAACCTCTAACTAAAGATCTTATCACGTTCATCTTGGTTACTGTGGGTATGTATGTTAATTATGAGTATCGTAGGTTAGTGATCAAAAATTTTTCAAGCTTGAAAAGAAAGGTAGTGTGCGCGAACCAAAATCATAATTTGAACTTTTTTATTATTGATCCATATAATACTGTATAGGTGCAAATAGAGTTCCACCGCGGAACGATCCGATGATTGAGGATCACAAATTCCTTATCCGGGTTAACTAAGCAAGAAGTTATTCAATTAAAATCAAGTTTAGAGGGTAGTAGATATTGTTGAAACGAGGCATATTACAGACAAAATAATAAAGGAATGGGTAAGCTTTTGTGAGCATCATCATGAAGGTGAATTTACTACCAGAACAGGTTAAAAAGTTAAGATTCAATGAAGCTTACCTATAATTTGTGCTAAAAAAAACCGTCTCCGAATGTTGACATAAAGGGTACGATAGATTTTATTAAAAATCGTTGAAACATATAAAGGTAGAAATTATCAAGATAGAAATTGATGTAGTATTTGATTTTATAAACAAAAGAGCATTATGGTCTAAGCACTTTCTTAAACCTCATTCTAGTACCTATCTTGAAAATCCAATATAAGTTGCCAAAAGCAACACCACAGTTGCAAGGGACCATATCCCATTAAATTCTATTGAATGTAACCAATTTTGAAACCTCGATATATCTTTAATTGCCTCATATTGATAATATATCTTTTGAATTAATTTACTCATTAATTTGTTTATTCTGAAATTGGAAACTTTCTAAATCTTTCATATACTCTAGACTCTTTTTTTTTTTTTCACAACCGTTTCCTTTTACCTAGGAGTTCTTCATCTGTTAGATTTTCAGTTATACCACTCATGACTATTTCTTGACAGTTGATGATTCAGTAGTGTTGAAAAGATAAATCTTCCACATTCAAAAATAAAAAAACCCGCTTTTAGTTTACGTTTTGACACATGTTACTTTTGAAATTTGCAGGCTTTCGCAGCCACCTACAGAATCAAGGGAAATGCAAAATATTTAAGAGTCAGTGTTTACATGCCAATATATGACCAATGCAGATCAATGCATAACGTAGCTTCCAGAATCATAATGTAAAAAAGGTTTTCGGCATTGGTTGCTTCATTAGCCATTGGAAACAATGCATTGGTTAAAGAAACTTTCAATTTATGTGAGTGTGGTGCAAGAAGCAAATTTATCTTCTGTTTCCATCTTGCTCGGATTGAGAGAATAGGTAATCTATTCCAGATAGGATAATAATTTAGAGAAACTTCGTACAGTTGGGTTCAAGAGTTTACCAATAAAAAGTTTAATAGTTCCATTTGATCTTATTCTGGAAACTATTCAGTTTGATGAAATCAAGGACATTTTTAACCTAGAGAATCTAACCACTTTCCAACTACCTCTATGGCTCAATAGGGAGTATTCTAAATCTTTTGAGAATGAAATGCAAGCAATTTTCTCTCATTTAACAAATATTCTTAGTTTCTCATTGATAATACAAGATGTTAAATTTGGTCAAATAATAAGCCTATTATAACCAAATACATTACATTCTTTACATTTAAAGTTTTCAACTCGAGGGAGTATCCTAGATATCTGGTTGGCATTATTTTAAATTATTAGGAGATTGCCCAACGATATGATATCCAACCCCCTTGCAATAGACTTGTTTCTATAAGCATGACATTGAACATTGCGTTTTCACGCGTTAGAAGGTTAGTATAAGGTTAAAAGAGAGATTCCCAAGCAAAATCCTTTAGCTTGGTAAAAGAACATTAAGACATCGTATAAACATCACAATTTATAAATACAACAAGGGTTGCCTCAATTTCTTGTAAAAAATGTTATCCCACTGATTTCTTCTACACCCAAATTCTATCTAGATTTTTTTTTGTTTAACTATACATATATTTCAACTAAACAATTTCTTTTCCCCTCGACATTTACAAAAGACCTTTGTTCTTGAATTCAGCTAATAAAGACTTACCCAATCTAGCTGGGGATTGTTCAACAACAACACCAGCAGATTCTAAAGCAGCAATCTTACTCTTAGCATCACCCTTACCACCAGCAACAATGGCACCAGCATGACCCATTCTTCTACCTGGAGGAGCAGAAATACCAGCAATGAATGAAACAACTGGTTTTGGACCTTCTGGTCTAGTCAAGTTATGTTGTTTTAAGAATTCAGAAGCTTCTTCTTCAGCAGAACCACCAATTTCACCAATTAAGATGATACCTTCAGTTTCTGGATCGTTCAAGTATAAAGTTAAAGCATCAATGAAATTAGTACCTGGGAATGGATCACCACCCATACCAATAACTAAAGATTGACCTAAACCAACAGCAGTGGTTTGTGCAACAGCTTCATAAGTTAAAGTACCAGAACGGGAGATAACACCAACCTTACCTCTCTTGTGAATAGAAGATGGCATAATACCAATCTTACATTGATCTGGGGCAATAATACCTGGACAATTTGGACCAACTAATCTAGTCTTTTCTTGAGTCTTTAATATTTGAGCAATTCTAACCATGTCCTTTTGTGGAATACCTTCAGTAATGGCAACAGCAAGAGGAATTTCAGCAGAAATAGCTTCTTCAATGGCAGCAGCAGCCAATGGAGGAGGAACAAAGATACCAGTAGCAGTAGCACCAACTTCCTTCATAGCATCAGCAACAGTACCGAAAACTGGTAAATCTAAATGAGTAGAACCAGCCTTTCTTGGGTTAATACCACCAACAACTTTGGTACCATATTCGATAGCTTGTTCTGCGTGGAAAGTAGCTTGTTTACCAGTAAAACCTTGATAAATAACTTTGGTATCCTTAGTAATTCTCAAGTTTTTGATAGTATTAGCATAGTTTCTGGCAGGAGCAGAAGAGGTGAAACCTCTAGCAAATTGTTTATACATGGTGATAACTGGTTGAAGCTGTAAAGCAAATGAATAAATCAAGAATGAAAAACTTCGATTTCTATAGAATTTTCTGTTCACATTTGGACCGGTTTTCTTTTTTCGTTCGGTAGAAGATCTCGCGTATATTTTTTTTTGGCACTTTTCGGGACCGCAAAACTATTTTTTTGTTGGTTAAGGCTTTTGAACTATGGAAAACCTGTAAACCGAAGCAAAAACTGCAAGTGGTGAAAAAAATCTGCTTAAGTGTTTCTACAGTTTCGGATGGGAAGTCCCCGGGTAGTTGTACTACTTAAACAAAAAAATGTGAACTGTCAACATCAAGAACAATAAGATCTTATATCCGGGATTTCAGAAATGGAATACTGGGTTTAGATATTTAAAATTTTAATCCAAGTATATTTCACTGACATAGTTAGTCAAAACAAGTCGGTAATTTTGACCACTACTTAGTGGAAGTAAACTACCATTGAAATTGTCAGTGAGAATACAAAACAAGACCGATAAAAAACCGATTAAAAATTCCCTAATTAATCCGAGCATTGAGAGGGGAAATTTGTTTTCCGACAAAAGCCGGGATCGAAAAACGTTTTTACAGGTTTGTGATGGCGAATGTTTACTACACTTATATTGGCTATTTCCGTTCTTTATATAAACCTTGACTTGTCAAATGATTTAACTTGTAACATCATCAAATAAGTTCAATATCAAGTGAAGAACGTCAAGTAAAGTTTGAATCTTTGTCAGCCAATTGGACCATACATATTACCCCTCACATGAACCCCGCGAGATCCCGGACCACGAGTCTAGTATGAAGCTCAATTTCTTGGCCACATAAAGTAACATGCTAGTTAGGAATTTTACATGAATTTGATTCTGGTAGTCAAAAGAAGTGGAACTAATGAAAAACACTGTCTGAACTACCAGTGTAAAGAGTAACAATGAATCTGCATAACAAATTTCAATTCTGAATCTGTCAGATATTCTTGATCTCTTGGTAGACCAGTACTCCGAATGATCATATACTGCACATCGCTAAATTTCATCGAAGTCTTGTAGCCCCAACATAAATTTCATGAAAGACCCAACTTAACATAAATAAATAGTGCCATTCGCGCTACCACATCCTTTAATTTTTGGGATTTGCAACAGAAATATTTTTGACAGAATATTTATTACACTAATATCATTTGTTGCGATTGACCTAAAATTAAAATTGTAAGTGATATTCGAAATTAAAATTCTCGTTGTACTTCCCAGATTATCATTGAAACACGATTTGCTATACTAAGGGACAATTATCTAAGAAGCCTTACCAATTTTAATTGTTCAACAAAGAGGGCGAGGAAAGCTACTTCCCCTAATCAATTGAAACAGGTGCTGCTCGTACAAAGTAGAATATCAATTTGATCCCTCGTATTACCGGAGAAGCATTCTTTTAGTGTTATTTTTTTTTATTAGATATATCATAGATATCTCTGAACTAGAAACATCGTTCTCCCCTCTTTCTCACTTCTTCTAGATAATAATGTTGGATACCTACACAAAATCTGACTGAAATCGGCTCCGTTAGCATGGATTAATGAAATAGAATTAATTCAAACAATGGTGTTGCAATTAGATGAGGGGATCTCTGAGAGGGGATGACTGTTCTATTTTGATTCACTATTGTTATATGGAAGTGTTCGGAGCTGCAAAGTACAGGAATAGAATACCGTTGGGTTGCTGTGGGATTGGTTTCTGGATACAAGAACAAAGGCCGATGATAATGAAGAAGAATTCATTTACTTCCCAACTCCACCAACATATCAGTGTAAGAAGGATTGTAGGTGGAGGGCGGAAAAATTGTAATAGTTTACAGAATTTGCCTCGGAATTATTCTATTATTTTTTTAAAGTGGGTGCAGGGGGAGAACAAAGAGAATAGAAAATATTTTTGTACAACAAAAATATTGCAATTGTGACTTCGCTAGGACATACCATGTTAGGAAATTCCTATATTTCTTTGGTAGTTAATAATATCTAAAAGAAACCAGGAATAAACAGGTACATAGCCAAGAAAACCTAATTGATGTATTTTTTTTACAAGCACAGAATCAAGCCAAGCCAAGCTAAGTCAAATTGCAAATTGCAAATTGCAAATGACACATTACCCTGTCTACATCGGCAAGGCTTGTAGACAATCTCAATTGGAAATTTTACATAATAATCAATCAGAATGTAACATTTGTGCAAAACTAGCGAAATTCTTTCTCCCCCCACGTCCTATTGTTTTCACGCCTAAATTATTATCCATAATACTAAACTGATTTTTCCAACAATTTCAAGCCAATCATTTCCATTTGATTGGGGGTATAGTAAATTAGTTTCATAATAATACGCTTGTGTTCCCCACTAGGGGCGTATTTCATTGTGGGTTATTTTATGGCAACAAAGAACAATTTTTATTCAAAAGACCCCCTCCAATTCAAAAAAATGGCTTGAAATCGCTCAAACGATACGTACGTGTAGGCAGCTCTTGAGTGGTCTCGCAACAACTCTAACAAAAATCTATCCTGGTGGCGTAAAGCCGGTCATCACTGCATTTACCCAACCTTTTAACAAGCTTGTCCCCTCCAGGAACCCTGAAAATTTTATCAAGAACAATGGAAGATTTATTTTCTAAATTTCATTCTGGAACTGCAATATTTCTCACACGGCTTAGAAATAAACGATTGCTCACTTTTAGCATAACCCCACTTGATTCCACCATATTAGTAGATAAATCTTTAAGGAGTCTCAAACCCCACAATTTAATAGCTCCGGGAAATTCCAAAAAACTTTAGACACTTGCACTTGTCTCGTTTATGCAATGCCTTGTTTTATTCTTCCTTCCTAAAATTATATAAACAAGTAGATTACCATGCATTTCTTGTTATTTTTTGAATAAACAAACATGATTCAAAGCATTCTCTCCAACGAAGATAAAGAGTTAAAACACCAAGTTGAGGTTGAACCATTATCTACACCTCCACCAAAGAAGAAGTTTAGATGGACTATTGATAAGAGAGACCATCCAAAACAAATTTTTAACTCAACTTTATATTTATCCATATTTGTGTTTGGTATCCTTGGAGCTGCAAGAGGTTATGACGAAGGGAATAGTATGTATTGTACTTATGACTACTTGTGAATCTATACTAACTTAATTTAGTTTCGGGAAATATTACTCTTCCTGCTTTCATTTCCAGATTTGGAATAAAAGATCCAAACAAGTCTGCTGATTATTTAGCTAATCTCACATCTAATATTACATCTATGGTGCAATTGGGATCCATTGGAGGTGCATTAATCGCCATGAAGGTATGTCAAGCATATTTTAGCTATTCTTCAAAAATATACTAACCCATCTAGTCCGTCGATTTTTTTGGCCGTGTTCGTTCTCTTCAAATCATTTGTGTCCTTTGGGTAATTGGGGCTATTATTCAAATCACAGCTAACAACTTGGGTCAACTTTATGCTGGTAGACTCATTGAAGGTATAGCTATTGGTCATACAACTTCTATCGGTCCAGTGTATGTATTTTTTTTTTTTTTTGTGGTTGCAAATTTTTCTATTCGTTTTACTAACAAAATAATTAGTTACTTAGCTGAAGTTTCCCCAAGTCCCATTCGTGGGTTGGCAAGTTGTATTTTTGCTGGGGCAGTTTATTTCGGTGTTTTAATTGGATATTTGGCAAATCTTGGTTGTGTATTGAATGTTTCCAACACTAGTGATACTCAATGGCGATTCACTCTTATCCCCAAGGTTGTATTAGCTGGTTTAATTTTCCTTATGTCCTTCTTTTTCTGTGTTGAATCTCCTAGATGGTTATTAAAAGTGAACAAAGTTGATAAAGCAGTTAAAAACTTGTCCAAGTTAAGACATATGCCTGAAGATCATGCTTATATTGTTGCTGAAATTAGTGATATTAATGAACAAGTGTTAGCTGAAAAAGATGCAATTTCCCACTCTAGTCTTGTGAGTAATCTTAGAGATCTTGTGACTAACAAGAGTATTGCTTATCGTTTCTTTTGTATTGCTGGTGCAGCTCAAGTACTTGGCCAATGGAGTGGTGCTAATGCTGTTACAATTTATGCCTCAGAATTATTTTCCCTTGCTGGTATCAAGGGTCCAGTTGGTAAATTAAAAATGTCCGCTATATTAGGTGTTGTTAAACTTACATCTGCTTATTTAGGTGCATTTTTCGTTATTGATGTATTTGGTAGAAAACGTGCTTTGTACACGGGTATTTCATTGCAAATGGTTTCAATTTTATATTATGCTATATTTTTGACTATTGTTCCTCAAGCTTCACAAGATGGTACTATATTAACACCATCTCAAACTCGTGCATCTAAAGGTGCATTAGCTGCCATTTTCTTGTCAGGAACGGGTTGGACTATTGGTTTCAATTCAGTTCAATATTTGCTTGGTTCTGAAATTTTCCCCTTACATATTCGTTCCTTTGCACAATCTTTGGTTATGGTATTGCATTTTGCTAATCAATATGGTAATTCAAAAGCACTTCCTAAACTTATGTTGGCGTTACATCCATATGGTGCATTTTATTTCTTTGTTGGTGTTATGGTTCTTGGTCTTGTATTTGCATTCTTCTTACCAGAATTGCAAGGACGTAGTTTGGAGTCAGTTGAAGAGGTGTTTACATTACCTTGGCACAAGTTGAGAAAATGTAACAGACTTGTACCTGATCATTCTAATGTTCATGAAATTAATTATATTAATAGTAGAGGTAAGTTAACATATGAGGGTAAAGTTGATGAGATTGTTTTACAAGAAGATACAAAGGGTGAAAAGGTGGTTTAATAGTTCTCTTTATATATTAGCTTTTTTTTGAATAAACTAAGCGATTTACACAGAGTTTTCTCTTTCCTTTGTTTCTTCTCCTTCCAATTCAAAGCAAATGAAAAATCTATTTGAAGGAAAAAAAAATGGCAACACATTTGGTACACAATTCGATCAACAAATCTCGACAGTACATTCTTTTATATTTGCCCACCCTAGCCTATTCAATCCATATTCTATCCAATACATCACATATGTCAGAGTCTCCTACTGTACAACAAACAAGTAGTCCACCTAAGCGACTCAAGCCTGGACCAACATCAGGAAAGAAACCTAGTGCTGAAGTTCTTCAACGAAGAAAAGAAGGTCGTATTAAAGCAGCTGCTACAATTGCTCAAAACCTTAAAAAGACTGGTATAGGACGATTCGAAGCTGAAAATGGATTTGGATTAACTAGTGTCAAGAGTATACCCTTAATTAATCAAAAGAATTATTTCACAGAATATTTAAAGAAAGATGAACAAGTATCGTTTATTCGTAACTGGAGAAGTGAACGTGCTGCTCAACAAAAGTTGAAAAAGATGAAAGAACAAGGAAATATTGAACTTGAAGATTCTAAGGATATTAAAACATTCGATAATTTTGATTTGAATGCAATTGAAGCAGAAATGAGAAGAGATAAACTGAATGCATCTCAAGTTCAACAAGCTGAAGCTGACGAAGAAGAAGAGGAAGATGATGAAAATGAAACTGAAGAAGTTAGACAAGAAAAGGCAAAAATTGGTGAAGATGTCATTGTTTTGCATCCTGGAAGTGCATTTATTCGTATTGGTCGAGCAATCGATGCTGTTCCTGAAACTGTACCCACTGTAATTGCTGTAAAGACAACAGGAACACCTGCAAAAAATGAAAAATCAACTCCTAAACCTATTAGGTTTGAAAATGAAGATGGTGAGACATACTTTGATGAAGAGTTTGATCAACAAAGAGCGATTGTTACTAAGGATTTTCGAGCTAGAATGAGATATTATAAACGAAGGGTTCTTCCCAATTCTCGAGAAACTGCTGCTAATTTCAATAAGAAACAAGAACCTGAAAGTATTCCTGATCATAATGATCCAAATAGAAAGGAATGGATTGATATAAACCATACAGATAAAACTTTTTATATTGGAGATGAAGCATTATCAATACCTATTAATGGAAACTGGAAATTAAAGTATCCCTTAATTAATGGGAATTTAAATGAATATTCTCGTGATTATAATTCACCAGAAGAGATCTTGGGAGATTTAAGTAATATAATATCAGAAACATTAATTAATAAATTACAAATTACCAAATTTGAGAATTTTAAATGTATGTTGGTTATTCCTGATTTATATGATAAATCATACGTTGAAACTTGGTGTCATTTACTTTTTAAATTTATTGGATTTGGACGAGTTGGTATAATTCAAGAAGCAGTAGCTGCTACATTTGGTGCTGGAGCTTCTACCGCATGTGTTATTGATGTTGGTGCGCAAACTACCACGATAAATTGTGTTGATGAAGGTATGATTATTACCAATTCAAGTATTCTGTTAAATTATGGTGGGGATCAAATTACAGAAACATTTATTAAATTGCTTTTAGAGAATTCATTCCCATATAAAGATATTGATTTATGTACGAGTTATGATTGGGAATTAGCCCAATATCTAAAACATAATTTTGTTACATTTCAAGATGCTGATATTGCGGTACAATTATACAGTTTCTATAAACGGAAACCATTTGAAACTACTGAAAAATATGATTTTAAAGTATTTGATGAAGTTATGCTTGCACCGATGGCTCTTTTCTTTCCTCAATTATTTCAAATTGATAAACAAACCCCTGCAATTCCAAGTTTATCTACCCTGACCCAACCTAAGAATTCTCGAATCAAGGGAAGATTGTTTAAGCCTTCATTGGATCAATATACAGGTAAACCAAATAATATTAAAAGTAAATCCCAGGAGTTATTACGTACGCAGTTAAATTATTGTGATTTGAATGAGGATGATCTTTTAACGAGATTAATTGAAGAAGAACAAGAAACTACCTTTGGTAATGGGAACGATGAAGATAATATTTATCATGTTCCTTTAGAAAAAGCTATTGTTGAATCGATAACTAATGCAGGATTAGCTACTGATTTGTCAAAACTTAAAAAATTATATGATAATATTTTAGTCGTTGGTGGTGGATTGGCCAAGATAAATGGATATGATCTTATGTTGACAGATAGGATAAATATTTGGCGCCCAAAAATTCTTTCATCAACCCTGATTGATTCTATAATTGCATATGTGTCACAAGAAATTAAAAACAACAGTGAAGCAAAACAAGGATTAATTGACGAAGCTAAAGCAAGAATTCATAAATTAGAGAATAGGGAAACATCTGTAGATGACGTTGAATTAAGTCAAGAAATAATGGATGATATTGAAGCTCAACTGCAATTGAGATTAGATTGGGAATATATTGATAGTTTAAGTGATCAAGGTAATTTAATGGCAATTAATGTATTGCCACCACCACGAGAATTTGATCCCGAAATGTTAACTTGGAAAGGTGGTAGTGTATATGGAAGATTAAAAGTTGTTAATGAAATGTGGATAACACAAAAGGATTGGGATTTATTAGAAAGTAGATGTTTGTATTACAAGAGTATCTTCAACTATTAATAGTTATTACGATATATATATTAAAAAAAAGAAATGCAAAAACAATTAGCTGAAAAATGTCTAGACTAGTAATCAAGAACTTTTCTTTTCTTTGGTGGACTTACACTTCTCCGTTTGATACTTTCACTTTTATCAATTTTTTCAGGCCTTGATACTTTATGTTTATTTAAATTCATTACATTAATTCTTTGTTTTTGATCCCGATCATAATCCCAAAGTAATTTCTTCCACTGACTTAACAATTGATGCATTTCAAATAATTTCATAAGTTCTTTTTTGGATTCTTGATCAGGTTTAGTCTCTTGTTTTAATCGAAGGTATAACAATTCATATTCCTTGTATTTGAATTTAAATTTAATTGCTAAATTAGTATAATAGTCCAATTTCTTGGTTGGAGGAGGATTAGGACGTTCTTCTTCTGAGGACGACGATGAACTTGACGAACTAGCTGAACTAAATTCAAGTTTAAGTTTCTTTTGTGGTTCTTCATCAGAAGAAGTACTCAGATTGGATAATTTTCTCTTTTGAGTTTCAGATTTAGTAGGTACATTATGATTATTTATTATAGGAGAATCAGTTGCTGCTCGTTTAAATTTTGACACCAACATACCTCCACCAAGACTACTAATTTTATCATTTATTGGTGTTGAAGGTTTTTCGTCTTTAGCACCATCTTCATCACATAATTTCTTTCTTAACGGATGAGTTTGGGAGTATCCTAGACGAGTTAATGCATTATTTATATTCCCAAGGATTAAATTTCGTTCATAACTTGTATAACTCCATTTCCAAGGTCTTAATTCTTTATAAGTTTTATCCTTGAGAATATATCGTGTAGAATCACTCTTTGAATCGTGTTGATTTGGAAATACATCATCTTCAATGAATGAATCACGAGGATCATATATTTGAGCATAATCATCAAGCAATGGCTTTATATTTTCATAGTGCATTATTTCTGATATTCCTTGACAAGAAATTGGCCCTAATGCTAATAAATAAACAAATTTCTTGAAAATAGTATTCTGGGAATCATCGGAATTTGTTTTAAATGCATGATATTGAATAGGTTGATGTTGTGTAGGAGAGGATACAAGTAAAGGAGAAGGTGAATATATTCTTGGTGACGAAACTGTAACTGTAACATTGTTGGAACTAGCAGTATATTGTTTAATTTTACGCGAATCAGTAATGACATTAAGTTTTCCTGCTATTCTACCATTATAACAAGTATTACTTGGCGCTACTGAATAAATATCAACATTTAAGTTTTCTGGCAGTTTTATACATGGAAATTCCAACGTTTCAGAAATTTTTATAGACTAGATAGTATGTTAGTAACAGATATCAAACAGATAGTCTCCAAATGTAATATACATACATAGTTGCCATCTTTAACTATTAATTTAGCAGTTATTCCATTATGTAAGCAATTTTTCAAATGAGTAATAATTTCATGATTAAGTTTGATAGTAAATGCAGTAGGGTTTTTGGTACTAGTTAGAGGAGGTGATAACCTCGATATTATAATGTCGGACATATATGAAATGGAAATGTCTGAATATGAAGACCAACCTTTCCAAATTGATAAAAGAAACCTGAAAAGTATTGGGTTGGATTTTTAGTATTTGCGTGATTTGTTTGACAGGGGAGATTAAAATATACGCCTGATGCGTCTTTAAATTTTATTAACCAGGAATTCTTTTTTTTTTTTCTTTATTTTTTTTTTTTGGAGAATTAGTTAGACAAAGTTTGAATTCTATCAATTGGATGTCGGATTTAAGGGTTGATACTACTTTACGACAATGTTTAATAGTAAACTTGACAACCTTTTGCTTATAAATCTAAAAGGAAAAAATTGGGAAAAATTGGGGAAATATAAAAATAATTCAAAAAAAAAACTAATTAAATTATCATTGTGTCCGTGTGTTAACTAAGTGGTTGTAAAGCACTAGCGGCTAAATAAAAGAAAATAAAATAATCAAAATAAAAATATAAAAAAAGAAAAAAAGATCACATTTATTAAATTTTGTGTAATTTATAATCTATTTTTTTTTACGAAAGGCTTTATTCAGTACATTTATCAATATCGATTGTTCAAATGAACAAACAAAGAACTTTACATCTACCAAGTAACACTTGTTCTGAAAAAAGAAAAAAAACCATGACTTTAGAAGTTCTCCCAGTGATGACTTTTTCTTGCCCAGGAGTCTTAACTAAAATGTATCACCGTTACCCTTTGATTTCTTGTGCTATTTCTTTTATTTTTATTTTTATTTTTATTTTTATTTTTATTTTTATTTTTATTTTTATTTTTATTTTTTTTTTCGTTTGCGTGATAACAATATACCTTCTTACACGACCCTTTTTAACTGCAAAAAGAACTTTCTCACACTTTTGAAACTGCAAAAAAAAAAAAAACCAAAAGAAAAAATAATAATAACAAATAGATTTGTTTTGTCTTTGTCCAAAAATAATTCAACGGAAAAAAAAAGTTCGTAGTTTTTTTTTTTTGGTGGAGGACTGTTTTAGAACCCCCAGTTTAAATAAACAGATTAAATAAGTAGGAAAAATTAAGCACAAGTATTTACTATGTCAAAATTCGGATATTGCAGAGTGTTGCGCAGTGTTGTGGAGTGTTGCGGGGTGTTACAGAGTGTTACAGAGCGTTGCATAGCGTTGCATAGCGTTGACAAGGACAAATTAATCTGAAATATATCCAAATCTGAACTTGAATTGCTCTGGGTATGTTTGTATATTGTTGGGTTAGTACAAAAAAAACCTAGGGTGGGGAACTCGAGAGGGGGAAAGGGAGAAATTTCCCACAAAAGGTTACATATCCAATAGAGTTTTTTTTACACATTGTACAGGTAATAGAATAATGGAAATATCCAATAAACCAGATAAACTATTTATTTAGTAACATAACCTAGCTGGCTGAATTTGTTTATCAATTTAGTTTTAGGAATTGGTACATCTTGTGACGTTTTTCTTTGAAACCGAGGGAATTTCACATTACAACCCCTTGAAAATATGACAATTAAAATTAGTAATGGACTTTTCTCTTTCTCTCTCACACGAAAATGAAGTTTATGTTGACCTGACAACTCAATGGGTTTACAATACTGTATTTGGTTTATTCCCATCCTATCTCTTGAAAAACCTTCTAGTAATAAATATCTTAAAGTACTCTAAAATGATCCTTATTTCAATATATTCACTCAATTACTTACTGTTACTGCCATTGGTTAACATTTCAATAGTTTCTACCTAAATATGTTTGTTCAACTTATAAATTACACGCTCTAATTCCTTCTCTCTCTGTCTCTCACACACACAGTAAGTAGTGTGCCCTTTGGAAAAAAATCACAGTAGCAACCGCAATATTCACACACACAAACACACACACAAAAAAGTTTTCCTTATTTTGTTTTCTTTTTAAAGACAAACATTTGCTACAATTCGCTAATAACATGTTAAAGTGGGTACAATCTGGTCTTTCTGTTGTTGCAGGTACTGCTGAACCTGAATATGGAGCTGATGCAATCCAACCAATCACTAATCGTATCACTAATAATAAAATATGTCGACCAACTACTCAAGATGACTTTAATTGGTTAGAACCAGGATCTACAAATGTTGAAACCAAAACTTTTTATTTTACTGATTTAAAAACAGGATCTACTGGGTTTGCTCAAATTATTCATTCTTGTGTTATGGGTGTTCATACAACTGCTCAATTTACTTTTAGATTACATAATTCAAAAACTCCCGAAATTGGAACATGGACATCAACAAAGTTAGAAAATTTTAGATTGGAGGGAGGTAATTTTTATGCTGATGGTATTTCTTTAGAATGTGAAGATAATAAAACTATTAAACTTAATTTTACTGCTAATCCTGATTCATTAGTTGAATTAACTATGACTAGATTAACCGAGGGAGTTATATTTGGTGATGATGGATTTACATATTATGGAGAAGACCCTGAAAATCCTTGGGGATCAATGAGACATGTATTTTGGCCAAGATGTTCTGTTGTTGGTAAAATCAGTACTCCAACTGCACCAGAAGTTACTATTGATGGATATACCATGTTTGTATTTGCTTTACAGGGAATGAAACCTCATCATGCAGCTAAATCATGGAATTTCTTAAATTTCCAATCAGAAAAATATTCTGCAGTACAAATGGAATTTACTACTCCTAGATCTTATGCAGAAACTAGAGTTAATGTAGGTATGATTTGTGACAATGAAAAAGTTTTGTATGCTACAATTAATAACAAGGTTGTTCATTTAGATCCTCATGAAGATGTTGAAATTGGATGGCCTGTCCCAAAATCAATTGAATTTCATTTCCTTGGAAATGTCAAAGAACCAGAAGATGAAGGAAATGAAGTTGGATTAGTTAAAGGAGGTTTAAAAACTTTAGTTGAAAGAGTTGATGTTATGGCAGAAATTCCTCAACTTGTTAAATCAATTGTAAGTAATGTTGCAGGAGCAAAACCTTATATTTATCAATATTGTGATGAATTGGAATTAACTATTGATGGAGAAGTTGAGACTGGGGTTGCTTATACTGAAGTTACATTTATCTCTGAATAGAGAGAAAGAGAGAGAGAGAGAGAAGGGGATTGATGATTTTTGTACTTTTTTTTATTTGTTTTGCTTTTATAGCTTTTAATTAATATTAATAAATAATTTGTTACGTTTTTAAACATTTATTCCATACAAAAAGAAATATAAATAAGTAAAGTGAAAGCGAGTGAATAAAAGAGTATCACTTAAGCATCGTTTCGCTCAGTTTATCCCTAGCCCTTTGTAACAAATTCCTTTATCAACCCTAGAGTACCAACAAATCCATTCCAAATACTAAAGAAAGCACTTGGTCCTATTCTAACATCTCCAGTTCTATCAAACCAAACATTACCACCATAATTTGTTTGACTTACTCTAATTAAAGTATCCTTATTACTAGTATAAGGAGGATATCTTGCCTTGACAATAAAATCATTCCATAATTTCAGTTCAATTGTAGTTCTTTCATGAGTAAAATGTCTAAATGAAAACTTACCATGATATGCTCCCATCCCGGAATTTCCAATTCCACCAAATGGTGCATTAAGTAAGGCAACATGAAGAAGGACATCATTAATAATTAAACCTCCTGAACGAATTGATGAGACAATTTGGTCAATTTGCAGGTTATATTTACGTGAAGTAGGTCCACTAGTAAAGATATATTGTGCCAATGGAGTATCATGACGACGTTGTACTTGAATAAGGGCATCAGATAATTTGTCATAGGTAATAATTGGTAAAATAGGACCAAATATTTCATTCTTCATAACTGGATCTTCCCAAGAAACATTGTCAACTACAGTAGGGGGAATAAATCTAGTTTTAGCATCAGAGTCTCCTCCAATAATAATATCACCTTGAGTTGATTTAATCAACCCAGTTAAACTCTTGAATGCACGATCATGAATAATATGAGTAAATCCATCATAGTCAGCATCAACATTAGCATATAATTCTTGTGTGACAATTTTCTTGAGTGTAGATATAAATTTATCATGTAATTTCTTAGGAACCAAGACATAATCAACAGCAACACAAGTTTGACCTGCATTAGTGAATCTCCCCCAAGCAATTCTTCTAGCAACAGTTTCTAAATGTTTATCTTGAACATCATCTAAGATAAATGCAGGAGATTTCCCTCCTAATTCCAAAATTGTAGGGGTTAAAGTTTCTGCTGCCCTCTTAGCAATAATTGTTCCTACCATATTATTACCAGTATACATTATTTTATCAAATTTTTGATTTATTAATTCACTAGTTTCAGGAATACCTCCATTAACAGCAAGGAAAATATCAGGATCTAAAGCCTTGGTTAAAATTTCACTAAATAATTTCGAGAAATGTGGAGTCATTTCTGATTGTTTTAAAACTACAGAATTTCCACCAGCAATAGCACCTACAACAGCTGAGATTGATAAGAAGAAAGGATAATTAAAGGGGGATATAATTAAAACAACTCCCAAGGGAATACGTTCAATATAAACTGGGTCAGTTTTAAGATTTAAAGGTAAATCAGTGACTTTTTCAGGTTTAGCCCATTCATGTAAACTTTGCATAATATGAACAATTTCATTTAAACCACCCAAGATTTCTAAATTACGAGTTTCAAATTTTGATCTTCGGAAATCCTTATATAAAGCATCACAAAGTGGATCAATATTATCTTTAATAGCAAAATAAACATTACGTAATTGATTCAATCTGAATTGTAAAGAATGAGTTTTCTTTTTAGTAAAGAATGCTTCAGTTAATCTTTTTACACTTGGAGCAATAGTGTCAACTGGAGTATACCATGCGTTTAAATCTGTTTCTAAAGTTACAAATGATTCTTTCAAAGAGTCAGATGACTTCTGTTGTTGTTGTTGTTGTTGTTGTTGTTGTTGTTGTTGTTGTTGTTGTTGTTGTTGTTGTTGTTGTTGTTCTTGTTGTTGTTCTTGTTCTTGTTCTTGTTGTTGTTCTTGTTGTACTGGTGGCATTGTTTGAAATTTAAATTAATACAAAAGGACAAGAATTGATGATGATGATATTGTTGTTGTTAAACAAAAATTTGTCTTGAATTTGTTGGAAAATAGTGTGGGGTTTTTATATTTGATAGTTTACAAAGTCACAAGCAAATAGAAAATTTTTTCTTTATCCTAATTAAGAAGTTTTAAGTTTAATTCCGAATTTTGCATAGAGGCAGGTAACAAACAATAAAGTTAGTTTCGATATTAACAAAGGCTATATATCCGATATGACAATTGTTTAATTGCGGAGAATTAATATAATCTTGCTCTATCTGTGGGGGTGGGGAGGGGGTATAACTAAAGCAACTCCCCATACTTTAATTAGACATTACTCAATTTGGATAAATGTTTACTCAAACTGAAGATGAAGAAGAAGATGAAGCTGAGCCACTAAGTAAGAATTCTTCAAACAATGAAAACTATTTTACTCTTACATAACACCCCCTCGGTTTAGTATCTATATTAAATCGGGATAATTTTTAAAAAAACTGTTATTTCCGACCCGTTTTTACTTAACCCTTCATTCTAATGTAAACCCGTTTTCCACGTGAGAAATATATGTGGCAGCGCCTGTACTTTTTTTTTGTTGGACTAATGTGTGACCATCTAGAGAATTGCCACTGTCAGATTGTCTCATTGTTTCTCACTCTTTCACTTTTTCACTGTCTCCATTGTCTGACTGCCTGAAAAATTCTGTAACCTTTCTTCAACATAACCACGGGTTTACATCCATTCTTACACACAATATTGAAAACATATAGTTTAAAGTGGTGGTTTTTCTTTTAGTTTGTGGATTTTTATTTTCTAACAGTTTCCTTATGACATTGAAAGAACAATAGAAGGTTGAATCGTAACAACAAAGAAAAAGCCTATTACATCATTTCCTCATTCCTTAAAACTTTTTCAAGCCAGTTACGAAGTACTCCAAAATGTCAAATTCAAATCATCAAAAGTTATCAGTAGACATACCTTTACAAGAGCCACAACAAATCTCCAGTAGTAGCAAAAAAGTATTACATTCACCAATCCCTAAAAAGCCAGCTATGACTGCTGATCAATACTTTGAAAACATACCACCTAAACCAATTAGTTCAAATACAACAACAGGTACAGGAAAACGAGAAAGAATGCCTTCTTTAGTTGTAAAACAAGACCCTAATTTAAAATCATGTCTTTCACAATCTCAGGTACATTTACAACAACAACAGCAACAACAAGCTACAAAACATACACCCGTGTCTGACATATCAACAACAGAAGCACAGCCACATTCAATTCTTGATATTGATCATCAACATCATTTGGAAAATCAACATCCTCAATTTTTAGCTGGTGATAGTGTAAGTCCTAATATGCATGGATTACTAACTAATCAAGTTAGATTAGTTTCTCCAGCAAATCTTGACCAAATTATTCCACCACTGACACTGGTGCAGGCACCAAGTCAACCAGGAAGTGTTTCTTCTAGTGCAATTTCAAAATCAGCATCTCCAATACAAGGTATGCCTAGTCGAGTTAATTCATTGCGATATAATAATAATGAAAATGACAAAAAATATATTGATTATGTTCGACATTCTTCAAATAATGGATCTAAATCTTCTACAAGTATAAATAATGTGGTTATAGGTACAGAACTACCTGTTAGTCCTATAAAACATCCAATAACTGGTCCTGAAGATGATAAAATTCATTTATTAATTGGAATCACTGGATGCATATTTATACATCAAAATATTTTCTTTATAATTGAAAAATTATTTGAATTATATACTCAAGATAAATTAGAAATTCAAATAATTTTAACCAAATCAGCAGAATGGTTTCTTGGAGAGAAATTATCAAAATTAGAACAATTGGGTGTTTCAAAAATTTGGTTTTATAATGATGGTGAAAAATATTTCTTAACGTCTCCCTTACAAAATGCATATCTGAAAGCATCAACTACAGGAAATTTAAGTAAACATAAATTAACTGCACCTCAATATTTACAACAATTTAGTTTATCTTATGAATTACAACGATGGACTGATGTATTATTATTAGCTCCATTATCTGCCAATACTGTGGCGAAGCTTATAAATGGATTAGCTGATAATTTATTAACTGAATTGTTACATGTATGGCCAATACCACAAACTACACCTCAACAACAGCAACAACAACAACCACCTCAACAACAAGATACAACAATTATGTCATATAATTTAAATACTCCAAAACCGATAATTGCTGCATTGGCTTTTACAAGCTCAATGTATTCTCATCCAATTACTAAAAAACAATTGGTTATGCTACAAGAAACTTATCCTAATATGAGTATTTTAAAACCCGTGGAAAAATTTGTTGATATTGATGGGAATATTTCTATGGGTGGTATGAGAGCCTGGAGAGAAGTTGTTGATATTGTATGTAAGAAATTAGGACCTCCCTATGAACCAGAGGATGAAGAGGACGAGGAGGATGAGGAGGATGAGAATGAGAATGAAGAGAATAACAGTGAGAAAAAGGAGGATCAGAATGAGGATGAGGACGAGGACGAGGACGAGGATGAAGATGAAGATGAAGATGACGAAGACGACGAGGACGACGAAGACGAAGACGAAAACAATTCTGAACCTCCTGAATATCATCCAACTGAACCAGTAAAACCTCCACCTCCTCCCTTACGAACTAAATTAGAGATACGTAAAGATGATGAAAAATTAGAACCTATCATCGATTCAAGAAAATCTTCAACTACAGAATCAATACCTGAACAAGGTCGTAGGAAAAGTAGCACTATAACTACTAAAGAATTACAAGAACATGAAAAATTAGCTAGTCAAAATGCAATTTTAAATTCTGGAATTGGAGTTGTTGGAGATTTACCTCGTAAATGCCCCTCAGTGAATGATACACTAGATAGTTAGAATTATTAGAAGAATGAAAGATTATATGTTCTCTCTTGTAGATACTATATACTAACAATATATTCTAGTCATTCTAACACACGAAATACCTGCTCGTGGGGTTAAAATAATCTGTGTAGATCTTATATTATATTCACATGATGAAACATTGCAAATGAAAAGTTTGTGTGTTGTCTTGGCTTATATACAGTACATTAAATCACCCTATAAATTTACTCACAAAAGTAAAAAATGTGAAAGATTTCCCCAGGTCTTTTTATTTCATCACCTAAAGGTTATACTATCTAACAATGCAAATCTTTGAATTCGATCCTAAATCATTCTCAAAAGAGAAATACAACATTGGTGGAATTTCAACATATATTTACAATTCAGATTTACTTGTTCCATATATTAAACAATTTGATGATGCTAATCTTCCTCATATTGAAGAAATACCAATTAATGTAGTTTACTTAATTCATCAACGCGGTGGAGATCATAGATTCACTGAATCAGTAGCTTATAACGTTCTTAAACAATTTTACTCCAAAAAACCTGTAAGTGAGGATACAACTCCATTAATTTGTGTTACTTTTGATATTAGAAATCATGGAGAAAGATTAGTAGATGAATTACGTAATTCTTCTTGGACTAAAGGAAATCAAAGTCATGCTGTAGATATGGTTAGTGGAATTGATGGGAATGTTCATGATTTAAAATTAATTACTGATTTTCTACCAAGTTATTTAAATTTAAATCATTATCTTGGACATCAATTTAGAGAGAGAAATCCTAGTTGTGAAATTAAATTTAATAATATTTTAAGTGGATATTCTCTTGGTGGTCATACTGTCTTTAGATTTGCTAGTGAATATCCTGAATTGGTTAAAATTATTAATCCAGTTGTTGGTTGTCATGATTTAACTTCATTGTTGGTTAATAGATTAAAGAAAACTCCTTTAGAGGATGAAATATATCTTCAAAAGTATTTCTATTTCAATTATGAAGAACTTGATTTAAACAGTGAACAAAAACAACTTAATTATCCTGAAGTATTTCATAAAAGATTAAGTAGAGAAGATATCAAAATTTTTGAAGATTTCCCTATGAATAAGATTAAAATGTTTGCTTGTTTTGGTAAAGAAGATACTTTAGTTCCAGCTAAATTAAGCTCAATTTGGTGTGATATTTATGTTAATACAAATGAAGCTTCAGAAGTGTTTGTTCAAGAGGGAGTAGGTCATGATGTTACTCCTGAAATGATTGACAAGTTTACAACTTGGTTAGTTAAGAATATTTAATTGTATAAAATTTAAAACTAGATATTTTTAAGGTATAATAGTGTAGTATAGTGTAGTACAGTGTAGTACAGTGCAGTACAATGCAGTAAAGTGTAGTACAGTGCAGTACGGTGTAGTACAGTGTAGTATAGTATAATGTGTAGTACGTATAATGTAATCTAGTGCCTGTAGGTGTGTGTCGCAAATCTTGCGACATTGACACATTGACACAAGTTTCATTTTTTTTTTTTTTGGTATGTCCCATTGTTTTTGTCTCCACTTGGTTACAACAAGAAAAACTCAGAAGTTTTGATTTCAGGTATTTACAACCAACTACTTACACATTGCCACATTTGACAACTTAGCTACTACTTGTCTTTTTCTGTCTACCCCAAACCATCATTGAAAGACTGCATACACCATGTTAAAAACCCAAAACCCTCCTCTTCATCAACTACAAAAACAATACACTCACAGTTTAACCAATGATGGAACATCTTCAATAATAAGTAGTATTAAAAATTCAGAAGATTCTGTAAATTTTATCACATTCAATCAAGATGCTTCATGTGTTGCTCTTGGATTAAATAATGGATACAAAATCTTTAATTGTCAACCTAATTTTGGTAAATCTTTTCAATTTAAAAAACATGAATCAATTGGAATTGTTGAAATGTTATATTGTACTTCATTAGTGGCATTAGTTGGTCAGGGTGAAGAACCAGGATCATCTCCTAGAAAATTACGTATTCTTAATACAAAAAAGCAAAGTACAATATGTGAATTAATATTTCCTTCAAGTATATTACAAGTTAAATTAACTCGACTGAAATTACTTGTTGTATTGGAAGATCAAATTTATATATATGATATTAGTACTATGAAACTATTACATACTATTGAAACAAGTCCAAATTTACATGGATTAGTAGCTATTTCATATGATGAAAATAATAGTTTTTTAGCATATCCTTCACCACCGAAAACAATAACTCATGATTCATTGTTAGCAACAGGAATAAATACTAATGGGGGGTTAAATTCCACACAAAATAATATCACTTCAGTAAGTCAAACTGCAAATAGAATTGGTGATGTTATAATATTTAATTTATCTAGTTTACAGCCTATATCTGTCATTGAAGCTCATAAATCTAATCTTGCTGCAATTGCATTTTCCAATAATGGAACTTTATTAGCCACAGCATCAGATAAAGGGACAATTATTAGAATATTTGATATTTCCACTGGTGTGAAATTATATCAATTTAGAAGAGGAACATATCCAACCAAGATTTATTCATTAAGATTTAGTATGGATGATAATTTTGTCGTGGCTACAAGTTCAAGTTTAACTGTTCATATTTTTAGATTAGGTGAAGAAGAAGCATTAGTTAATAAGCACAAGAAGAAAAAATTAAATATTGATGTTATTGCTGAAGAAGAAGAAATAACGAAACCAAAGCAAAAAAGTAGAAATGACGAAGACTTTGACATTCAAGATGATGGGGATGATTCAGATGAACTTATTGAAGATGTCGAACAAGAAGAACTTGTTAAACCTAGGAAATTATCTCAAGGATCTACTACTTCCAGTATAAATTCTGAAGATATTGCCAGTTCACCAAAATCAGAGCCATTAATTGATCAAAATAGAATATCAGTGGCAAGGTTAATTCGAAGATCTTCCCAAACTCTTGGTCGTAAAGCAGCCCAAAAAATGGGAGATTTCTTACCATCAAGATTTTCGTCAATTTTAGAACCAACAAGAAATTTCGCCTCATTAAAGATCCCGGCCATAAGTAAAGATGCAAAATCAATTGCAGTAATGAATAATATAATTCAACCAGATTTAGTTCCTCTGAATTATCTTTATAAAGATAGTGATTCAAAAAGTAATTATAGTACAGTAAGTACAAATTCAAAAGATGTAATTGAAGTTAATTTCTTACATATTTATGTGGTTACTTCAGAAGGAATATTTTATGTTTATGGAGTTGATCCTGAACGTGGTGGTGATTGCATTCTTTTACAACAATATTCCCTTTTAGATGAATCTATATAGTTTGTGTATTAAAAAGTAACATTGGGATAAGAGTGAATGTAAGAAGTTTGTGTAAAGCTACAATTTGCAGCCGTTTGACAATAAAACCACGAGAGAAAATGTACAGAGATGCACTTTGCGGTGTATGTAAATTATTCAGGAAGAGATTCATATAAGTTGAAACTGAAAGCTAATTTGCTCTTTCAAACGAGAGGAAAGAGTTAAAGAACCTATTAAGTTAACCTTATTACTCAAGATTGTTAATATATGTAAATCTTCTTAAGTAAGTTGAAGATCACACAGTTTACCACACAGTTTACCATATAAGGTAGCGCATAATATTGTTGAAGGCAAAAAAAAAAATACAAAAAAAAAACTGCCAATATTGATTTTACAAATTGTTCGCCACTTCAAAGTTATAGACCTGATCCAGAACAAGATGTCATTCACACGTATGTATAACTACGTTAAACATGTTCAAATCGATTGATTACTAACTCTTCCTAGTCTCTATTAAAAACGCTGGTAAAATTTATGAAATTAATGTTGGTCCTTCAGATACAGGTAAGATCTTAAAAGACAAGATTCAACAATTAACTTTAATTCCACCAGAAAGACAGAAAATTTTAATTAAAGGAGGTAAATTACCTGATGAAGTTTTAATTTCCTCTTTAGAATTGACTAAAGGTCCAATTATGGTTTTAGGTACTCCTGATAAAAATTTACCTTCTAAACCAATTGAAAAACAAGTGTTTATTGAAGATTTAAATAAGAATCAATTAGTTAAGGTTTCCAATGATCCTTCTGGGTTGGTTAATTTGGGAAACACATGTTATTTAAACAGTACTTTACAAGCATTGTTTCACATTGAAGATGTTGCATCAAGATTGAAAGAATATAAATCTGGAGGTAGTAATCAACCAAATGATGGTTTAGTTATTTCTTTAAAGAACTTATTTCAACAAATGTCAGCCAAACACGAAACAATTACACCAACTTTATTCCTTGCACTTTTTAGAAATTTATTCCCACAATTTGCTGAACAACAACAAGGGATTTATAAACAACAAGATGCTGAAGAAGCTTTTTCACAAATTTTAACTTGTTTAAGATCAAGTATTAAAATTGATGATTTATTTAAAATTTCCTTTAAAACTACGACAAAATGTTTAGCATTTCCTGAAGATGTTAAAATTGATTATGAAGATTCTTTTAAATTAAATTGTCATATTGATATTAAGACCAATTTTTTAAGAGATGGTATATTAGCTGGATTAAAGGAAACTTTTGAAAAATTTAATGATACATTACAATCAAATACTGATTATGAAATTACAAAAACTATAAATAGATTACCTAAATATTTAACTGTTCATTTTATGAGATTTTTTTGGAGAAGAGATATTAATAAAAAATCAAAAATTTTAAGAAGAGTTCAATTCCCGTTTGAATTAGATCTTGCTGAAATGTTAGATGATTCAATAAAGCAAGATAAGGTTACAATTAGAGATCAAATTAGAAAATTAGAAAAGGATAATTTAGATTTAATTCGAGATTTTAAAAAGGCCAAGAAAGACAGTACTTTAAACCCAATAGAACAAGAAGAAGAAGATGAATTGAAAATTGCCTCAATTAAGAGTAAATTCCATGATGATTTGGTAACAAATTTACCTGATTCAATAGATATAGATAACACTACAGAAAATATTTCTTCAGTATATGTATTAAATGCTGTGGTTACTCATACTGGTGCTTCTGCTGATGGAGGTCATTATAAGGCATATGTTAAAGATGCTAATGATATTGATGGAGAAAGATGGTGGTTATTTAATGATGATAAAGTAAGTTCCGTTAGTAGAGAAAAAATTGAAACTTTAGCTGGTGGTGGTGAGAGTGATTCTGCATTACTTTTGATTTATAAAGGGTTGGCTTTATAAGTTGAACCGAGTGAGTACTTGGTGAGCTTATCTGAGCGATTAAGTAGAACTAAACATGCTTAACTTCGTAGTTTGAGAACATGTAGAAAAGAAACAAAATCCAAATTTACACAATATATTTCCAGTATTAACAAGTATATTTCTATCTATAAGGCAAAATATACACAAATTATAATTCTTTTACTAATTTTCTAAAAAGTTCAACTTCTTCCCAACAATTTAAACTTTTACCATGATTCTCTTTTAAACAATTAATGACATCTTGTCTTGAATTTTCAATTGTAGAATTAATCTCAATTTTAGCTAATTTTGCATTATCTTGTAATATTTGAGTTAATTTACTAATTTTATCATTTAATTGTGAAACTGAAGGTATTTTAGTTTCACTTGCTTCTTGTTCAGTTAATAATGCATTATTTGTTGTAGAATGAAATTTTTCAATTGTTTCTTGTTCTAATTTTGATAATTCTGCAGCTACTCTTTCTTGAATATATTTTTCAGTATGTTGAGCACGAGAAAACTCAGACTAGAAATAGTTAGTATAGTTGAAGGTGTGAATGTGTATTAGTTGAAACATACCTCTGGTGTATTTTCTAATTGTGATAAAAATGAAGCACTAAAATCAATAGGTGTAGCTGGTGTAAATATTTTTGTTTCAGGTTTTGAAGTATTATGTCCCATGTTGAATTATATATATATATATTAATAGTTGTGTTTTAACAGTTTAGTTGAGAGAAATTAACAATCATATTCAACAATTTTGATTTTTTTGTCAGGGTCGTGTGGAATTAACCAAGTTTCTTGATTGGCCGTAAACTTAACAGAAAAAAATTGTTGAAAGGGCTGAAAAGAAGAAGTGATACTCTTTAACAAGTAACAATGCCACCAGTTCAACAATATCAATATGGTCATCAACCGTCAAATTGGGATAAATTTAAAATGGGAGCTATAATGGGATCTACAGTAGGAGTATGTGTTGGTGTATTATTTGGTGGGTTTTCAATTATACAAAATGGACCTGGTCCTAATGGAGTTATGAGAACTTTAGGTCAATATATTTTAGGATCTGTAGGAACATTTGGATTATTTATGTCAATCGGATCAGTTATTAGATCCGATAGTGATTTCCAAGCTTATCAAAGATCAATTATGTATAATCAAAGAGCAAAATTAAGAGCTATTTACAGAGAGTAAGAAGTGCGTTATTTTTAATGATTTTTTTTGATGTCTCCTGTATATAGGAAGGGAAGAAGAGAGTATATAGTTTGAATGAACATATACACACATGGAACACTATACATGCATTTCAGATTCAATATCTTTCTTTAAATCAAATAAATAAGTTAATCCTACTTCAGGAACCTTATATTGATTTGATTTACCAAATTTATGAGCTAATTTTTGTAATTTTGTCATTGGTTCTAAAATTGGTTCACTACTTAATTTAAATGTCCCCCAATGAATTCCTTTCATATGTTTTATATTTAATTGTGAACAAATTTCCAAACATTCTTCTGGAGAAATATGTCTTGGCTTTTGATGCCACGAAGGACAATATTGTCCAATAGGTAATAATCCAAGATATACTGAAGTTATTTTTTTACCAATTACATCAAATAATTCCTTCAGGTAACCCGTATCTCCAGTATGATATAATATAGATTTTCCATTTTTTTTGATTACATATGAACACCATAAAGAAATATTTGAATCAAATACTAATCTACCTGACCAATGCATTGAAGGTAAACATTCAATTTCATATTTATCAGGGAAATCTTCACTAGTGGAAATATACTTTGTAATATCTAAAGTTTCCCACCAATCCATTTCAATTATTTGATAAATACCTCTACGACCAAGTTTTCTCTTTAATCCTAAGGGAACAATCCATAAACTTTTGTTTCCAATATGTTTTGCAAAATCATATTCTAAATGATCTGGATGATCATGAGACACTAATACAAAATTAAGTTTATCATTTGTAGCATATTTAATTTGTTCTAAAGTCATGGGAGATTTTCTCAATCTTTTAGGACCAAATTTAGGTAACAATAAATGATCACTTATTATGGGATCAGTTAAAAAGTTTATTCCTGACAACTGAATTAAGCTACATGATTGTCCTAACCAAGTATATAATAATTGATCTTGAATTGGTGGTAAACTTGGAATAATAGTTTTACTATGAAACCAAGACCATTCTACTTTTTCAGGAATATTTAATTCCTTAGTTAATTTAGTAAAATCATTTACTTGTAAACATTGAGATAAAATTTGTGAGTTTTCTCTAAATCGATTTAAATCAGGTTTAAATACTTTTAAAACATCTTCAACTTCAACAGCACCATCGTGAGGATTAGGTAATTTTTGATGAATTTCAATTGTACTTCCATAAATACCTTCAATAATTTCCATAATTCTTACAAATAAAAATTCAAATGCTGTTTGATTTCTATATTCTTCAAAAGGGTTAATAAACATTCCAGCAACTAAACTAGATTTGAATTTAGAAACATCAATATCTAGTTGTTGTTGCTCAGTAATTACTTTCTCATATTGTTGTTTGCGTGATTTAATAATTTGTTGAGTTCTAAAATGTAAATACAATTCAAATGAAGTATACCCTAATAGTAAACCCCATCCAAATCTCGCCTTTACTGAAAGTTTTGATACAAATGACATCCCCATTTTTTATTATCTTTTACTTGTTTGTCTCTACACAGCAGAAAAAGATCTTTGCTATATATTTGGAATTGGTTTTACAATTGGTTTTTTCTCCTTTCTCTTTTATTATCTCAATGTTTCCTAACTACCCCAGCAATATCTGCCAGTTCCAAAATATGATTTTTATAATCAAAGATATTTCCTGGGAATTTTTTAACAGTATTTTCTTCACATATCCAAATTTCATTACATACTTTGTCAATAATTGCTACATCATGACTAACCATTAATACTCCACCCTTAAAATTAATTAATGCCTCAGCTAATGCATCTAACCCTTGAGTATCTAAATGATTTGAAGGTTCATCCAAAATCAAAATATGAGGTTGATTTAAACATAATGCAGCAAATGCAACTCTTGATTTTTGACCACCTGATAATAATTCCATTTTTTGTAAACCTAATGAACCAGTTATACCAAATGAACCCAAATGTCTTCTATATTCTTCATCAGTTTTACCTGGGAATGCAGTTGACATCCATGATACTGCCGATACAGTCAAATCCATAGCATCAACATGATGTTGAGCAAAATATCCAATTCTTAATCTACCATTCCTGGTAATGAAACCAGAAATTGGTCGTAATTGTTCCATTAATAATTTTAATAACGTAGTTTTACCAGTACCATTCCCACCAACAAAGGCAATTCTTGAATCCATTTGAACATCTAAATTAACATTTTTAATTAAAATTTTTTCAGGATTATAACCAAACGTAACATCTTGCATTTGTAAAATTGGTGGAGATAATTTATCTGGTTCAGGGAATTTAAATGTAATTACTTTATCATCTTCTGGAGGTTCTAATATTGGTAATTTTTCAAGTTTTTTAATTCTAGATTGTGCTTCTTGTGCCTTGGCAGCATTATACCTATATTTATCAATAAATTCTTGTAAATGTTTTCTATAAGCCATTTGATTCTCATATTCACGACGTTGATTCTTGATTCTTTCTTCTCTTGTAGCATAAAATGAATCAAAATTAGATCCACGATAATAATCTAACCTCTCAGAATGTTGATGAATAATATCTGTAGCAACTTCATTTAAAAATGCACGATCATGAGAAACAACCAATACTGTTGATTTATAACCTTGTAAATATTTCGCTAAAAATGTAATTGAAGGAACATCCAACATATTTGAAGGTTCATCTAATAATAACAAATCAGGTTGACAAAATAATGCTCTTGCTAATGATAATCTCATTCTCCAACCACCTGAGAATTGATTTGTTGGTAAATTTTGTGTTTCCTTTGTGAAACCTAATCCAAATAAAATCCCAGCAGCTCTACTTTCAGCTTTATCTGATTCCATTTCAGTTAATTTTTCGTTAACTTCTTGTAAATGATTTTCTAAATCTTCACGTTCATTGTCTAATTTTTTAACTTCGTTTGATTCTTCATCAAATTCTGTTCTTAATTTCTCAATTTCATTGATTCTTTCATTAATTTTCAGTTCTTCTTGTAATAAACTCTTTCTCCAAACATCTGCATCTAAAACACTTTGTAAGGCCGAAGTTTCGTCACCTCTAATTTCTTGTTCAACATGTAAAATAGTAATATGTTTTGGAATATTTAATTCTCTTCTCGATAAAGCACGTAAAAGTGTAGACTTACCAATACCATTTTGACCAACTAAACCATATCTTCTACCATAAGCTAAAGTTAATGAAGCTTCACTTAAAATTCTTTGACCATCACCAACATAAAGATCAAAATTATCAATTTTAATATCTTTAGATTTACCAGCACTTGACCCAAAATCCAAGGGGTTAATTTCAAGAAAGAATGAATCATAATCAGCATCCTTTTTAGCATTTAATAATTTTGAAGCTTCATATTGAACAAATTTATTATTTCTTTTAGCCACTTTTTTAGCAATTTTCCGTTCTTGTTTTTCTAATTTCTTTTTATCAACTCTACTTTCCATTTTACGTCCTGTATGTTCAATATCATTACTAGCTGATAATAAAGCTAACGAAGAATTTATATCTCTTTTGTTACTATTATTTAAAATATTAATATCAAGTAATCGTTTAGATGTATCACCAGTAAGGGCCAATTTTTCCATATTATCTGATAATTTAGAACTTAATTGATTTGAAATAGTTTCAGTTAATGTATTGACATTTTCAATAGATCCTCCAGCATTTATTAATAATTCTTTAATGAAATTCATTTCTTGTTCGATACTAATTTGTTGAGCCAAGACTATATCTTCAGTGGAATTAGACACATGTTGGATATATCCAACAGCATAATCTGCCACTACTGAGTCTATAGAAGGAACAGCTCTTCTTACTTGTAACCCAATGTTGGACATGATTAAGTATATTTGTAGATCAAACAGCAAAAATTTTGAACAGTGAAAAAAAAAAGAATTTTGCATGAGAGTTTTTTGGTGATGTCAATTGTCAGAAAAGTAACCCGATCTACACAGGGGGGGCATTCAATACACAGAAAGTCTATTCAAAACATATATTATCTATAACCAATCTTACAAAACAGCTTTAATCTTTTCATCTAATTTACCTTGAGATTTTAAAGTTTGAAGATCTGAATTACCACCAATATGTTGACCACCAATGAAAACATTTGGAACAGTTCTTTGACCAGTCAATTCTAATAAAGCTTCTTGAATTTCAGCACCATCTTCTTCTTCATCCAATTCTAAAATATAGGCTTCTTTAGTAATTTGTTCAATAGTTTTCTTTGTTGCAGCACAATAAGGACAATAAGTCTTTGAAGCAATGAAAATTGGTTTAGTTTTGATTAATTGTTTAACCTTTTCAGTAGTTTGAGCAGAAACCATTCTTGATGCACTTAAATAACGTTTAAACACAGCAGAGAACATTTAGGAAAAAGGCAATTTTTAAAACTTGAGGAAAATCCCCTATTTATATTGTTTGTGTTTAGTAATCCACAGTTTTTTTTTGCTCACAAACGAAAAAAGAAAAGGGTCCAGAATTTTCCCAGATCTGATCCAATAATATTACAAGGTTAGGACAAATATATATACTTTTAAGCGTTTGTACTTACTAACTAAAGGTTTGGTTGAGTTGCAAATAAATCATGGCCTAAGATTTCAATGGAATATCCATCAGGATCTCTAATAAAAGCAATCTTTTTAATGTTACCTTGATCCCATTTTAAACTCCAATCAGCCTTATCACCTAATTCTTGTTCAATTTCTTCACAAAACTTAGCAGGATCTTTACATGAAACACATGTATGACCAAATCCTTGACTTGCACCATTTTCAGTACTGTTCCCATTATGATACCCTTTAAAATCAGGATCAGATTCAGTTCCCCAATTATGAGTCAATTCAACAAGTGCTTGTCTTTTCATTTGATCATTTCCTTGTAAAGAATCTTCTTTAAATGCTGGATCATGTTCATAACCTAAAAAGTAAAGAGTGAATTTTGCCTCTGGGAATTCCTTTTTAGAAATAATCTTGAACCCCAAAACATTTTTATAAAATTCCAAAGATTTCTTAGGATCTTTAACTCTAATCATAGAATGATTAAATTTAAAATTTGTAGAATCCGATTTATTTTCAACTTTATTAATTCCGTTTTCAACTAATTCAATCCAATATCCATCAGGATCTAAGGCAAATGCAATATTCTTTTGTCTTCCATCGCTTAATTTCTTTTGAAATTTTACTCCTTTATCTAATAATTGTTGTTGAAAAACTTCAATATTATCAACAGTAACACAAATATGGCCAAATCCACGAAATTCACTACCATTCCCATTATTAAGTTTATAATTAGGATCATTTTCAACTCCATGATTATGACATAATTCTAAAACACCTTCTCTAGCTGACCAATTTAAGTTTTTATTAGATTCATTTTCATAATTTAACATATATAATGTAAATGTTTCGAAGGGGAAAGTTTTGATCAATTTAAACCCCAAGACTTCAGTATAGAAAGGGATTGATACTTTAGGGTCTTTGATACGAAGACAAGTATGGTTCATAAGAAAAGAATCGTCAATTGTTGGCATTTTATTTGATGTTGATGTAGAAAAAGATAGAGTTTGTTGGAAAGAAAATTTGAATTTAAATCTAAATTTAGTAATTTGAGATAAACGTGAGGAGGAGTAAAGTGGGAGTCGCAAAGTAGTTCGTAAGAAGTTGCTGTTCATATTACCAAGTTACAATTGAAACGTTCTATGGTAGTTCTTGATTATTTATTGCCCTGTTTGTGATTTTAGATTACATAAGCTACAATTGCTATTTCTACACCATCTACTGTATGACAAAACGGGGGAAGGGGGGAACGGCTCAAGATTAAAATCTTGCTGTGGTGAAAAAGCCGAGGAAAAACTATAATTCCTTGGGTAAAACTAATTTTACTACCTGTTACACATTACTATTACTCATCATACGTAAAGGAATGACTGAAAGTAAAAAAAAATCCTACATTAATAAAATCTCTATATAATATTAACAAAGTAAGCTAAATAATCCTTGGTCCAACTACTACCATGACTGATAAATGATAAATCCGATCAACTTTACTAGGCTCACCCACCCATTTCCGAAGAAAAATTGATATATTTATTGTTTTTTTTCAATCATTTTTGTACCTTCAATTACTCATCGTCGTATAGACCCAATTTTCATCCATTATATAAAAGAAACTCCCCCTTTTGTCTCAATATCCCATGAGAAAGAAATAACCACTACAATGTTTAAACCTTATTCTCTAAAACACACTTATTTTATAACCCAACGAACACTTTCCATATCTAGTATTCAAAAATCTTCATATAATCATGTTGCACGTAAAACTTTAGCTGATATAAATAATCTTTATAAATCTGGTGAACCAATATCAATGGTTACATCTCATGATTTCATTACTTCGAAAATGTTGGAAAAAGCAGAAATTGATATTAATTTAATTGGTGATTCTCTTGCTAATACTACATTAGGTTATGAAGATACCAATGAATTAACTCTTGATGAATTCATATATCATGTTAAATCAGTCCAACGAGCTAATAATTATTCGTTATTAGTTGCCGATATGCCCTTTGGAAGTTTTGAATCTTCAGTTGAACAAGCAGTTAAATCTGCTGTAAAATTAGTTCAACAGGGGAAAATTCAAGCAGTAAAAATTGAAGGTGGTAATAAAGAAATTATTCCAACTATTGAAAAATTAATTTCTGTAGGGATACCTGTTATGGGACATGTTGGTTTAACTCCTCAAAAACATAATACGTTAGGTGGGTATAAATTGCAAGGAAAAAATGTTCGAAATGCTATTGAGATTTATCAAGAATGTATAAATTTGCAAAAAGCTGGTGTTTTTGCAATTGTCTTGGAATGTATACCTAATAAATTATCTCAATTTATAACTGAGAAATTATCTGTACCTACAATTGGGATAGGTGCTGGACCAAATACTTCAGGTCAAGTCCTTGTGGTGTCGGATATGTTGGGTATGAAAGATCCTGAAGAAAATCATACTGCTAAATTTGTTAAAAAATATGGAAATTTCTTTGATATTGGAGTTAAAGGGTTGAAGGAATATAAAACTGATGTTAAAGCAAATACTTTTCCTAATCCAGATATTCATGGATATAAAATCAAGAGTGATGTTCTTGAGCAATTTAAACTTGAAGTTGAAAATAATAATTTATAGAGATTTAATACTGTACATAGAAGATAAGCAGCTTCACGGATAAACGAGAAACAAATAAACAAACCCCCAAAGAAAAAAGAAATAAATGAAAAAACGTTTTTTTTTATTTTGTAACACTTTTCTTTTATCAATGACTAGAGAAATAACAACGAATAAAGACAGTAACATAACAAGAGTGTTTATAGTAAGACACGGACAAACAGATCATAATGTTAACAAGATTCTTCAAGGACATTTAGATACTGATTTAAACACCACGGGGAAACAACAAGCAGAAATTGTAGGAAAATATCTTTCTGAGTTATCAATAGATTACTTTGTATCATCTGACTTGTCCAGATGCAGAGACACTTTACAACAAATTTTACTCTATCAAGATCAGCGAGATAATGTTAGATATACTTCAAATTTACGAGAACGTGATATGGGAGATTGTGAAGGAATGTATCTTAAAGATGCCCTTGCACAATATGGCCCAGGATTTCGCAATTTAGGTGAGAAGGAAGAAAAATTATGTAGTAGAGTAGAATTAGAATGGAATAATATTGTTAAATTAAATTACAAGAATGTATTGATATGTACTCATGGTGGGGTAATTACCAGATACACAAATTATTTACATACTAATTTACAGTATGAATTAAATGACTCATTAACTCCACATGATTTAAAAGTTCCCTTCAATACTTCAATCACAGTTATTGATATTAATAAGCAAACCAGAACTGGTACAATACAACAATTTGGTAATACGGTACATTTAGGAGGGAATTTCGAAGTTCAGGAACAATTATTAAGATAGATATAGATATTAATACACATACTAACTAATAAATTGTAAGAATGGATCACTATTTCTCTTTTCTAAATCAATTTCCAGTCTTAAAACTCCCCAATTCCGTGCATATACTCGTCTGCCCCATTTCCAAATTTCACAACCAATCATAAAGAAACTGGTACATCCAAATGCAATTGCCCATTCCCAAGTTATTCCCTTATGAATAAACACTCTACGATTAATCACAGGAATATACACGGGGATAATAACACTAATAAATGCTAATATAACTGACCAAAATAAAAATTGATTATTCCATAAATGATTTACAGTTTCTTTCCACCATGGGTTTCCTGATCCTGGTCTCATATTGAAAAATGAATTATATGGATGTATACATTGCCAAGCAAATACTAATGCACACCAAGTCGTATTAGCAAATGAAGCTGCTCTTCCTCTAAATACCAAATCACAAACGTCCCAATCTGCTTTATTTGAATTACAATTAACTCCTAAATTACCATCACCAATACAATACACGATAATAACCCAACAAAGCATACATGCAACTGCCATCCAAAGACCATAACCTATCATATCCAATATAAGTCCCCAAGTGAAAACTTTATTATTGGGAGGTTGTTCTAAAATATCATCTTCTGCAGGTTCTTGTCCTAATCCCATAGCAGGGAAACATGCCGATACAACTAATACCCATAACACTTCAACTGGTGATAAGGGAAATACTGAATATCCTGATTGATCAATAAATGCTAATCCAGCTAACAAGAATAATCCCTGACCAACATTTTCTTCTAATAACATTAATATAAATTTTTGAATGTTTATTGACATTCTTCTCCCTTCTTCAATTGCATTCAATATTGATGCAAAATTATCATCTGATAAAACAATATCGGCCGCATCTTTAGCAACATCAGATCCATTAAGTCCCATAGCTATTCCAACATCAGCTTTTTTCAAACTGGGAGAATCATTAACACCATCACCAGTCATGGCAGAGAATTTATTTCTTCTATGTAATGCATCAATCATACGAACTTTAGTTTGTGGAGCACATCTAGCAATAACTAAAGGTAAAACAGGTAATTTATCAATTTCTTCATCCGTTAACTCATCAAATTCACTTGCAGTCAAAACCATAGCATTAACCACTTCTTTACTATATTTGGAAAGATCCTCGGGTAATATTCCAACTTCTTGAGCAATAGCTTTAGCAGTACCTGGATGATCACCAGTAACCATATGAACATTTATTCCTGCCCCATGGCATAATTTAACAGAAATGGCAGTTTCATCTCTTGGTGGATCATAAATACCAACTAATCCTTGGAAAGTTAATTCAGATTCAACATTGTCTCGATTAGATAAGTTGTCGTTAGTTATATTCTTATTGGCAACTGTTAATACTCGAAGTCCTAAACTAGATAATATTATTATATTATTATGAATAAATTCCTTGTGTGATTCAGTAAATGGAATCAATGTTTGTGAATCAAACGATGTATCACCATACCAATATGAACATAACCCGATAACTCTTTCCGCTGCTCCTTTAGTATATACTTTAGTTTCGTTAGTTTGTTTATTGCGACAAACTACTGACATTCTCTTTAATGTTGAATCAAATTGATATTCTTCAAGACATTCAAAATTATCCAGGATATCATCCCGACCATGCTTCAATCTACTTGTGAATACTTGTAAAGCAATTTCTGTACCATCTCCTTGAGCTTTCCAAACCATTTTCCCACTTCTCTCATCTTTAACTTGATTAACTGTGGCTATATTGGCAAGTGTCGCAGTAAACATCCAATCACGTAAAGATTTTGGTATTGGCGATGTAAGTTCTTGATTAATCTCAAGTCCTTCCTTATGAATATTTACTGGGGAATAATTACACATTTTAACTGTCCCCACTGTGGGATTATGAGGATCAGAAATATCAGTAACTTCTAAAGTACCTACATTTGGAATCCATACTCTTCTAACAATCATTCTCCCTTGAGTTAACGTTCCAGTTTTATCAGAACATATATCATCAACACCTCCTAATGCTTCTAATGAATCTAATTTTCTTACAATAACACATTTCTTAAACATAGCTTCAGCACCAACAGCCATTGTAATTGTTAAAACCACAATAAGTGAAGCAGGTATCATGGCAAGCGCAACAATAATGGCATAAATGGCAACTTCTTTAGATACATTAAATCTTTGTGATGCCATGACTATAATGGCAAAGAAACATGCTAACCAAAATAATGCAATTGCTAACCAAGATAATTTCTTTTGTAAAGGAGTTCCAATGGTAACTCCCAACATATTCCCCATGGCATTGTAACAAGTTATACCAAATGCTTTAAAATATTCACATATACTAACATGTCCATTTTCATCTTTAAGAACTTTTCTAATTATCCCTTGATTGGTTTTCAAAGATTGAGAAACTTTTCCAATTTCAGTTTCTATACCAATACTATAAACAATTCCTGATCCTCGGCCTTTTGAAACTATTGAGGAAGAATAAGCTAAATTTAATCGATCACCCACAGGCACGGGAATTATCAGAGTATCTTGAATTACTTGACAATTTTTAGGTACTGGTGCTGATTCTCCTGTTAATAAGGCTTCATCAATTTCTAAATTCAGTACTTCAAACAACCTCAAATCAGCTGGAACAGTATCACCCACTCGAATATGAATAATATCTCCTGGAACAACTTCAGTAGCCGGTACTGTATCAGAATCACCATTTCTAGTAACTCTTGCTGTAGGGGAACTCAAAGTTCTAAGTGAGCCCATAGTTATTTCTGCTTTATATTCTTGAATAAATCCCACGAAAACATTAAGCAACACAACAAATGCAATAACTCCCCCAGATATCCAATCCTTAATAGCAAATGTAATTATCATAGACACAATCAACACAATAATCATAGCATTAAATGTTTGATGAGCCAAAATTTTAGTATAGGAGATTCTTTCTCCCTCTTCAAGAATGTTAGGTCCATATTTTTCAAATTGTTTCTTTACTGCTTCAGAAGTAAGCCCATTGATAATATCAGTATTGAAATGAACAATAGTTTCTTCGATAGTCGAACTATAAGGAATGAATGTCAGTTCATCACTTGACATTGAAGAATGTTCTTCCGAGGGTAAGGTTGAAATTTTTGATAATTTGGTTGGTTTATCCATATGTTGGTATACTAGATGTTAGATAAAACCAAAACTGTCAAGCTTAGTAGGGTATTTATAAACACAATAGCATAAGAAAATAAGAACTATACATTTTTCCTCTATCATGTAATTGTGTGACAGGAAATTAGAGTTAGAAGAATAAATTACATAACCATATCTCATCACATGACATGATGAGAGCAGGTAAAGGGTCCACCACCGTTATAGGTATAATAATGCTAGAATAGTTATAAATATGTTTAAAGGAAAAGAATTATCCGATATCTCAAGATTTAAGGTTTACAGGAATTAGGTGATTTTTGCAATTTCTACATAGGGAGTTCTGCTAAAAAAGCTTTATCGCATCCACTTGCCAATTCTAGACAAAATTTAAGATTTATTTCTTGATTTGATGATTTCTTAGGAAACGGAGAATTCACAATCTTGGTCGAAGATTTTAGGTATTCCATTATTGAGTTCATTTGGTAAATTTACAGAACTGGACTCTAGTCCACACTGTATTATCATGAATGTGTTCTTTCAAGAATAATATTTTCTATCTTAACCTGAATGTAATTCAGACCTACTTTCAGATCTGGTTTTCTTGAGTAACTTGGCTTGGCCTTGCCTTTTCACCACATGTAAAAACAAAATACTTCCTATTATTTTTATAAGTAGGTGTTCATATAGTAAGGCGGAATCTCCTTTTTCTGTTGAGCACATGTCATGTATAAAAGTGAAAAGTCTTCTGTTGAGTACAACCACAAGTTTGATTCTCGTTCAAGAACTATTATCTCTGTTACCTTAAGAATACATCTAATACATTAAAATCTCCTTTAGACCCTTTATCCAGCTCAACTTCGAATAATTCCAAATTAGCGTTTAAAGAAGATCAATATTTAAGCCTTCGGATAAGTCAATCTGACTTCCTGGATTCAGGGCTATTATTTGATCTTTTAAATCAAACTAATATCTTATTTACACTTATATATACTTATCTTATAAATTTACACAATTTTGTAAATTATAGAACTTTCGTCCTATTTGTAAACTAATTTCAACTTAACACAAATCTAAGATAAGCAATAAAAATGTAATTAAGTAATCTTAACCAGATTAATGACAATAAACTAAATTCCTAGTTTAACAAATATAGCGACATTTCACCACTTGTCCCATAAGTTTTAATTTATTTCCCGTAGAAATGTCGTGAGTTACATTTCTATGCGACATGAACTGAAAAAAAAAATTCAAGTTTTGCAAATACCCACTTTATATTCTTGCAACATACTAAATGGCAACTTCAGACAGTGATCAAGAAATTCTAGATCTAATTGATCGTGGTTCTTTTGGATACGCTAAATCTTTATTAGTTAAAAGGATTGCCAAATTCCCTCAAAAGTTAGGATATCAAGCACTTCAGAATAAAATCCTTTATTTAACTGGACAAGGAGAATTAGCAGTTAAGAATAATATTAAACTACTTAATAAATTACCAAATGATCCATTTTCAATTGAAATACTTCATGAATTCTTTGCTGAAGCTGGGATGGATAGAGAAGCAAATTTGGTGTATGAGAATATTATAAAGAAATATCCAATTTCTTCAAATGAGTTGAGTTTAACCTGGTGGGAAGCTTCAATTGAAAAGATTGACGTTAAATTGTTTAATAAAATCTTTATGTATTTATTCAAGAATAACAAATCTTCAAGATTATATGCATTTTGGTATTCATTTACTTTTTATTTGCTTGCAAACCAAGGTAATTTTACTGAAAAAGAAATTTCACTATATAAATCTTTAGGTAAGAAGATTATTCAGGAGTTAATGCCATTTGAAAATACTCAGGAATTGTTTGTCTATGCAAAGTTCTTACAGTTGGAAGGTGATTATTCTTCTATTGAAGAAAGAATCAAACTGGCTCTGTTTAATTTGGATTTGGATTTACAATTAATTTACCTTGATGCAATGAAACAAACATGTAATTGGCAAGAATTATATGAATATTGTGAAGACTTGTTGTTGAATCAAAAATTTAATGACTATGATTGTTGGAAGTTGTACATCTTGGCTGGTACTAAATTATCTAAACCATACGAAGAATTAAATCTTGTACTTACTGGTTACCCCTTTAGCAGGAATAGTTTGTTAGTACAAATCGAATTAGCCAAGGCTTATGAAAAAGAAGTTACAACCAAGATTGACCAATATTATGACAAATTAAATCATAAACTATGTTGTTACTTTGATCTTGTAAATTTTCAACAAGATTTTGGTGCAGATTTCCTTGATAGAATAAAAACAACAACAAACGAGATATTACATAGTAACCCAACTGATGTTAATCAATTAACAAGATTGATTAATAATCAAAAGTTTACTCTTCTTCTTGATTGTTCAGATATTGATTCTGAAGCAGAATTATTAACAAAAAATTGGAGGGTTTACAATATATATAAAGACAACACTTCAATTCAAGGAGGTGAATTTGATAATAATCCCTTGAATGAATTAAATTTGATTTCAATTATTCTTGATTTATCTCGGAATCTGTCTTCCAAGAATATAATCAAAAATATTGGAATAATTAATTGGTTATTACAACAAGATAAATATAATCATAAATTAAAACTCTGGCTTATTAAATTATATTCACAATTGAACTGTTTTAATTTAATTCAACCAGTTTATCAAGATTTGAAAATTAAAATGGCCCAACATGAAACCTTGAATCATTATTTAACAAACATAAATCCTTGTAAGGAAAACATTGATCAATTGGTTGATATCTATCGATTCTATTTAACATCAAAGGAAGAAATCAAGTCAGGTATTCTTGAAGGATTTAATTCCGGAGTGTTTAATAAACTTGCAAGTTTTTTGAATTTTAGTAAACGAATGAATAATTCAATTTCCTTGAATTTTATCATTAGTAAAATCTTTCAATTTTCATTTGTGGTGGGAGATGCTGGATATTTGAATTATTTTGTAAACTATTTAAGAAAAAATCGTCATTTAATTTCTGAAGAATTTCCAGATAATCGAGATTTCAAATCTGAATGGAAATTAGGATTACAAAGAGAAGATTATGAATTATTAAAAATATCAATAGATTGTGAAACTTCAATTAAATTAAAACTTATGATTTATTCTATATTATATGAAGAAAATCCAATTGAAGTTCAAAAATTATTTAAAAATTACAATAAACTTTTATCAAATGCAAAATTAACATCATTATTTGATAATTTATTATTTAAATTATACTTTAATTTATTAAAAATTGTTAAATTAAAGTTGAATAATCAAGAAGTTCAATCACTTCTCAATTATATCCAAAAAAATTTGAAATTTGAAAAATTGAAAACTGTTTTGATTCCTCAAGATTTACTTTCAAGTGAATTAAATCATAATTTAACCAATTTGGCCGAATTTATGAAGATTTTTCAACATCTTAAAAGTACAAATGGGAACATTATCGACCAAGTAATCTCAACTTTCAAACCTTTAGTTCAAGAAATTAAACAGCAACACCTTGTCAGTAAACAGCTTGAATTAATTGATTCCATGATATTTGACTTGCCATTTGTGTTTGATATTACTTCTACAACAACCATGTTGAAAAATTCCATCACCAACTCTTCAACTCCAATACTTAATGCATTAAATAGCATATAGACCTTACTTGTAATTTACTTTAATACCAATACTAGCACTCATCTGATTGATTTTATTTATACCTAAAGATAACAAATATTTTCGATAATTCAAATCAGTTTCTTTGGAATTGAGTTTAAATTCAGGTCGTATAAATTCAAGTAAAGCGTCTCGTTCATGATTCTTATATACTTGTCGTAATAAATCTCGATAAATTGATTTGACTCGACTGCGGAAAAGGAATTCTTCTAGTGAAACTGCATCCTTTAACTTGTTTCGTTCAGGAAGGGCTGACTTGGTTAGCGTTCTATAGAAACCTCTGTTCATGGTTATTGTAGACTTGTTCAAGAATAAATTGTGCATCGAATTCAGATTTGATCCAGTTTGCACGACTCTCATCCGGGTAACCCTGAGCTTAGCTATAAATGTTACTTGGATTGAAAATAGTCCAAACAACTATACTCTCTCCCTCCATTATCTTTATTGTTTTCTTACAAAGCTCAAACTTGTGAGGCTTTGAAGTATATTCAATAAACTTCTCATAGGTGGATGCAACAGTGGTATACATTTCTTCTACTGTATCTATTCCCAATAACTTCATTACATTCTCACCTGTCAAATAAATACTTAATGAATTTGTTGCATTTATTGATTTGTCCTTGAATTCTGCATCTATTAAAATCAATTCTATATCGAGTGGAACTGGATCCATAATATGAGGCTTGCCATTTCGTATTTTATATCTCTTGCCACATAATAATGACCAATCTGATGGGATTGTATCAATTACTCGAGCATTGACTGTGTAGATATTGTTATCTAGAGTATTTTCCATTTGAATTAGTTGGCCAATTCTGCAGGGTTCAGATTTGTCAAGTTTAGATAGTCTTGGTGTTGGTATATAATCATCAGCATGTTCCATATCATCGATGATAGAATTGTGCTCGGAATACCCTTCATCAAATGTTGACGTGGGGACAATCTGGGATTGTAGATCAGATTGATGTCTTTCCAGAGCACTAAATTCTGATAAAAATTTTAAACAAGATAACGGTATTGCCTTCTCTGCGAGTTCTTTATTTGAAGTAAATATAAATTTTGGTAATTCTTTAACCATATTCTTAAACAATAGTTGAACCTCTCTAGTTTGATCAGTTGGCCCAACAATGGAATAATCATATGAAGGACATTCCAAATGACCATCATACATTTTAAGTTGAATATTTGTTGTTAAAACAAGCAAATTGGTAAGTAATGACTTTTTCAGATGCCCAGGATTACTGTCATACCAATCTTGTAAACCCAACTCCTGTCCATACATTCTCCTGTACATTAGATCAAGTCTAGGAAAATGTTTATGAAACACCAATAGTTTCAAAACTTGTCCCCGAGGTATACGTACATTATCAAAATCATATTCAGTAGGGCAAGCTTCCGATGTGGTTTGAATATTGAAAGTAAAATCAGTTACATAGAATGCACAAGGTGAATTAAATGCTACATTCTTTTCCACATCTAAAACCAATACACATGTTGATGCTCGATTGGGTCTAATTCCTTTTAGTTCTGTCCCTTCAGGGAGGTCACATATTTGAGTGAGTATCATGACTAGTGTTCAAGTGAAAAGTCAGACATATTAGACGCGTTCGTAAATATTTTGAATTATATTTTCTACTTTATATGTTCCTGCATATAATCGCGAGATTGCAAAACAAACTTAAATTACTAACAAATTCATATTCAATATAAATTTTATAAACACATAAACACATCTAAATTCTTTATAATCCAGCCCAAGTAAAAGTTTTCTTGGTAGCAAATTCACCATTAAGTAAAATGTTATCAGAACTGTTACCAATTAAAACCTTGTAAGTATCTTTATCAGATTGCCACTTGTTAACAAAACTGTTCCAGTAAGAAGTGGCTTCCTTGATAGAGACTACCAATTCAACAGTCTTGGATTCACCAGCTTTTAAGAATACTTTTTCAAAGTCCTTTAATTCCTTAATTGGTCTGTTAATAGATGGAGTAGCTTGTTCAATATATAATTGAACAGTTTCAGCACCATCAACCTTACCAGTATTGGTAACATCAACTTTAACAATTAAAGAATCTTCAGTAGTCTTAATATTCAAGTTCTTAAAATCAAATGAAGTATAAGATAAACCAAAACCAAATGGGAATAAAACTTCACGACCGACTTTTTCATAATATCTGTAACCAACGAAAACATCTTCACCATACCAAACTTGACCCTTGTTGGAACCAAAAGTGGTGAATGATGGATTATCTTCCAATCTCTTTGGGAATGACACAGATAACTTACCAGAAGGATTGTAGTCACCAAATAAGACATCGGCAACAGTGTTACCTAATTCGTTACCACCATACCAAGCATGGACGAAAGCCTTAGTTTTATCAACCCATGGTAAAGTAACTGGAGAACCAGATTGGTTAACAACAATAATATTTGGATTAACCTTGGCAACTTCTTCAACTAATTTGTTAGTATAACCTGGAATATCCATATCTGGACGATCAAATCCTTCAGATTCCCATTCCTTAGATAAACCAACAACTAAAACAACCTTATCAGCAGATTTGGCAACCTTAACAGCCTTGGCAATTTCTTCTTCTGGAGAAGATTTAATACGAACACCAAAGTAAACTCCACCAGGTTCTTGAGCTCCATTTTGAAGAGTGTATGTTGGTGAAGTAGCAAATTCAACTTTTATGAGATACTTCTTGCCTTTTTCAAGGAAAACAGAACCACGTTCTTCTCTAGTACCCATAGCTAAGAAGAAAGCATCACCTTTAACTTGTTTAGTCTTGTTGTCAACAACTAATTTACCATCAACAAAAACTTGAGCAGTACCAAAAGTTGAACAACCAAATTCATATTCAGAACTTTCTTCAGGAGTGAAATAACCTGAGAAATCAGCATAGTATAATAATTGTTCTAAACTCAAGTTTTCACTCTTGAAATCATTAAGGAAGATTCTCGAAGTATTCAAGGATAATTCTTCAAATGGTTTACGATCAGGAGTACCTGGGGCAGTGTGGTAGAATCTAGCAGTAATAAGACCCTTTTCACCTTGTTCACTTTCCAAAATAGCAGCACTATCTGGAACATTCTTATCTAAGAAAGCACCAAGGGCATATTCTAATTTGATAGAATTATTACCTTCCTTGACTTTTTCTTCAATACCACCATAAGGAGTGGTCTTATATCTAGCAGTTAAAGAAGCAGAACCACCACCAGAATCTTGAGAAGCCTTGGCATTAGGACCAATAACAGCAATAGTTTCTTTAGCAGTCTTATTTAAAGGTAAGATATTTTCTTCATTCTTTAATAAAACAATAGATTCATCACCAACTTTTCTTAAGATTTGACTAGATTCTGGAGAGTTGTTTGGAGATTCAATAACATCATCAGGAATACCAGCCTTTAAACCTTGATTGATTAATTTCAACACTTGTCTAACATTGTCATCAACAACTTGTGGATGAATCAAATTAGCTTGAACTTGATGAACAGTTTGAAGGACCTGTCTAAATCTAGTTGGACCAGGCATTTCCAAGTTTAAACCAGCATCAAGGGAATCCTTGGTGGAGTAAGTACCGTACCAGTCGGACATTGTACAACCATCCCATTTCCATTCCTTTCTTAAAATATCTTGTAAAATAGCTTTAGATTCAGAAACATGAACACCGTTAACCTTATTATAAGCAGTCATAATAGAACCTGGGTTAGCATCTCTAAGAGCAATTTGGAAAGGTTTTAAG
>KI547134.1:1348538-1382888 GCA_000497715.1 Spathaspora arborariae UFMG-19.1A
TCACCGGTATGTTAGTCTCATATGTCATCTGGACTATCTTATCTGCTAGATTTGCTCTTGGTGGTTTCACTGATCATTCCTTAGCTAACGGTGTCTTGGCTATGATTTTCCTTTACTACTTAGCTTATGATTTTGGTGCCAACGGTTTACCAATCTTGTATGTCACTGAAATCTTACCATACTCCCACAGAGCCAAGGGTCTTAATGTTTTCTTCTTCTCTCAAAACGTTATCTTGTTATACAATGGTTTCGTTAACCCAATTGCCATGGATGCTATTGAATGGAAGTACTACATTGTCTACTGTTGTATTTTAGCTGTTGAATTAGTCTTAGTTTACTTCTTCTATGTTGAAACTTCTGGTTACACTTTAGAAGAAGTTGCTAGAGCTTTCGGTGACGATGCTGAAACTACTTTAACTCATCTTACTTCAGCTCCAGAAAAGGCTGCTGTTGAACATGCTGAGAAATTAGTCTAAATTATTTATGCTGATTATTATTTACTTTAATTCTTAATACTTGATTCTTTTATTTACTGTTGATATAGATAGTTTTTTAGTTATATAGATTGTCGTATAGAAAAGTATATGTTTTGTTAAAAAAAATGTAACCTTGATTGTAGTGAATAACCTGTAAAAAAGTATAAAGAATTTGTGTAATGTTTGATTTAACCTTCCAGTTTATTGTTTGTTTCACGTTGAACTGGAAATACGAGATGCAACTCTACAAAATAAATAAAATTAAGTGCACAAGAAATTTCAGCCAGTAACACATTCACACAAACACTTGGTTTTACAGATTTTGAAAGATTTTGAAAGATTTTGAAAGAATTGAAAAGAATTTGGGGAGGGGGGGGAGGCTTTGAATTAGGATTCACCTCCCCCAAGGAATCCCCCACTACAACGAAGGTTATAAGTTACACAAATATCTAACCACAAAGTTAGTTGAGGATACAAATTTGGAAGTCTTGCACAAGTATTCAGAATCAGGAAAGATGTTTGACTTCGGCGAAAAGCCAGAACCGTTTTATTATGAGTGTGAGGTTTCTTTTCTTTTTTTTTGGTGTGGAAGGTCCTTTTCTTATTCATGGCTTAACGAAAGTTAAGATCTGTGTATTTGCCCCTCCCTGCCCCTCTCTTCCTTTACGACGACTAACACTCTCCCCCACTTTGACAATCTATTCAATCTTGAAATCATTTCTTTTTTTTTCTCTCGGAAAACGCTTGACATTATCCGATACAGGAAGAAAATATGTGTTAAAATCTTGTAACAAAGTGCTGCGTCGGCTTTTGTACGATTGGAGAATTAACAAGGAAACGTGTCAGGACGCGTAAAATTGTTACATCGTAAAACTGATTCCAGGGTGTTGCATTGTAAGTCATTCACTCATTCCACTCTTAAACAGGTTGAATGTTTTATTGACGAAGAAGAAGAGATCATGAGAATACATTCAGTTGTCTATTACCCCGAAGTAATAAGAGGAATTGCATACTAGGTCATTAATCAGCTTTCTACAGGGACAATCTTACTGAACTTCTCCCTTAGACTTGTAAATTTTATACAGTTTGTAACACCATACTGTAGGAATTAGTTCAGTACAAAATTCTTGTATATGATTCCCAAATATAAATTCTTTTCCAGCTTGTTTTATCTTTTTTTTTGAACCAGTGTAGGCAAAAATTCAGTTGCGAAAAGCAACTTATGGCTACTTATTTCATTGGCCGTCTCGGAAATGTATACAGCAATAAACAAACTTACGATTCAGTTTTCCAGGGTAAACTTGCCATTTCAAAGGAAAAACAAGACTCCAATTATATTTAACTTTAGGTTATAGTTTCATCTATTTCGATATCGGTGTCCATGTGGGGAGATATAAATGAAAAAGTAAGCCAATGACGACGGTTCAACGCCACACTACGCGTTATTTCTTTTGGATGAAAAACCCATAAATTCAGGGGAGTCCTTCGGTCATATCGCATTTTTTTTATCAGTGAGACAGAGAATGCCGATAATTGCGATCTTTGTTACACAAACTTCACACAAATTTTTTTCTCTCACCTATAATGGTTGCGGACATATCGCTCAAGACCCTGATGTTGCCATTTAAAAACTTGATTATAAATAGACTAATGTTCTCTTTTTTAGATATCGGTTATTTCTGGTATCGATATCTATTAAGAAATTAAAACAAAAATATGTCTGCAACTACACAAACTTCTGGTGCTACTACCAAATTAAGTCAAAATGAAATCATACCTGCACCAAATGATGTTGGTGCTTTAGCAAACAGAATTAATTTAGAAACTAGAAGTTTACATGACAAGATTGATAAAGTTGTTACTTTAAAATTTGCTATTGCTCTTAAGAACTATAAGATATTCCGTCAAGGTATTCAAGCATTTTATCATATTTTTAATGCCATTGAAACAAGTTTATATCGTCAATTGGAAACTGATGATAAATGGACAGAAATGTTAAATCAAGTTTGGAAACCAGAAATTGCTAGAAGAGAAAAGGCCCAACAAGATTTAATGTTTTATTATGATGATAGAAAGGAAAAGTTTATTAATCCAATAATGCCTGAACAAATTGAATTTGTTAATCATATCTTAAATGTTACTAAGGAAAAACCATATTTATTATTTGCTTATTTACATGTTATGTATTTGGCTTTATTTGCTGGTGGTAGAGTTATGAGATCTTCTTTTGCTAGAGCCACTGGTTTCTATCCTAAAAAGTCAGGTTTAAGCCATACTGATGTTATTAAAATGGGAGCTAATTTCTTTACTTTTGAAGTTCCTGATGAAAATTTATTCAGATTAATTTATAAAAGGGACTATGAATTAATTACTAGAAATGGATTAACTGAAGAACAAAAATTAGAAATTATTGAAGAATCTAAATATATCTTTGCTCAAAATTTAAAGGTTGTGACTGAACTAGAAACTCATAATATGGAAAAACTTACTAATAATTGGACATATTATGGAATTACAAGAGGATATTATGTTGTATTAGCTCTTCTTTTAATTGTGGTGATGATTTATCTTAGAAAGATTATTTTACAATTTATTTAGAAAATGTAAAGTTTAAGGTTTGGTTTTTATTTCTTCTTTATATATTAGTTAGGGGGTTTAATATTAAGTTTCATTTAGAGTAAAAGTCTATAATTGGGATCTTAGTTTTCTTCTTCTTCTTCGTCGTCGTCGTCATCTTGGTCATACCCTTCTTCGGCAATTTCATAGTCTTCGTCTTCTTCGTCTACTTCGTCTACTTCGTCTTCTTCGTCGTCATCTTCATCTTCCTCATCCTCATCCTCACCTTGTTCTTCTCTCTTGAGAGCTCTAAGTTCAGGATCCAACTCATTTGTAACTCCTTTTGGATGATCTTCAATCCAATTAGTCACCCATTGACTAATTCTTTCAACATTATCATCCATTTCTTCAACACTATTAGAATTCAATTCAATAACAATTTCAGGAATATAAGCTTCTCTAGCATCATTTAACACCACTTCCATTATTTCACAATCTAAATTCTCTTGAAGTTTTATTTCATTATAATCTCTCTTTTTCAATCTATCATATAAATTTGAATTATCTGTCCTTAAAACAACAACTAAATCAATTAATCTTTCAGGGAAAATATCACAACAATGCCAATCAACAATTGCTCCACCTTCCTCTAAATCTATTTCTAAAGAATCTAATAATTTATCTTCGTCTACAACTGAAGTATCTAATCTTTCATCATAGGATTCAATACACCCACGTTCTTTAGCAATATCACTAACATTTAAATGAACAAATTGTTTATCTTTATTTGATAATTCTTGATTCAAATGAGATACAAGACTTTCGGAATGGGAAGATTTACCACACCCTGGAGTACCCGTTATTATAATATTTGGAATATATCTACGTGACATTTGCTTGGGAGAAGAGTTGTATTCCTAGGCTCTTAGAAAAATTTGTAAAATATTCAACCACCGGAAATTCACTTTGTCATGTGATCGTTTCCTCGGTTTAGTTTTTTACTCAGCAATTTTTTTGGTTGGAGCTAAACAAGCGAAAGCTGAATATAAAAGTGTTAACCAAATAGAATATAGTGAATAATTAAAACTTCATAATGCGTATGTATACAGAGAGAAATCCCCTTTCGAAGAAACTCTTGAACAATCGAACTAACTTGAATACATCAGCATCAACAGAACATGATAGTGAACAAGATATGAATCGATATGGATTGAATGGATTAACATCTTTAGTAAGAATGGATCAATCAGATTCTACAAACTTTGCCATAGGTCAAGATATAAGTAAATGTGGATTAGATCTAAGTCCTGATTCTGAAATATTAAAGAACTTACCTTCACCATGGGCAGAAACTTCACGATCAGAAGTTGAACCATATTTTACATTACCTAGTGCAATTAAAACTGAAAATATTATTCCTGGTCCTGGTCCTTGTGATAATAAAATTCAAAGTTTTACAGATGAGACTTTATTTTATATATTTTATATGAAACCAAGAGATACATTACAAGAGTATGCTGCACGAGAATTGGTAGCTAGAAATTGGAGATATCATAAGGACATTCAAGTTTGGTTGACTAAAGATAGTAATGTAGAACCAGTATTAATAAGTCAAGATGTGGAGAAAGGAGTATATATATTCTTTGATCCACATAATTGGGAAAAAATTAGAAAAGAATTTGTTTTACATTATTCATCTGTACAAGCATAGTTTAGAAAAAAAATTTTGTATTTATATTATTTTAATCTTTGGTGTAAGTAACTTTATCTACTTTGACTTCACCATTTAAGTAGGTATATATGTAGAGAATACAAGTTGAACCTTGTATATCTAGTAAACAAAAGGAAGAAATATTGGAATTGAGTTCTGTGACTTCCAATAATATATCTTGGTCGATTTTGTTAGGTGGTTTGTCTTCCATAACATTGTTATCAGGTTTCTTGTCCTTAATTTCAGTCTCACTTTCTTCAGATTTATCTTCCAAATCTTCCTTCTTCTGTTTCTTTTCGTCCTTCTTTTCGTCCTTCTTTTCGTCCTTCTTTTCGTCCTTCTTTTCGTCCTTCACTTGCTCCTTCACTTGCTCCTTTATCTCCTCCCCCTTTATCTCCTCCCCTTGTATCTCCTCCTTTTCTTTTTCATCTTCATAATTTTCATTATCAGGCCAATCAAAACTTATAGCTCCAGTGGCACTACCAGGATTAATAAAAAATTTACCATCCAAAGTATATGCTTCAACTCTATGAGTACCACCCCAAATTAAAATATCCACATCTAATTCTCTAGCAAATGCCAGTAATGCCAAAGGATCTCCCTTGGGAACAATTTCATATCCATTTGTATAACCTATACGTAAATTATCATGAGTAAATATATTATAATAAGGGATAATTTCTTCTTTATTCTGACTAAACATAGCTAAATGTTGAGATATAATTGTTGAATTATCATATTCCCCCTTGACAAGATTAAATTGAGGTGATAAATTATAAAGAAATTTAAGAGTTTCTTGTGAATTGATTATATTACCTAAACATACCACTCGTGAGATTTTGGGGTTTGTAGGTATAGAATTTGGATTGGGACATAAAAGTTTTTTAAACTTTTCTGGTAAATCTATTGATCTTTCTGGTATGAACAAATCACCAATTGCAAGAGTTAACATTGTGTGGAGAATATTAAAGGGAATGTGTTGATGTTTCCAAACAGAAAACCAAAGTTTACTCTGTGCGTGGTCTCTCTTCAAAAGAAAGAAAAAAAAAATGATTAACTATACAAAAAGTACATAAATAAAAGTCTAATGGTCTGTTGTAATTTTTTCCAAAACTTGAGGATAATTTCTAAAAATTTCATCAAATCTTTTTCTATTTGTCATTTGGAAAACTTCAGGATCTTTAGCTAAAGCAACAAAGAATGTAGAAACACCAGACTCAATAACTGTTAAAGCTATACGAGTAATTTGTCCTGCAATCAAAAATGAAAAGGCAATAACTGGGGCATAAAAGCTGCCATCATGATTATATGCTGGAGCAGTTAATCTTAAATACAAAAACGACAATAATGCCACAAGATAAGCAACAAATAAGGAATATAAATTCAATGAAGTGTTTATAAAACAATCATTGATAAGAACGTCAAATCCTTTAAATCTTAATAAATCAAATGTATCTCTAGCAGCTCGAATATAACTCTTTCCATACAAGGCAACATAACAATAAGCATAATGATTGAAATAACGAACCAACCAATCAATAAATCCCACAACCAAATCAAGAACAATAGTAATACAAACACCCCATCCATTACCATCAGCAGCAAAATTAGATCTTAATATAGCAATAAATTGTCGTAATAATTGAATCAAAGCAACAATTAAAGAACCAAATGAAATAGATCCAAAACAATAAGTCAAAGCTCGTCTTAAAGAAGATAATGCTGGATGTCTAGGTGCACCTTGATCAGAATTAGCCAAATAATACCAAGTACCATAAACACCAGAAATAACAACATGAATTACATTTCTAATAACTTCTGAAATATAAAATCCAGCAAAGAAAACAAACACCAATACTCCAATAAGTTTTGCTTGTGAACATGCACCGCCATCAATGTTACATCCTTCATTGTTTACATTTGGATCAAATTTAACATAAGTTGCAACAATAACAACAGCAAACAAAACACTAAAACCTGAACCTACTAAAATACCAATAAATGAAGTAACCAATGTTGAAGGATAGGCTTTTATAACATCAATAACAATAGTTAATATAGTAGCACTAAATGGAATTCTACTACGAGCATTCCAATAACACCAAGCACCAAGTAAGGAAAATACAAGAAAAACAATGGCTGCGGAATAATAATGTTTAATAAAATAATAAATTGCAGTCCCAATTCCAAGAACAATATTTAAAATTAATCCTGAAGTAATGAAAAATTTAGGGGCCATTCTTGCAAATACAATAATTAAAACAGACAATACTAATGATATAACAATAACAAATGCAAACAAAATAATTGTATTTGTATTCAAACTAAATGTATTGCCAGCTCCATAAATCCCACCACCTTGAAATGAAAATGTTTGACGTAAAGCATTTAATGTAATACCTGCAACAGCAATAAATCCTGCAACAACTAATAAAAAGAAAATTGTAAATGGCCAATCGTTATATTTAGGTTTTTCAATTTTAAAACTTTCATCAAAATCTTGAGCAGGAACTGGTTTTTCATAATAAGGTTGATATCCTTGACTTTCTAAATCTGCAGGAACTTCTGATCCATATCCATTGCCTTGATATGGTTGTTGATGATATTGTGGTTGTTGTTGATATTGTGGTTGAGAATAGTTTGGGGGTGGAGGAGGCGGAGGTCTTCGATAATCTGGATTGTCGTAACTCATTTGTATACTTCTACTTGGTCAATTCTAAAGAGAAATAAAAAAAAAACAGAAGATATTTTTGAAAAGGTAAATATACCCTGAAACGAGATGGTTATGAAACAAAGCCTTCCTAATTTGTGATATGTGCACACATCGGATGAAGAAAGAAAAAAAAAAAACAATGACATTCGTCAGGAGCAACAATAAAAAACAACCTGAAATTTCACCACATAAAAATTTGTAAGGCACTAGTGTTACCTAACCATGTGATTCTTGACTCTATAAATATTCACTTGCCTGTGCTTAATCTACTCAAACAAACATATTTAGGGAGTTTACTGTGTTGAAGTAAACTCCGGATTTAGCCGTTCTGTATACAAACATGCGGCGGAACGCCAAGGAAAAAAAAGACTTTGAATAAGGTTCCAAGGCGCAGCTTACTCTGGTCATACACTTTGGTGAGTTACTCATACTCACAGATAGTACTAGTTTCAGAAGTAGTCAAGGAGATTACTAGAATGCTGTAGTTACAAGTAGAAACAAGAGATTAAAGTTTTCTTTAGTTTTTTTTTACTAAATTTTGCAAATACTTTGCAGAATACCATTTAAAACTCAAGTTTTAACAAATTGTTTCTAGTTCATCTTTTAATAGATTTATAAATTGTTATATTTTCATTAATTTGTTTCAAATAGACTATTAGAATGATAAAAAAAACCTAAATAACATTGCCTACAAGGGAAAAACTCAAATGTTGACGAATAAATAACATCAATCAACTGAAATAAACAGGAAAACTAAGGCTATTATGTTATATCTGGAAGTAAATGACTAGATGGATGTTAAGAATAAGTTTTACACACAATTGAATATAAATAATTAACAAATGAACAAATAACCTGCCTATTGAGCACTTTTTAGCAATCTTTGGGAGTTCCTTGAATCAATTATACATATTCTTCTTAGTTAATCTCAAGTGATGATACATTCAAACACTTTCAACCAGAAAGTCAATAGTTTTAGATCGAATTCTACATGATTACCGTTTGAATTGGTGAAAGTTTCTAATAGACAAACCAGTCAATGTCAAAAACAACCTATTTTTCAAGTTTCATTCACTTCCGATATAGTGTAACGGCTAGCACGGTTCGCTTTCACCGAGCAGACCCGGGTTCGACTCCCGGTATCGGAATTTTCTTTATTTTTCAAGTTTTTTACAAACTTAAATGGATTAATATTGATGGTATTTCTCCTTTTCTTAAATTTGCAGCCTTATTTTTGTAAGGTAAAAATTTAAGGCACAGGTTAAAACATTTTTTTTCTTTTGGCGGAGAATGACGAATTTAATTTCCACCTTAGGAAATTTCTCAGGAAAATCCCACGTGTAAAAAGCGTGATTATTTATCAAGTGAAGAAACCATAATATTTTTTTGAAAGAAACAGCCTTTATGGCCAAGTTGGTAAGGCACCTCACTAGTAATGAGGAGATCGTCAGTTCGAATCTGGCTGAAGGCATTTGTTTTTTATTTTTTATTTTTGCAACAGAATATAAAACTAGTTTTCATTTGGCATTGATGAAGATTTATTTCTAGGACTATTTATGAACGTCTATTAGACAAATTTAGTTTCGTTCAAGTTGGAAAACAGTAGCAACTGCAAAATAAATGCAATTACAAATCTGGCATAACAAAATATAACTTGGAGAAAACAACACAAATAACCCATAGCAAATTACAATGGTTTTGCATAACAACAGATCCAATGATATATTAAAAATAGTATTTTCCCTCTCCCCCAAAAAAAACCTTAACCAAAAGTCACCTTCTAACCAAACAGAATGGAAGAATCCAAGTTTAAATCTTGGGAGATTGAAAATGGTTCCACACTTTCGGAACAAGAAATCTTGAACATCTTTATTGACCTTGGTAATTTATTTGGGTTTCAAAAAGATAATGTTAGTAATATGTTTGATCATTTCATGACACAATTAGACTCTCGTTCTAGTAGAATGAGATGTCCCACAGCTTTACTTTCATTACATTTAGATTATATTGGTGGGAATAATTCCAATTATAAGAAATGGTTCTTTGCAGCACAATTGAATTTTGATAATGATAATACTTGGACTCCAAAGAAGAAGAAACCTAAAGTGTCAGCTGAAGAAGAAACGAATCAACAAAAATGGTCGAGAAAGTTTCATGGATGTTCAGACACTGATTATGTTTATCATATTGCCTTGTATTTGTTAATTTGGGGAGAGGCAAACAATGTTCGATTTATGCCCGAATGTATTTGTTTTATATATCAATGTGCATTTGATTTTTGGCAACATCAAAGAAGTATATTAGTTACCGAAGAAAACCCACAAGTGAATCTTCCAGAATTTCATTTTTTAGATCACATTATTACTCCCATTTATAAATTTATTCGAGATCAACAATATTTCCAAACTGATACCGGTAAATGGGAAAGAAAAGAAATTGATCATGCAAATACCATTGGATATGATGATATAAATCAACAATTTTGGAGTCATCAAGGACTTTACAAAATCAAACTTAATGATTCAACTAGGTTGTATAGATTTCTCAAGGAAGAAAGGTATATGCATATTGGAGAAATAAATTGGAATAAAACATTCAAGAAAACATATCGAGAAAGAAGAACTTGGCTTCATGTAATTACCAATTTTAATCGAGTTTGGATAATTCATGTTTGTGTATTTTGGTATTTTATGTCATTAAATTCACCATCACTTTACACACCTGATTATGCTCCTAATAAGGAACCACAGATGCATGTTAGATTAGCTATTGTATCCTTTGGTGGAGTGATTGCATCATTACTTTCATTAACTGGTGATATCTGTGAATATTTTTTTGTTCCAAGAAGAAATCCAAATCAACAAAGATTATGGCATAGAATTTTATTCCTTGTGCTTCTTACTGTTATTAATGTTTCACCTTCAATTTATACCCTTGGATTCTTGAGTTGGAATCATTATTCACGTAATGGAGTTGTTATTGGAGCTTTTCTGCTTACAATTTCCATTCTAACTTTTATTTATTTGTCTATTGCTTCACCAGGAGATTTTCCAGGAACGGCTGCAAATAATACTTTTTCAGGTTCATTCCCCAAATTAAAACTACGAAGTCGGATTTTTTCATGTTTATTATGGATTTGTGTATTTATGGCAAAATATTCCGAATCATATTTTTTCTTAATTCTTTCAATGAAGGATCCAATTCAAATCCTTTCCACAATTGTATTGAATTGCAGTGAAAGGAATTTTATTTGTAGATTCCAACCAAAAATAGCCTTGGTTATATTGTATCTTACTGATTTGATTTTATTTTTCCTTGACACTTATCTTTGGTATGTTATTTGTAATTGTTTATTTTCAGTGGGGTTGTCATTTTCATTAGGAGTTTCTATATTCACACCATGGAGGAATATCTTTTGTCGATTACCAGAAAGATTATCAAGTAAAATTTATTCCCAAGAAGGTGGAAATGCCGCTGATTTGAGTTTATCACAAATATGGAATACAATTATATTTTCATTATATCGAGAACATTTACTTTCCGTGGAACAAGTTAGTAAATTAGTTTATCAACGAGGAATTAATAACGTAAATCCCGTAAGACCAATTTTTTTTGTTTATGCTGATGATAATACTTTTGAGCTTCATGATTTCTTCACTATTGGAAAGGAATGTGAACGAAGAATTACCTTTTTTGCTCAATCACTTTCAAGTCCATTACCTGAACCATTTGAAGTAGTTGCAATACCGACATTTACAGTTTTAATTCCTCATTATAATGAAAAGATTCTTATTAGTTTAGAAGAATTGATTCAAAGTTCGGAATTTTCCAAATTGACTTTATTGGAATATTTGAAACAACTATATCCCAGTGAATGGGATGCATTTGTCAAGGATAGTAAGATGTTGGAAACTATTGATGTTGATAATGATGATATAGTTCCAATATTAAATACCGAGATTAAAGAAGTGGTGGAACCTATTGGTGACAACCAGAACAAAGAAGTGGAAGTACCATTATATTGTCTTGGATTTAAAGATGAAACTCCGGAGAATATCTTAAGAACTCTGATTTGGGCAACATTAAGATGTCAAACTTTATATCGAACAGTTTCTGGGTTTATGAATTATGAAACTGCTTTGAAAGTTCTTTACAAGATTGAAGATTTTGGATTTGAAACTCAAGAACCCAGTGAAGGTGAATTGGAAGAATTTGCCAATAGAAAATTCAATTTATTAGTTGCCATGCAGAATTTAGAAAACACTGTTCCATTAAATAAAGAAGCAGAAACATTATTCAAAGCATTTCCTAATTTAAAAGTTGCTCATTTGGAAAAAGTTCAAGTTAATGATGAGATTGAGTATTATTCTACATTATTGGATGTTTCTCGAACTGATGAAGAAGGAAAATTATGGAGGAAATACAGAATTAAATTATCCGGTAATCCAATATTAGGTGATGGTAAATCAGATAATCAAAATCATTCAGTTATATATTATCGAGGTGAATATATCCAAGTTATTGATGCAAATCAAGATAATTATTTAGAAGAATGTTTAAAAATTAAATCTTTATTGTCTGAATTTGAAGAAATTAATATTGATATAGGAAATGCATATGATCCTGAAGGTGAAGAAACTCTAGACAATTCAAACCCAGTTGCAATCCTTGGTGCTAGAGAATTTATATTCTCTCAAAATATTGGAATTCTAGGTGATATTGCTGCTGGAAAGGAACAAACCTTTGGAACATTATTTGCTAGAACTATGGGAGAAATTGGTTCTAAATTACATTATGGACATCCTGATTTTCTTAATGGGATATTTATGAATACCAGAGGAGGAATTTCCAAAGCACAAAGAGGATTACATTTGAATGAAGATATTTATGCTGGAATGACAGCAACTTGTCGTGGAGGTAGAATAAAACATTGTGATTATTATCAATGTGGTAAAGGACGAGATTTAGGATTTGAATCAATTATAAATTTCACAACCAAGATTGGTGCAGGAATGGGAGAACAACTATTATCACGAGAATACTTTTATTTAGGCACAAAATTACCTATTGATCGATTCCTATCATTTTATTATGCTCATCCTGGATTTCATATTAATAATTTATCAATTATGTTATCAGTTAAAATGTTTATGTTATTAGTGGCCAATCTTTCAGCACTTAGTTATGGAACAAGAACTTGTGAAATTTCAACACCAGATTCTCCTCCTCTTGGATGTCATGATCTTGGATCAGTTTTAAATTGGATTGACAGATTTGTTCTTTCAGTATTTGTTTGTTTCTTTATTTCATTTTTACCATTGATTATCCAAGAATTAATTGAAAAGGGATTAATTAAGGCAATTTATAGAATAATTTTTCAAGTAATTTCACTTTCACCATTTTTTGAAGTTTTTGTTTGTCAAATTTATTCCAAATCACTTCGAGATAACTTAATATTTGGTGAAGCTCTGTATATTGGAACTGGTAGAGGATTTGCAATTTCAAGAATTCCATTTAGTAAATTATACTCCCTATATGCAGGAACATCCATTTATTATGGTTGCGAAATTTTTCTAGTTATATTATTTGGTAGTTTAACAATTTGGAGAAAGGCGTTAATTTGGTTTATAATTACAATTATATCCTTGTGTTTGGCACCATTTATATTTAACCCCCATCAATTTAGTATGGGTGATTTCTTTGTTGATTATAGAAATTATATTAAATGGTTATCAATTGGGAATTCTTCAAAAGCTAATAGATTATCTTGGATTCATCATATAAAGACGAAACGATCAAAATTAACTGGTGAAAAGCAAGGTTGTTATTCAAAAGGGAGAAATTCTTCATTGTTTAATTTATTAACTGGTGAAGTATTTGCCCCGTTTATAACTACATTACTTTATTTATGTCCATATTTATTTATAAATTCTGGAGATGATTTCTTGGGGTTAAATTTAAAGAATCCACTTTTGAAAATTGCATTGATTACAATAGCTCCATATTTAGAAAATGGTGTTATTTTAATTGTTCTTTGGCCATTATCAATTTTCTTGGCACCATTTATTGGATATTGTTATAAGAGTATACCAGCGACAATCGCGGCAATTGCTCATTTATTGTCAATTTTGGTTAATATTATTAATTTTGAATTTCTTTTCTTTCTTGAAGATTGGAATATTGTTAAATTAATTTCATCAGCATTGGTTATATTTAATTTACACCGAGTCATTTGTCATTTTATTTTGATAGTGTTTGTTTCAAGGGAAAGATCTGATAACCTTACTGATAATATCTCAAATAAAGCGTGGTGGTCAGGAAAATGGTTTGGAAGTGGATTAGGATTTTCCGTTATAACTCAGCATTTACGAGAATTTTTAGTCAAGATTTTAGAATTGAATAAATTTACTTTAGATTTTATTATTGGACATTTTCTTTTATTTGCCATGTTTCCCATTTTGTTTATTCCATATATTGATAGATGGCATACAAGTATGTTATTTTGGTTGAAACCAACAAGACAAATATCTCGCCCAGTATTTAGTAAACGAGAGAAACGAAGACGAAAATGGAGTATATTTTGGAGTTTTTTATTGTTTATATTGATTATGGTGTTTTTAGTGGGAGTCTTTATAGTTCTACCAATTATTGATTCCAAGGTCTTCAAATTAAAACTAACATTTCCACCAATGGTTGGTAAATTTATTGATCCTGATTTAGTTAAAGATTAGGTCTATAGTTGAAATAAACTTTTAAACTTTTTCACGTGACCGGTTTTTTTTATTTTTATTTTTTTCTTCTTTTTCTGTTTGTTTGTTTATGTTTTGATTGTAAACAGATCACCAGAGTGGTTCCTAAGGAATTCTTCACACAAAATATAACCTTGTAACCTCCCAGGTGGAAACTAAGGAATGAAATCCAGAAGAACAACAATATCACCGTCTAAACAACAACATTTGAGGAAGACTGAACTTTTAACTCGATTTGCCGATACAGACAACGATGATGAAATATTTGGAGATATAGAAGGAATAGATTTTGGAAGTAGCAATAATAACAAAGTAACAGTTGAAGGAGTTGAAACGATCAAATTAGATCAACTTGTAATTGATGATTCTCCTCTAAATAAAACAACACCTTCTCCTTCATATCATATTGGCGATAAAGGTGATTCGTTAAAGCCAAGATCAAAGAGTTCCACCAGTAGTAGTGTTGAAGTTGTAGGTAGACGAAAAGTAATGAGAGAATGTTTGAGTGAATATAGTGAAGATTTAGATACTGATGTTACTTCTGAATTTACTGATAATGATTTTCAAGGATTGGATGATGTTTTCCAAGGAGATAACACCATGAAAGAACGATTAAATGCGAAACGAATACAACAAGAGAAAGAAGCTGAACGAGAACAAGATGAATTAAGATTGTTATATTCAAGCAAAAGAGAGAAAAATAGTGATTTTGATCATGATCCCAATCAAACATTAAAGCTTAAAGATTTTTCAATATATCAACAAGAAAGTAAATTAACCAATGAAAATCTTAATCTTTTAGATATGATTGAAAGTGAAAATACCGTTAATTATGAATACATTCGAGATGATTTTGATAAATTTGAACAAGGATTTGATGTAGATTTTGAAAAAAACATTCAACGACAAATCAAACAGAATAAATTTATTCGAACCAAACAATCAATGCCAGTACTACGAGGAAATAATAAAAGCACAATTAAAAAGTTTAAATCGAGTATGGATTTTGGAGTGTTGAAAGATATACAAGAAGGTGAAGTTGATTCAGAAGAAGAAGAAGTTCCGGAAATTAAATTTAATACTGATGTAATTAGGAAACTTGATAGAATTCCTTCCTTTTACAATAACAATCCAGCAAAAACTCTACTATTAAACAAATATAAAGAACATCCTCCCAAGCATAAACATTCTAAATCTAAACTAGGAACAGTGAAATATCTAAACAACAATAGTATAATTAGTGATCCAGTATATCCTACTCCTAAAAAGACCATGAAATTTAATGCTGCAATGAATCGATGGGAAGGTAATGAAATTGATTTAATGAGGTTTGAAACAGTAACTAGACCTACATTAATAACATATCGTGAGTTAAAATCAGAAGCCCCAAAAACAATTAAACCACCAAATATGGTTTATGATCAAGAAAATCTTTGTTGGGTAAATATGAATCATGATGATGAATCTGTATTCCACGATATTCCTGATTTAGTTGAGACTAAACCATATAGATTAAATTCACCTCCAGGACTTAAACCTTCACCTGAACGACAAACACAACGCATATCCCCTGTTAATCGAGGAACAAGTCAATTTACTCAAAGAACAACATCAACCATAACAAGTAGATCTAAATTTGAATCAGAAGAACAAGAATGGAGACAAGAATTTAGATTATCAACGAAATTAATTGAAAAATTTCAAAAGGAAGATCTTAAAATTGACAAAAAGGTTAAACGATGGTTTTCCCATAGTAATTTTGGTGAAGATGAATTTAATCGGGATTATTTATGGGAAATAAGAAAAATGGTTATGGAAAACGAGTAAGCATATTTTATACCCTACTGTAGTTATAGCTATAAAAAAAAACTGTATTTATATTCTAAATATTTAAATAATATACACTTACATCATAATCATACCAAATCCAACAATCATGGAAACACCTACGGCACCAATCTTGGTCCACATGGTAATGGCAGCATTAGAAGAAGCACTATTCTTCTTGGCATCAGCAGCTCCAGTTCCAGAACTCTTGGAATTAGAAGTAGTCTTTGAGCCATTACCATTACTGGAACCAGTCTCACTACCATCAGTATGAATAGAACCAACTACAGTTCCTAAACCAGATTCACCAGCAGATTTCAAAATAGATTGACAAGAAGAAGCAGTAGAAGGTTTTTGTAAAGTAGCACTTCCATCAAAATCACAAGCAGAAGAATCACCACCTTGCTCTTCATAATAAAGATTTAAAACAAAACTTAATTTATCTTGAGCTTCACATGGAGAATAAGCACCATAATTACCAGTAGTACCATTGGCACCAATACCTGAACAATCAATATGAGAACAAACATAATCAAATAAATCACCATATTTATCAGAATTAACCTTTGAAGAAACAACACAAGATAAAGATTGACTCATGCAATTGCAAACATCCTTATCTGGAGTTGGAGGTAATTCAGTTGAAGCTTCCCAATTATCAGTATTTGTTGGACAAGAAGTTGGAGATAAAGTAGATTTAGATTCATCAGCAGCCTTGACACCAGTTGGATTAGCTTGTAAAATTTGAGATTTATAATTGTTATAATCTTGTAAAGTATGAACATTTCCTGAATTATCAATAGAAACTAAACCATAATCATTTTCTTCTTGGAAATACATATAAACAATACCACCAGACCAAACGTCAGTCATTTGACTACCATAAATAGTACCAACTTCTTGGAATTTTCTTGGAGTAACCTTATTACAACCATATTCTGAAAAGAAAAGTGGAATACTTAAATTAGCATAATCTTGAGTAATTGTAGAATAACCAGAAAGAGTAAATGAAGAAGAACCACACCATTCATACATGTTAATACCAAAGAAATCAGCTCTTTCATCATCATCACCACAAGCGAAATATTGAGCTAAGGATTGTCTAATGTCAGTGTCATCGTTAGCAGAATAACCAACAGGAATTTGTCTATAACCTTTAGCTTTAATATAAGCTTTGGTATCTCTAATAGCAGCCTTAACAAAAGCAGAAGCGTCAGTATTGGAAACTTCATTAGTGACTTCATTACCAGCGAAAAAACCCAAGATATTAGTGTAATTTTGGAATAAATCAACAACAGAAGTATATCTGTTGAATAAATCTAAATCCCAAGCAGGAGAAGCTCTATTAATGGATTTATCAGGTTGAGACAAATCAGCAATAACATAAATACCAGCTTCTTGTAACATATTCATACATTCAGTATGATCTTGACTAGTATCTAAGGCATAAACTCTAATAACGTTAGTATCAACAGCTTGCATATATGGAATATCTCTTTTACAAGCATCAGCATCAGCTAAAGGATCAACAAAAGTTGAATTAGAGTCAGCAGTATTTTGTTGATAAGCAATACCTTTCATAAAGAATTGAGTACCATTATTGGTATAAAAAAATTTGTTTCCGACAATTTCAATAGCTGGTAAATCGTCAGCAGAAACTTTGGAAATAAGACTTGCGATGGCCACAACAGCAGTAGGAAGTAAAGATTTAAACAACATAGCGAAAGTGTTCCAAAACTTAAGGAAAAGAAGAAGGAAATTCAAGCAAAAAAAAATGCTGTCTGGAGATTGACACTTTTAAATTAGATCCCTTAAATTTTTTCGTATGTTTTTTTTTGTTTTTTTAGGAGAAAAAAATCCGACTCGAAAAATTGTAAATGTAAATAAAAATAAAAAAAGAAATTGGCAATTTAATTTTAGAAGTATTGGGCTTACGTCGAGTTCGTCAATCTGAACATCATTCGAGTAACTGGGCCGAATGTAAAAGAATAAACAGAGACAGAGAAGATAGAAGATTTGTACAGTTTCTGATCTATCTTTTTTTTTTGCAGTTGCAACATTGGATCTAAAGTTTGAACGGTTTTTTTAGGTTTTGTCTTGGCTTTACAGGGTTTGGAACTTTTGTACATTTAGCAACGCATACATTCTAATATCATACATAAATCAATCAGTTAGCGAAAAATAAAGCAAATAAAGTAAATAAGCGGTCACCCCCAAAGAAAATTTGAAACATTATGCAATATCACATTCGTCTAGTTGTATTTTTCTCTTTGTATCTTTCATTTTCATTATCCGGTATTGTTTGTGTAGATGGGAAAGGTCACGGATTGAAAATTTTTTGTTCACCAGCAAATCCAAAAAAAAAAACCACCACAATACTCTGTTGGCTTATGTAGGCTTGGATTAAGTTGTTCGTGTTGCATTAACCAGCAACTTCAACTACGTTGATAAGATTGTCCATTTGCTTTATGCTGTATTTTGTAACAGTTTTTTTTATACGGTAGTTGCACTACACGTTCTCATTCCCCCTCTAAAATCAAAGACTTCTCTTTATTGATTTTTATTTTTTTTTCTTTTTCAATTGTAACAATCGTTATTTCTAAATTTGGTTAAATTCGAAACAAGTCACAAAATTATGTTAAAAAAATATCTCACATACACCACCCTTTCCAATATACACGACCAATAATAATTGGGCTGTGTTAACAAGCCATATCCTGCTTAACTAGGTTATTAACAAAATTTTGACCAATAATAGGGTTTTCGAGTTGATATTTGAGTGGCTTATGAGGTTGAAGCACGATTTTTCAATTCTAAAAGTGTATTGGAGATTGGCATTTCTGGTTTCTCTTGTGAATGTGGTTAATACTCTTGAAAATAGGCCAGAAAAACCAATTATGAGAAGTATTTTATGAAATATTTCCATAAATCTCTACAAAATGGTTGAGAGAATTTTATTTACTTTTTGTTAAGATTCTAGCTAAATTTCAATAGTTTACTAAAGATTATCCGACATTGATAATATAAATTTAAATAATTTACAAAATATTACCCGACATTGATAATACAAATTTAAATAATTATTACCAATGTGAAAGAGTACAGGCAGAACAACACAAGCAACAACTCCATTAAATTACAAAAAAAAAGATATAAGGATGCATATGGCTTATTTTTTTATGAATACTTACTTTGAAAACCAAAGGGAATGGGAGATCAAATAAACTGTAATTTAAAAAGTAATAAAAGCTTATACACCACTATTAATTTCCAGAGTATTCCATATATTACACATTTCTTCTTTCAAAAGTTTTTTTTTCTTGGTTTCGCCGAAATTACTTCCACATTTAATTTTTTTTGTGGGCATTAAGCGTTAATTAAAACAATTTTCATTTAGTTCGTAATTCTTTCCACCCCGCCGCTACCCCCCACTTGTTTTTCCCACACACATTTTGTTTTTTTGCTCCAATCGTAACTAGCAACTATATTAGAAATTCATTCATATATTTGAATTTTGTTAGTTATAATAGAACTTATGATATATGTTACACTCTTAGTAAATTAGTCTTGTAAAAACTTCAAACCCCTCTCTTCGTGTTCTTCTTGGACTCTTTTTTTTCTTCTATGTCAATTGTCTGACGACGGTGAAGCCAAAAAAAGTGTAAGCTGGTGGTGGTGGCGGATAGGTGGACAGAAAAAAAAAAAAAGAAAATCAATTTTACTTTCTATATATAAAATACACTCCCATTTTCTTTCAATTGACTTTAAACTTTCTTTTTTCTTTGACAATATTTCCTAAACATGTCAGATACAACTAAGGAACAACAGAAAGAAGAACAATCTGGTTACGTTGATATATATTTACGTTTCAATGATGATATGGAAAAGGATTATTGTTTCCAAGTGAAAACTACTACCACATTTAAAGATCTTTATAAAATCTTTGATACTTTACCAATTGCCCTTCGTCCAAGTGTTTTCTATCATTCACGTCCTATTGGGTTTAAAAAATCTATATCACCAGGTTATGTTACTGAAGATGGAAATTTTCTTTTTGATTATGAATCTCAAAAACAAACTCAACATATTTCTGATTTAAATGCATGCGTTAATGATCATGTTTGGCCAGGACAATTAATTATTCCTGAATGGGAATTTAATGATTTTGGATTTTACGGTTTTGTAAGTTTCTTATTATCTTGGCTTTATACTGATTTACCTGATTTTATCAGTCCAACTCCTGGTATATGTTTAACTAATCAAGTTACAAAACTTTTAGCAATATTAGCAGTATATTTTAAACAAGACAAAATTGCCAATTTATTACTTGAAGAATCTGGCGAAGAAGTTGGTATTACTGGACAAATTATTTTCTTTATTTTTCATATTATTAAAACTCTTATGATTTTTGGTTTATTATATACTGGTGCTTTTAATCCTATAAAAGTATTTAAAGTTCCTGGAACAAGAATTCCATCTCCAAAAGATCTTACTAAAGAACAATTACTTGAATTAGGTTGGACTGGTACTAGAAAAGCCACAATTGATGAATATAAGGATTATTATCGTGATTTGAAAATTAGTGAATACGGAGGTATGATTCAAGCTCATCGTGCAGGATTATTTGATACTATGAAACATTTAGGATGTGAATTAGAGGAAGGTGAAGGTTATAACACACCATTAACTAAAGAAAATATGTCAGTTACAATGGAAGAACTTTTACAACAAGCAAAACAACCAAATTTTAAATTAAGATTGTCTTATGATTATTTTGCAGAATTAGGTATTGTATTTGCTCAAAATGTGGAAAATAAATCAAGTAGTGAATTACCAGAATTTATTAAACAATATAGAAGATATGGTTTATTAATTTCCAATGAAAATTTACAAACTATTGTCAAAGCAAGAAAGGGAATTGTCGAGAAGATTGAAGTTCTTGAAGAAAAAGTAGATGAAGAGGAAAAGGTTGAAGAAAGTGAAAACTAGTGATGTAGTTTGAAGAATGTTTGTTTTTAGTTTTTTTTTTAAGAAGTAAGTCACGTGTATGATCAAAAATATATTTTTAATTAAGAAAAAGCAAAAGAAAAATTGTAGTTGTGTTTGTAGTTTGTAATCATGAAAGAAAACGGAATAACATATATAATTACTTTAAATAAGAGACAGTCGTTACAGCAATTACTAGAATCAGTTCCAGAAAACACTGATATAACATATATCAATTCAACTACTCCAGAAATTCTACTTAATCCATATCCCTTAACAAACTACCAAATAAACTATGAAAGGTTTGAAAATTTACAACAATTAATTGAATATGTACACAAAATTCATCATCAAATAGTAATTATAGAAGAATTACTGTTGTTATTAAATGAACGTAATAACGAGGCATTACTTGTTCAATTAATTAAACAATTATATACTCATACAAGCTTTCTTTTAGATTTAAAAAGAAATGAATTTATTGAATTAATGGTTGACAAGACAATTACTTAGGTGATTGTGTGACAATACTGGATTAAACTTCCAATATTAATTTACAACCAAAGTGGGGGAAAAGAGGGGGAAGATCTGTCCATTAATTTTTTCCTTTTTTTTATTTTTTTTATTCTTCTTTATTTTTTTTTCTTGTTTAGTTTTTTCCTATCATGAATTGTTTTATGTGGTCATTGTTAAAAACAAAAAGCCAAGGGAAATTATTTTGGGGTCTTGGGGATGAATTGCTTATTTTTTTTTAGACTAAAAGCAACCGAATAGATCATGGTAGCTTCATCCGAGGGATTAAACTAACACTAGATTTGATCATGTCTAATTTGAATTAGTATAGTAATTTACGGGATCTCCTCATGAAAAAGCACCTGTTTTCTTTCGGAAAGTTCTCGGAAAAATAGAAAACACATAAGGCAAAACACAAAAATTATGCAGAGAATTATTTTTTAGTAAGCTTTTAGTTTTCACACCACAAAAAAAAAAAGAATAATACTTCCAAACATAACACTACCCCACGATACAAAGGTTTTACTCGTCCACAAGTTAAAAAAATATAAAGACAAACAAGACCCTACAAACCCCTATTTTTGTATATGTATATAAGTTGATGTGAGATTTTCATTTTCATTTTCATTTCTTTTTAAAGAGAACTTCCTATTTTTGAATATCAATAATGTTGCTTTCCCCTTGTGAATCATGTCTTACTTTGTCTACACCTGTTCAATATGACAACGAAATATTCACAAATTACTTAAATACAAGATTAATTAAAACACAATCTGGTTGTCTACATTTAGAGCAGGCTCAAGATCAAGACCTTGAATTAATTATGGTATATAATCATCACGATATTAATATTAAATTAGCATCAGTTCATAATTTAATAACCACTTTTTGCAAAATAGATATTGTCGATTTAACATTAAATCATTTATTCATTTATTTCTATTATACTCAAAATACATTATCATTTTATCCCCAACATTTCCTTATAAATCAAATTAACTTAATTCATTTAGGTAAATCTTATAATTTTACCTTGAATGGTATTCAACCAAAACTAAAAGATTTAAATATATATACTTATAATAAGTTTTTGATTGCGATTAAACCAGATACTCAAGGTGGTAGTTATCGAGATTTTAAACTTGAAAAATATTTAAATCAAAAAGAAGTCGTCGATCAATCAACAGGTTCAATTACATTTGCTGATAGTATAATTGTGAAATTACGACAATTTAATACTCAAAAAATGATTGAAAAACCACGTATAAGGAGATTTAAATTAAAAAATATCTTACAAAATATACATGTAGGGATATAGAGTAACTTTGTAAATTGTATATTTATATGATCATTAGTTCTTATTTTTTATTAACAAAATTTATAAAAGTACATGTTTAAAACTTTATAAACTTAATAACCAAAAGTAGCTAATTGCTTAGCAACATCAGATTCACCAGCGTTAACAGAGTTGATCTTCTTAGTTAAAGCCTTCTTTTTAGCGTAATATTCAGCAGATTGTAATTTTCTCTTTTCTTCTAATTTATCAACAACAGATTCGTATTTCCAACCAACAGCAGAAGATAATTTACCAACAGTAGTGTATTTTCTACCTTGTTTTAATCTCAAGACTCTTAAAGCTTGAGGAACAACAACTCTCTTCTTCTTGTCATATGGAGGTGGAATACCTTCAAAGACCTTAAGTCTTTCTAAAGCAGCCTTACCTCTGGCGGTCTTGTGAGGAATCATACCTCTAATGGCCTTATATAAAATTCTTGATGGAGCTCTGAAGTGGAATGGACCATGAGTCTTGTTGAATCTAGTAGCTTTTCTTAAATAATCATGGTATTTTAATTTATTTCTGAAAAATTCACCAGAAATGTTTAATGCTTCACATCTGACAACAACAACTTTTTGACCGTTTAATAATTGCTTAGCAACAATAGAAGCTAAACGACCTAATAAGTGGCCCTTACCATCAATGACAACAACTGGTTCAAAAGTAGACATGGTTTGTGCTTTAACTAGAACTAAAAGAAAGAGATTTGAAAAAAAAAGGGAAAGAATTTTTTTTAATGGTATAGTGTGGAAAATACTATGGTGAGTGTGAGAAGTGAGAGTAGTGCGAAGGTGAAAGTAGGTAAAGCGAGAAAAAAAAAAAAACTAAAGTGTAAACTGTAAAGTAGAAACTGTAAAATTGGGATTTGCCAATACAAAGAATTACTATGTCCACACCAAAAAAAGGGTGCACAATATACAGTACAATTTTTTCACGCGAGACATATCAAAATTAGGGCTTCAGCCCTAATCGGTTGCAAAGAAAAAATAAACAAAAAAGTTCATTTTTACAACAAAAACTCTGTACAAAGCTTATATATTTATTAAAAGAACTAAATAGTCTAAATTGAAATCTCCTTTGAATCAACCAATGAATTAACAACTGAAAGAATAGCTTCAATTGAAGCTTGAGATACATCGTGATTAATTCCACAACCCCATTTACTAACTCTTTCATTATTTGAATTTAAATATGATAATTCAATATATGTTGCAGCCTTACTACTTGAACCACTACCTAAAGAATGTTCACTATAATTAACGACTTCAAATAAAATTCCAAATTTATTTGAAAGAGCATCAATAAATGCCGAAATTGGACCATTTCCTTGTCCAGAAATAGTTACTTCACCAGATTTACTTGCAAGAACAGCTTTAATTTCACGATCTTCATTTTTTTTAGTAATGTTAAAATCAATAAGATTAAATGGTTCTGGTTTATGTAAATATTCATTTGTAAATAATTGACAAATTTCTTCAGTTAATAATTCTCTTCCTAAGGAATCAGCTTTATGTTGAACTAAATTGGAAAATGAAACTTGTAAATGTCTTGGTAAATCTAAACCTAAAGATCTCAAGATAACCCAAGCAGCACCTCCTTTACCTGATTGAGAATTGACTCTAATAACAGCTTCATAATTTCTACCAATATCTTGAGGATCTAAAGGTAAATAAGGCATAGCCCATTGAATATCACCATTCTTTACTCTTTGTTCAGCTTTGGAGAAACCTTTCTTAATGGCATCTTGATGAGATCCACTGAATGCACAAACAACAAGAGATCCACCATATGGAGCTCTTGGATGAACATTAATCTTGTTACATCTTTCACTAACTTCAATAACACTTTCAAGCTCAGAGAAATCAAGTTGTGGAGGAATACCTTGAGTATACATATTTAAGGCAACAGTAACTAAATCAACATTACCAGTACGTTCACCATTACCAAAAATACAACCTTCAACTCTATCAGCTCCTGCCAAGATACCTAATTCAGTAGCAGCAACACCACAACCACGATCATTATGACAATGAGTGGAAACCACGATTTTTTCACGTTCGGTTATATGGGTACAGAAATATTCAATCTGATCAGCATATACATTTGGACCAGCAACTTCAACAGTAGCGGGTAAATTAAAAATCATAGGATTTTCAATAGTTGGTTCCCATGCTGACTTAACAGCTTCACAAATTTCTACAGCAAATTCAACTGGAGTATCAGAAAAACATTCTGGAGAAAATTCTAAATTCCATTCAGTTTCATTCATATTTGGATCATCTTTAGTTAAAGAACGAACTAATTTTGTCGTTTCTACTGCTTTAGCAATAGCATCTTGTTTAGACATACCAAATACAACATCACGGAAAACATCAGATGTAGCTAAATATATATGAATAATTGCCTTTTTAGCTCCTTTGACAGATTCAACAGTTCTTCTAACTAAAGGTTCACGAGATTGGGTAAGTACTTGAATTGAAACATCTTCAGGAGCATGTTTAACAGCATATCTTGTAAAATCAAAATCTGTTTGAGAAGCTGAAGGGAAACTAACTTCAATTTCTTTAAATCCAATTTCAATTAATTTATGGAAATATTCCTTTTTTTCAGCAACTGACATTGGATCAGGTAAAGATTGATTACCATCACGTAAATCTGTAGATAGCCATCTAGGAGCTTTAGTTATTACTTTATTTGGCCAAGTTCTATTAGGAAGATCAATATGTTTTGGTGGAGGATATTTAATAGAAGGATCTTTAAGCATATTCTTGTATCCAAGTTTAACAGGAGGTAATCTTCCAGTGGAAGATAATGTCCTTACAAACACTCTAAAGTTGATTATTTTCATTGCTGCAACTAAAGAAAAGAACAACTTCTATTAAATTCTGAGAATTATTGATAATTATTGAAAAATTATTTGGTGAAATCATTTATGAAAAACTCGTTCCGGTACAGGAAATTACACAAAAGAAATACTATAACCCCTCCCTACACCATCCCCCTCTTCTTCAAAAATTGCTCATATGTTATTTTCCAGTTGTGTGTATGAACTCAAGACATTGGAAATACACGTATCTCGGTTATATGTACGACGCAAGTACATTCTTGAGAGTTTCATATGCAACGTGTCAGAAGATATTTTTGACAAAAAAAAAGAGACAGAGTCAACTCTTTCTTTGAAATATCCACGTGATCACAATCACAATCACATGACTATAATCATGTGACACAATTTCCCATCTCTTCTCATTTTTTTTTTCTTTACTCCAACTCATCTCATGAGTGAATCAAAAAAAAAATATATGAAAAAAAACTTAGCATATTTGTTTATCAATAGTATTCGGAATATATATATATAATCATGGCTAAGTCATCAACAAAAGATAAAAAGGTTACCAAGAAGGTAGAAAAGAAGAAGGTAGAAACTTCAGAATCCGAATCTGAATCTTCAAGTGATTCAAGTAGTTCTTCAGAATCCGAATCGGAATCAGAAGATGAAAGTTCTTCATCTGATAGTGCTTCTTCTGACTCCAGTTCTTCTGAATCTGGGTCTGACAGTGAAAGCGAAGATGAAAAAGAAAAAAGAAGAAAGTGAAGAAGTATGAATCTGAATCTGAAAGAGAAGAAAAAGAAAAGGAAGACAAGAAGAAAGAAGAATCTGAATCCGAATCCGAATCATCTTCTTCATCAGAAAGTAGTAGTGACTCTGACTCCGACTCCGGCTCTGAGTCTTCCTCCGATGATGATGAAGAAGAAAAGAAAGAACAAAAGAAGGATGAACCTTCAAGTGACTCAGAATCTTCTTCTTCTTCTTCGGAAGAAGAAGAACCAAAAAAACGTAAGGCTGAAGAAGACGTATCTGCTGAGCCATCTGCCAAGAAAGTTAAATCTGATGAAACTTCAGAACCAGCTACTTTATTCGTTGGTAGATTATCTTGGAATATTGATGATGAATGGTTAAGACGTGAATTTGAACCAAATGGTGGAGTTATCAGTGCTAGAGTTATTATGGAACGTGCTACAGGTAAATCTCGTGGTTATGGCTATGTTGATTTTGAAACTAGAGCAGATGCCGAAAGAGCATTGGCCGATTATCAAGGTAAAGAAATCGATGGCAGACCAATTAATTTAGATTTATCTACTGGTAAGCCTCATGCTTCTAAATCTAATGATCGTGCTAAACAATATGGTGATACTCCTTCTGCTCCTTCCGATACTTTATTTATTGGAAACCTTTCATTTAATGCTCAAAGAGATAATTTATTTGAAATTTTTGGTGAATATGGTACTGTTATTTCATGTAGAATTCCAACTCATCCTGATACTCAACAGCCTAAGGGATTTGGTTATGTTCAATTTTCATCCGTTGATGAAGCTAAGGCTGCATTAGAAGCATTAAATGGAGAATACATCGAAGGTAGAGCATGTAGATTAGATTTCTCTACTCCAAGAGATAATAATGCTGGAGGAAATGGTGGTAACCGTGGTGGATTTGGTGGTAGAGGTGGATTTAGTGGTGGTAATAGAGGTGGTAGAGGTGGATTTGGTGGTAACAGAGGAGGTCGTGAAAGATCATTTTCTCCAAAACCAACTACTGAATTTAAGGGTACCAAAAAGACATTTGATTAGATATGTGATGTGTATTTTTAGTTATTTACTTTTTTTCCTGCATTAAAACAGTATAGTTTATTTTTAGTTTTTTAGTTTTTTGTTAATTCTGTTTATCCGTAAAATGTGAAAGAAATGTAGATGTAAATTTTATGAAGTTGAAATTGAAGTTGAAATTGAAGTTGAAGTTGAAGTTGAAATTATCAGTCCTGTAGCTAAGAAAAAAATCGTTAGATTTATTTTGACGATTAAATCTTAGAGCTATCGTTTAAAAAAGTTAAAACTTCTGAATGATGTCATATCAGAATACTGAGACAATAAATAATACAGGACAGGATTTTGCAGGATAATATGTATAGATATGGTATGATAATATCAGAATTTAATCTAAAATCAGGAGTAATTACGAGATTGTTCCACAAAAAAAAACACTGTAGTACTAACCAATTCCGGCCAACACTAAACTCGGTAATTCAGGTTAATCAAATTTGGACGGATAATCGGAAATGGTTTCCGTACTTGGAGTTACAATAACCTAACAATGTTGGGAACAGGATTCCGCGTTAACTTGCATGACAAAATTTTTTTCTTGTCAGTCTAATTCGGTTAGAAAATTTTAAATATGTCAAATGATTTTTAACTATTTGAAAAGCCAAGACTTTGAATAGATAGCGAAACTTTAAAATAAACAATATTCTATAAGATTACGCGTATTTTGTTTGATATATATGCAATACGTTGTAATTTGAGATTCAATCGAGATCAATATATTTACCTGTGACGTATTTGACAGTGAGTTCGTATAAGCCTTGATTCTTTGTCTTCAGTGTGCAGTCTGTAAGGATTATTTATATGGCACCTCATATTATTTTCTTTATTATTATCAAAGGTAGTATTAATTTTTTAGTGTGAATTGTTCAATAATATTTTTCACATAAACATGCCTGATCAACCAAGTCCAAATTTTTCTTTTTCTTTTTCTTTTTTTTTTTATTTATTTAGATTTTTTTAACTATCTGGTGATATTAATATCTCATTTACAATAGGTTAAACTATAACGTAATTTAAACCTTACGAAAAAGGTGACTACTCTTTATTTATTTTTTTATTGTTTTAATATTCAGATAAATGTGTCGCGGGGTGAATATTAAACTACCTGACCTAAGGCTACAAAAGAAAAAAAAGAAAGTTTAGACATATTTTCTCTAAGCCAACAAAAAAAAACTTGACTATTTAAAAGGACAGACCTTGTCTCAGCTAAGCCAAGTTTACATTGGCATGACATTAGACACAATTTTAACTTGAGTTTTTTTTTGACCCTTAACTATCCCCAGAACGAATTGGAAAAGAAAAAAAATTAATTTGTCTTAGCATTTTCGATTCCCGTTTTTTTTTTTTCTTTTCTTCTTTTCCTTTCAAATATCCAAACAAGAAATTAAACCATTACAACAAAGCAAAGAATTTAATTTGTTTGTGTGTGTGTGTGTTTATTAATCATGGGTATGAATAATATGAGAAAAGCAGTATCGCGAATACTACCCAAACAATATGTTGAGTCAACTCCAACTTTACTATCTTCAACCTCTTCAACTTCCAGTCTTAGAATTGACTTCCATTCTATTGACGATTTTTATATACAATTAGAAAACCCACATAGAATTTGGTTACCAGGTGATGAAGTACCAGGTCAGATTGTACTTATAACTAAGAAGAATCTAGCTGATATTGTTATAACTTTGTCCTTAATAGGATTTATCAAGATAAATGCATCTTCACAGTCGAAATTACGACCGATTAAACATACTTTATTTGACCATACTATAAAAATATATGGAGAAGAAGAGACAGACAATCAAGATTTTAATAATGGGTTATTTAAAGGTGAACATGTTTTCCCATTTATTGTCAAATTACCAAATAAGAGAATATTTACTTCAATTGATTTTGGAAAAGGTTCAATAAATTATACATTAAAGGCGTCTATTGGTAGTTCAAATTGTTATTCACCAGTTCAATCTCCTTTAGAAGATACAAATAGTCAAAAACGAGTGCTTCATAATCCAATATATTCTTCAGAAAAGTCAATAAATCTAGTCAATCCAATAGATGTATCATTGTTAACTAATAGAAAACCCAAACGATTAATATTAAAGGATCCCAGGTTTAATCAAATAAAGAAATTATCACGAACTCAATCTTCTACATCAACTATAAATACATTTGCTACAATATCTTCAACAAATTCTGACCAATCGTCAATAACTTCAGGTGAACCTTCTCCAGATACCAATTATACAAATAAACCTCAAACTATAAAAGTTATATTAGAAGTTTCCCAAAGAGGATATTTACGAGGAGAATTAATCCCAATAAAACTTTCAATTTCTCATTTGAAGAATATTCAAGATTTAAATGGAATAATTTTAACTTTTGTTCGAGTTTGTCGTTTAGATAATGGCAATGAAGGAATAATAGAATCATTTCGTAAGGATTTACAACAACTGATCTTACCTTTATATCTTGATCCAATAACATATAAGGCGGAGATTACAACAAATATAAGAGTACCTGCAGATGCATTTCCTACTATAGTAGGGTGTCCTTTAGTTTCATTTCAGTATTTTATTGAGGTTTTAATTAATTTATCTGGGAAACTGGTGGTATTAGAAGATAACGATAGACATAGTCTGTCAGATGCATCAACAACAACTGCTGCAGCAGCAGCTGCTGCAGCAGTTGCTGTGGCGGCAAGTACTAGTAGTTTAAATAATCCCACTATGATCAATGGAGGAAGTACTGAAACTAGCAATAGTTATAAATTCAATTTTAATTTTCATAATTCAAATGGGTTATTACAACATCAAAAGGAAAGATTAAATTTTATAAATACTGATAAATTTAAACGTCTGAAGAAATTTGTACAATTAACTACCGAAATAATTATTGGTACTCATAGACTGGATAATCCAAGACCAACAACACAGGATATGGTATCATCGTCGTCAAATAATTCCCCTATTCCCTTGAATATAGAATCTTCACCAAATGCATCACCAATAAGTGCGCAACAACAACAACAACAACAACACGAACCTCCACCGCCTCGACCTTATTCAATTCCAGAAATAATAGAAGATTTCAATCATTCCCAAACAACACCTCCATATATTGAACATCATATCCCAACATATGATGAAGGTAATGCAAATAATAGTTTTATGAATATAATGGCATCAAATTCAGAATTAACAGAAAAAGAAAGAATGAGATTAAGAGAAACAAGTTTATTACCTTCTGCACCTCCAGGCCTTGATGAAAATCCTTCAGAGATAACTCAAGACAATTATAATGAACAGGCACAGAACGAGTCTTGATTATAGAGAATGTAATATGTAATAATATAATGATTATCATAGACTATAATAATCACAAGGAATTGTCTCCTTATAGTAAAGTATTTATCAATAGAAGTAAGTAGCTACAACATTTCTTTGCTTTTTTCTTTTACACAAATATGAAAAAGTAAAACCATACTATACTTTTAAAACTAATAATTAAACAAGTATTATACATAAACTAGCTCAGCTCTTTTCACTTCTTCCCAAATATAATTCCTTTTGTAACGAAGTAACATGTTCTTTCAATTGATCACGTTCTTGTTTAATAATATATAAATCAGCTTCAAGATCTTTAATTTTAATATTTAAATGAGCATTTGAAATACCTTCATCTTCATCATCTTCATCTTCATCTTCAGGTTTTGTATCAGTTGAGTCATCCGGAGTACCACTTCTTGAACTCATTCTTCTTGATTTCTTAAATAATTTCAATTCACTATTTTCTTTAGATAATTTATCAACTAATATCTTTTGATGTTCAAATTCTTCTTGATTAAGTTTAAGAGCTTTACTAGTGTTATTTACTGATTGAATTGCTTGTTTATAATTATCTTCAAGTTTTTCAAATTGTTGTACTTTTTCATTCAATTGTTTACGTAAGGATTCAATTTCACTAGATTGATCATTTGATTTAGAAATTGCCATTAATTCATCAATTTGCAGTTGTAATTGAGTTACTGTATCATTTTCAGTATTAGTTGGCTCTTTCTCTTTTTTAACATTCCATATACTAATTATTTCTTCCAATTGAGTTGAAATATCCCTTTTACTAGTGATTGATCTTGTAGCTACTGTGGTTGTATCAATTGTTTCATCACCATCTTTAAAACTTTCATCATCTTCATCATCATCATCATCACCATGAATTAACTTATAATTATTAAATTCAAGAGTTAAATTATCATATTTAGTTTTCAATTCATTTAATTCTGTTTGTAAAACTTCTTCCAGTTTAAGTTGACTAGTCATTTGTTCAATTTTCCCTTCTTGATTTTTGATTATTTTTTGGAAATTTTCCAATTCTAAAACTTGATTGTTCATAAATGGTTCAAATTGATCCAATTTCTCCTTTAATTGAATATTTTCATTAGTAATATAAACCAATTTATTATTCAATTCTAATGAAGATAATTTATATTTGGTGGCATCAGAAACTGTACCATTACTAAGTGCTTCACCTTTTAATTCATTAATTAATTCATCCTTTTCAGCAAGTTGTTTTTCATATTGAGCAAGACTTAATTTCGATTCATGTAAAGATTTATTTTCTTGTTCAAGAGAATTAATCTTTTCCGTAGCAATTTCCATTTGTTCTTTAGTAGATTGTCGTAATTGTTGAATTTCTGAATTTAATTCAGAAATTATTTTTTTGACAGCAGAGTCTTGTTCTTGATCTTGATCTTGATCTTTTATTGAATCATTATTCAGAGTAACTTCAACAAATGAAGGTTCTCGTTGTAAATCTCGATCTATAATTTCAGGAGGTTCCTGAATTACTTCTAAAGGACCATGTCCAACCACCTCAGGTTTAACAGTAGTAATTGGAGAAGCTCTAATCACTTCAGGAGCACTTCTAAGTACTTCAGGAGATTTTACCGGTTCGGGAGTTGTAATAGGACTTCTATATTCTTCTTCTAAAGCAGACATGCTTCGAACTACATTTCTATTGGAAGCAGCTTTCTCATTAGGATCAGTAGTTAAAAATCTATTAACTAAATTTAAATTCAATTGGAAAATCATAGTACCAACAATATTTTCCCGATATTCTTCATACATTTCAAAATCATCCTGATTATCAACATAATCATTTTTATCACCTCCCATTATAATAATCTGGTTATATTTGGGTAAAAATGTCATTGAATGTCCACATCTTGGACCAGGACCATTTACTTCACCTGAATCAAGTAATTTCAGCCAAACTAAACTTTGTAAATCTAATACATATAATGAACTATAAATGATCCCTTTGAAATCATTACCTCCATATATATATAATTTATCATTTACAATACAACTTGAATGTTCATTTACGGGTTTAGGAATATAACCTGTAGTATTTATTTTTGTCCATTTATTCTGTTCAACATGGAAAACCCATAAATCATTAGAAACAACCTCATTATTATAAATACCACCAAAAATATAGATTTGATTATGATAAACTGACATGGAATGATTAGTTAATGGAGGAGGTTTAAAATCATGAAGTGGTTCAACTAATTCCCAAGTCGCCTTGGGAGATTTAAATGAATTTAATTCAAAGAAATATAAATCATTAAATACATCATTTTCCAATTGTCCTCCAAAGAGATAAAGTCTTGAAGAATTGTTGGTTAATGAAACAACCCCAATTGTATGTCCATATCTTCCATTTGGTTTATTTAAAATATGACTTGGAATAGTATATTTGCAATTATTAGTATTAAACAAATAAAAATTGTTATCAGGGAACCCTTGATCATCAGTATCAACAGTATCACCACCATAAATAACAAATGCATTACCACATAATACTGCTGAATGACCAACTCTTGCTGGTGGGTTTATATGATTCATAATTTCAAGGTTTTTAGCTTGAAATCCCACAATGTCACCTTGATGGTTTTCAATTGGAGTTAATTTCCAAGTATCACCAAATACTGAACCTTCTTTTAAACCACCCATAAGGAAAATTTCATTTTTTTCACTTGATATAGAAGCAGCTGCATGTCTATATCTTGGAAATGGAGAATCGAATAATTTAAATCTATTCCAAGGGCTTATAATGTGTGATACAACTGAATTGGCGACATTTCCCATTTGGGCTCTATGAGGTTGTACTGGGACTTGAGGCGTTCTGTGCATTTGTGGGGTAGAAGGAGATCTATGACTAGTAGAAGTTGCACTAGGCATGTTTAAACTTTGTATTGGAGATGTAGTTAGTGAATTAGAACCAGGATATTGATCTTGAAAATTTGATTCCTGATGACTTGGCACAGTTGGAAGGGATTTTCTTGATATTGATCTTATTGAAGAACTTGTTGATGCTGAATCGTCTTGATCTTGATTTTTTTTTTTTTTAGGAAGTTAAGACGAGCCATGAGATACAAGTAGATTGAAACTTTTGATAAAAAGCTAAAGAGTTAAAAGAATAAACAATTGATTTGAAACACACAGTGTAAAGCAAATTACGTGTGTTGTGTTGTGTTGTGTTGTTTTTTTCTTTTATTCTTTACTCTTTTTTTTTTTTTTTTCTTGAGTTTTGTTGTTTGGAATTAGTATTTTCTTGGGGGAGTGGGTGGGGGGGAGAGGTTGGTTAGTTGGGATAAGTTTACCGCGTGTTTTATTTCGTGGGTGTAATTTGGTGCTTGTGTCTGCGGGTATTGAAAAATACAAGAAGGACGATAAAAGTTATAATCAATTAGAGAGAAGACAAGTAATTATTTTAAAGTTTTAGGATATTAGTGGCTATTTATATTCACTATGTAGTTTTTC
>KI547134.1:1383113-1398958 GCA_000497715.1 Spathaspora arborariae UFMG-19.1A
AAATAGAAAACAATCCAGTTTAACATTTTATACTTTTAGGTGATTATGTTCATTCTTTCTTTTCTTTTTTTCTTTTTTTCTTTTTTTTTAAAAAAAGAACCCTTCTCAGAGACTAAGGTAAAAATCACAAGACATTTTCAATTGTTTTATCTTTACATTTCTTACTATAGTTTGAAAGTTAGTATGTATTAAACTATGTTTCTTCAAGATTGATTAGTGGTTGCCTTTTTTTTTTTTGTTAGTGTTGCAAGTTGGTTTTGTTCTGAGTGAGAATTGTAAGAGAACTTTCCTAATTAGGAAATTCTGTTAAGAATAAGTTACAACCAAAGCCGATTATAGAGATATTACCTTAATTGGTGAATTTCAGTTTAATTCTGTATTAATTACTATTGGATTGATTCTCTTGTTTTTTCTTGGCTCCTCATTGATAGGTAGGGATATGCCTCGGTAAGGTACTAGTTATCTCTAAATTTTTAGATATGTGTTAGGTGCTAATACAAAGCTTAAGATTTGTATTCTTATTATCTTATTCAAATTAATTATTCTGTGAGATTTTCGATTTAATAAAACAAACAGAACATACTCCATGAGAATAAATTCATATATTGTTTTTGTAAACGAAAGTAACTGATTTGTTTAACCAAAACACTCATTCTTTCAAATCACAGCAACGCGCAACATTTGTATACGCGACATTTGTTACACGACATCTTCTTATTTATCCATAAAAAATGTCGTGTAAACAATCTCAATCTTGACAACCAAAACATTCTAAAACGTTCTTACACTTTTTTTTTTACAACCAAAAGTGTTTAACAACTCATAATATGGATTCCTATAACTATGATCCAACTAGTCTTCTACAGGAGATATTCAATTCTCCTGATTCATTAGAAGAACTACCTCAATTGCTATCACATGTCAACCAATATAAACTTCAATTATCCCAACAAATTAAACAAGATATCACCACTTATAATTCCCAACTTACCCAGATCAGTCTGGTTAATTCAAATATATCTTCTTTAATTAAAACAATCGAACAAGTTAAAACTAATGCCAATGAAACTCAAACTTCAATTACTCTTATGACAAGTTCTATTCAACAATTGGATTGCTATAAAAAAAACCTTGTATTGTCCATGACGATATTAAAACGGTTACAGATGTTAATAAATGTCAATAATCAATTGTCAGAAATAATTCATACCCATAATTATAAGGAAATATATTCCTTGTTAGATGTTGTCAAACAATTGTTAACATTTTTCAAACCTTATAAATCACTTGAAGAAATAAATCAAATAAATTTGTTAATAGTTCACAGTCAAAATAAATTAGTTGATGATATTTTTATTGATTTTGAAGACTATGTCAAAACCCATAATATTGTTTTAGCTGATCAATTAATATATGGATGTCAAATCTTGGAATTAATTGATGTACAATATAAGGAAAAATTAACCAATTGGTTTTATAATTTAAAATTGAAAGATTTTAAAGAAATTTTTAATAATTTTGATGAAGCTGGGTCTTTAGACAATTTAAATCGAAGGTTTATTTATTTTCAAAAAATCCTAACTGATATTCAACAAAATTTCAAAGATATATTTCCTCAGGAATGGAAGATAGATTATGAAATTTCAAGTATTTTTTGTAAATTAACCAAACAAGATTTAATTGATTTATTACCAAGATATAAACAAAATTCTAAAATTATTTTAGAAAATCTAACTAAAACTCTTGAATTTGAAAAATCCTTAAACTCAACATTTGAAACTAGTGATTTTAATATTTCTCAAGTTTTTGAACCATATCTTTATGTATGGGTACAAGAACAAGATAAATTCTTAAATTCAAAATTATTAGAATTTAATTCAGGTTCTCAATTACCAATAGAATTTCAAGAAAATAAGGATATACTTGACATATTAAAAGTGAATAATGTTCCGAATTTATCAAATTCATGTACTGAATTATTCAAAAATTTCCACAAGATTTTAACGCAAATTTTGAAACTTTCCAATGGAGAAATATTAATTGAATTGGCAAAATTATTTAGTAAATATTTGTTTGAATATCATAATCGAATACTAACTCCTTTAATACCCATAGATGAAGATTTAAATACAGATGAATCACTTAAATATTTAACGATGATTTTAAATACCGGTGATTATTTAGTTAATAATATTGAAGATTTATCCAACAAATTTAATTCAATTATTCAATCACAATACAAATCAAGATTACCATCATTTGATTCAAGTAAAGAGATTTTCTCACAATTAATTAATAAATGTATAACTAAATTAATCACTAAATTAACTAATGATTATAGAATTTGTTGGCGAGAGTTTTTCAATATGAATTGGCAACAATTGGATCAAGTAAATGATGTAAGTTCATATATGTCAGAATTAAAATCAATTACTTTGAAAAATATTCAAATTATATTACCATTAATTATTCGAGAAAGTTTTATACGAAATTTTAATGATAAATTAATTGATTATTTAATTATAACTATTGCCAATAATTTACAACATATTAAACCATTAACGGTATTAAGTGTTGAACAGATTTTGTTGGATGTTTATAGTTTAAAAGATTTGGTTTTAAAATTACCATTATATTCTGATCCAAACTATACTGAAGCATCAAATGCAACAACTATTACAAAATCATTTGAAAAATATGTTAATTCAAATTTCCATAATTTAGAATCACTACTTAAATTATTAATTGTTCCTTCTTATCCAATTGAAAATTTAATTGAAAGTTATTTTGAATTAATTGGTGATAAGTCAATAACTAATTTTATTAAAATATTAAATTTAAAAGATATTAATCAACAATTTGAATATATTGAAAATTTTAAATTACAATTAACTATAGGAACAGGTAATTTACAAACAAGTAATAAATTATTACTGATTCTTGAAGAAAAAGAAGAAGAAGAAACAAATTCACGAGTAAGTACACCAGAATTACTGTCACCAAAGTTATTACCCATGAAAAAGAATATAAATCAATTTGAAAAGAATTTACGAGAATTTGCCATGACTGGTGAGAATCATGTAAATAAATTTAATGAGAATTTTAAAAATTTTGGAAAATTCTTTAGAAAAGATAATAATGAATAGATTCATATATATATAGTATCATGCTGATATCAGTTGGTTTGTTTTTTGTTATTCTACCAGGGTTTAATAATAACTCCGTCTCTTTAAATCTCAATGGTACGACTAATATTTCTACGAATTTTGCAACAAAAATGTACAAAAACTAATATGAGTCAAACTTTTTACAATACTATTTTCACAAAGAGATTTATCCTGATTACCATGAAAGTTTGTTATAGTTGAATGTATGACACTTTCTCGTTCAAATGTTCACTATCTTAAGTTTCTTAATTCCCACCCCTCCCCACCACAAGCCGCTACCAATTGACATAAATTTGCCAGAATCCATAATTTCACGTTCAACATATACAATAGAAAACTTTCAAGTGAATAAGATTTTATTTCATGTACAGTTGCTAAGGTTTGTTGGTCACTCAAAATTCCCCAACCCCTTATAAATTCTTAAACCAAGAAAAGAAAGAAAAAAATTCCACCACCCCACGATCGAACCACTTTGAACAAATACTGAGAAATGCCTCGTTTGATTAAGATCTGTGGAATTAAAACTTTAGAAGCTGCTAATGCATCTATTGAAGATGGTGCCAATTTACTCGGTTGTATTCTTGTACCAAACAAAAAACGAACCATTTCTTTAGAAATTGCCAAACAAATATCTCGTCAAGTTAAACAAGCAAGATCAAAAAAGAAATTCCCAACTATTTCAGAAATTGAAACTTATTTAAAAGCTCAACATTATAGTTCACCTAGAGCATATTTTGAATTAGTAAGTGAAGTTATTATTGATAATGGACCTTTCTTGGTTGGAATTTTCCAAAATCAATCTATTGAAGAAGTTGTATCAATTGCTAGTGAATTACAATTAGATTTCATTCAATTACATGGTAATGAAAATAAAATGGAATTTTTTAAAGATGAAAGAATTGTTGGTAAATTTGGAGTTATTCCAAGATATGTTATTCCAACACAATTTCCCGATTTAGTTGAACAAGGAGAATATTTAACTGAACAAAGACTTTTCGCAATACCTTTATTAGATTCTGAAGCTGGTGGAGAAGGGAAAGTCATTGATTGGTCATATGTTAATGATAATCTTGGATTTACCAATGTAATCCTTGCTGGAGGATTAACACCTGAAAATTTGCAGAGTACTGAAAGTATCAAGAATATTGTAGGTTATGATGTAAGTGGAGGTGTTGAAGATTCCGAAGGAAATAAAGACTTAGCGAAAATTAAATCTTTTATTACAATTGCAAAGACTATATAAGTTATATATATATATATATATGTTTCTATTAATCTTCTTGATCCCAATTACCCGGTCTTGGTTGTTGAGGCATGACTGGTCCTCCAGCTCTTTTGGCCATAATAATTTGATCAATTGATAAAATTGTATTTGTAGCTTCAACAGCTAAATTAATAGCAGATTTCTTTGAACTTAATAAATCATAAATACCGATTTCAGAAACATCAATTAATTCACCATCATCAATATTAACACCAACTTTTAACCCTATTTCTTCAGTATGTGCAGCATGTAATTTAGCCAATACATCAGTACTATCAAAACCTGAAGTTTCAATTAAAACTCGAGGAATAATTTCAAATGCTTTAGCAAAATTTTTAATTGCCAATTGTAATAATCCTGGTGTTGTTTCACCATATTGAGTAATTCTTTTAATTAATTCAATTTCAATTGCTCCTGCACCAGGTAATAATCTATCATCTTTTAATAATCCTTTAATTGAATTAACTCCATCATCAATTGCTCGTTCAATATCATCTAAATTATTTTGAGTAGCACCTCTAACTACAATAGTTGCAGTTCTTGAAATTGAAGATTCATCTTGTCTAAAAATTGTTACTCTATCACCACCAATTTCTTTAGTTTCAATAATATCAATTTCTCCCATTTCATCAGGCATTGGTGCACCTAATCTAGGTAATGGAGTTGCTCCACAAACTTGACAAAGTCTTCTTAAATCAAATTTAGATCCAATTTTCAATACTAATATTTCATATTTATTAAAATAATGTAATGCTAATTCTCCAATATTTGAACCAGCTACAACAACTTTAACTCCTGAAGCATTAATTTCTTTAACAACTTGTTCTAATTGTTGTTCTTCACCTTTAGTAAAATCAAGCATTTCTTGAGCATTATGTAATAATACAGTTCCCTTAGTTTCTGTAGTAGAAATATCAATTGGACATGTAAATACAACAACTTTTGATTTTTGTTTAATATGTTTAATTGAACCTTCAGGTTCTCTTGGGAAAACCATACCTTTAACAACTTGAGATTGTGATAATGAAGATCCCATAATTTTAACTACTCTTATATTATCGATATTAAAACTTGTAGGATTCTTTGGGTTAATAACTGATTGAACTGCTTCAACAACTAAATTTGAAATTAAATCTTCATATCCATATTGTTTTGCGGCAATAACTGGTTTAACTACTTTTAATAAATCTTGTTTCAGCATAATAGAATCAACTTTATCAACAACTAATTCATCTAAAATTTTCGTAACATATTTATTTGCTAAATTAAATCCTTGAATAATTTCACTAACATTTAAACCTAAAATTAATAATTTTTCTGAAATATTTAAGAATTCACCTGCTAAAATAATTACTAAATTTGTAAAATCTCCCATTTCAAATTCTTGTTGTTTTGAAGCCATAATTAAGATTTTCACAACAGGATGAACAATTTCCAATTCATTACATATAGTAGCAGCATCATTAGTAATAAATTTTTTCCCTAATTTATTTACAATAATTTTATTACGTCCACTTGGTCCCATTGATGTTAATAACATCAGAGAAATTTCACGAACTGCTTCAATATTACGAATGATTGCCCCATCAGAGTTGGAAAAGGATTGATATCCTTGTTTGAATAACCCAGAATTGGGTGCTTGAGGAAGCCTAAGTGACATATTTGGTGGGAATATAAAGTAAATGTGAATAGAATCGCGTTGGATTCTTTCATTTTTTTTTGTTAATAAAAAAAAAAATTTTTTTTTGAGAATTGTATGCAGGCATGATGAAGATTACACAATTTGCATCATGTCAAATGGGAGTTTACCAGGAGTAATTCATACAGTTGAAACATTGTCATATCAAAGTAATCAGGGGCAATTCCTCATGTTAGCTTGTATAATTTAAATTTTACTATTTTATGTCAAACTAATATTTTATTTGTGTTAACACAACCACTCCATAAGGTGAAATTTTTTTTTTCTCAATATTTTTCATATACCTTTGGTATACCTTTGGTAATATAACAAAGTATGTTAAAAGTATTCAATCCAGTAGGGCTTCTAAGACCTAGATTATTCAATAATGTATTAAGACCTAGATTATTCAGTAATGTATTAAGACCAAGAATAACAAGACCAAATATTGGCCTAATTAAACAGGTTAGTCCTAAACATATCCAATTGCCTATTAGATATTTTTCAAGTCAACCTGAAAAACCAGTCAAATCTACATCCCAATTATGGACAATTCCCAATATATTAACATATACAAGAATAATAACCACTCCATTTATTGGATACTTCATTGTTCAAGGACAAAGCATCTATGCTCTACTGTTATTTACATACTCTTGTATAACAGATTTAATTGATGGATATGTTGCTCGAAAATTTAATATGAAATCAATTGTTGGTTCAATTATTGACCCTTTAGCAGATAAGTTTCTCATGACTGTATGTACAGTTTCATTAGCATATATAAATTCTATTCCATTAGTAGTAGCCAGTATAATTATTGGAAGAGATGTAATGTTAAGTTTTATGTCATTCTATTTAAGATATATGAGTCTTGATAAACCAAAAACTTTTAACAAATTTATTAGTATTGGTTCTAATCCAACTATAAGTGTACATCCAAATTTACTTGGGAAATTTAATACCATGTTACAGATGGTTTATATTGGTAGTTTAGTTTATCGTCCTTTATTTGAAGGATTAATTGGAACCAATTTGGATTTATTTTTTGAGGGATTTGGAGGTGTGGTTGGGTTGACCACTTTTATTAGTGGGTTAACTTATGTATTGAATCGAAATTCATGGAAATATGTAAAATAGATGGATTATTATAGACAATAATTAAACTTTTTAAGATTAAAGGATATTTTTTATGTTTAATTGAATGTAGGAGTTTTAAATGTAACATTACAAGGTGGTGACAAGGAGTTGTAGTATTGAAATGGGTATATCCAATTTGTTCCTGCATTAAGTGCAAGTTTGTTTTGAGTATATTGTAAATTGTTTTATTTACATTAATTTGTTTTCCACAACATTTAACAATTTTCAATAGATTTGATAAACAAAATAGTTCTAATTGATTGGGATTTAACTTAGCTAATATAGGATAGAACCATAATATTTTTACTTTGTCACTACAACACAAGTTAAGACATTTAATAAGTTGTATTTGAAGTGGAATTGAAAGTTTAGATTTAATAGATTTGTTAATTTTTCTTGTAAATAAATAAACTAATTGAGAATGATATTTAATAGGAGGCAAAGATAGAAAGTAAATAACGATATCAAACAATTGTTTACAATTAGAAATGTTGTTGTTGATTGTAGTTAAATTGTATGCATAATACTCAATGTTGTAATTTTGCCGTAAAAGTGACTGAAATCTTGGATCAATTTCGTCAAGTAATGCATGTACTATTTCTGATAAAAAAAATTAGTAAATCAATCAGAAATACTTTGTAAATGTTCATACCTTCAAACAGTCTAGTTGATTTGCGTTTAGCTCTAACTACAGCAATTGCAAGAGCAATAGTTAAAGATATCATTGGTGTTGCAAAAAACTAAAAAAACTAAAGGAGAAAAAAACAAACAAACAAAAAGACTTTACTCATTTATTTGTTGTCTCATTCTAATCCAAATTCTTCTTCTTACAGAATTTCCAAAGTAATATTTACCTCTCCATCTTTTATCACTTTGAAATAATACTGTAGAATAAATCCAACCATGAGGATCAACATCTTTATACATAAATACATACCATTGATCCCAATTCCATTTCCATTGATTATAGTCAGGTAAAGGATAATTATCAATATTTGATAAAGGAATATTTAAATTTGTTTTATTTAAAGATTGAAATTGTTTTGGATCAATTATTGGTAATAAAGATTTTTGAGAATATAAAGGAATACCAAATATTTTAATTCCACGTTCATTTTCAATTATAAAATCAAATTGATAAGGAGTTGTTGCTGAAATTGTTTTATTAAATTCACTAAAAATGGATAAATCATGTGATAGTGACGATGACGTAGTAGATTTTTGTATAAGATCATTTAATTGTTGAATTAATGTAATTGAATCTAATTCATGTTGTGGAACAGTCATTAGTTGAGATTAAACACTAAAAGAATTCTAGAATGTTTTTCCTAAAACTAATCAAGAAAGTATAAACATACGATTTACAAGTATGATATGCAGTATTTTATTGTTCGGTTCAGTTTCTTTTCTCTAGTATTACTTGGAAATATGCATGGAAGAAAAATCTCTTATCGGAGATTTATTCCAATGCAGAAAGAAAGGAAGAAGAAAAAACAAAAAACCACGGAAAAATGTCCCCGACATTCACAGCCACAAACAAAAGACTTAATTATACTAATTACAAAATGAATGACGTATGTCATACCAACAATAACTAAAAAAGAAGGGCCATCAAGTTTAAGAATATTTTTTTATTTCCAATTTAGATTCCGCCTTACCACTTTTAAATAATAGCATGACACTTTGAGAAAAAAAAAAAGAATCTCCAGAAAAAGAAATCAAATTCTATTATCCTTGGTTTGTCATCACATACACAGTATAAAATACGTATATTAACCGTAACATATTCATCATAGAATTTCCAGTTTAAACTATTTTCAAATTATATCAAAAAAAGAAGCATCTTTCTACTATCAACAAAGTTAAAACGGATTTAATCTCGAGTAAACTTTCCTTGTTTGTGGTTTTATACTTTTAAAATAATTTGCCCCAGTTCATTACTATTTTTTTTTTTGTTCCCTTTTACCCCCTTGAAACAACTTTTTTTTTCCAGTCCCAATCTTGATGATTAATACAAGATCAAGAAATATTGCTTATATGGAAAACAGTATTCAACTACCTCAACAAACTTTCAGTCCAAGTGAAGATATAATATTGAATGATATTGAATCTATAACATTAAGTAAATCTCCTTTAACAACAAAAAATACCTCGATTTCTAGTTTTGCCAGTCAACAAACAAAGTCCAGTTCACCAGTTACCACACAACCACAACCACAACAGCAGCAGCAAAAACAACAGCAGCAACAACAACAACAACAACAGCAACAACAACAACAACAACAAACAATGTCAAGAAATCAAGAGTTCTTGTCGTTTTTACATAACCCATTTGATGTAAATTCATACCCAATAACCAACCCACCTATATTTGATTCAACAATGTTACTACCTTTAGCTCCTGATGGTATACCAAGAAGAAGAAGAATATCTATTTCAAATGGTCAAATTGGTCAAATTGTTAATCATGAAGCATATTTTGAAGGTGATGATGCAAATCAAAATAGTATAGATGATGATTTACATTTTATTTCAGGTAATAGGTTTAATGAATTTGAATTTGTTCGACCTCATAGTAGTACAAATGTTGCTGATATTGGTCAAGGAATGTTTTTCCCTTCACCACCACAAGCTCAAAACCAAGTTCCAGAATCAACCCAGGGCACACCTCCAACCACTAGACCAATAGCCCTGGCGTCTGCACCAGTCCAAGTAGTTCCTCCAACTAGTGTTGCTCCAGTACCACCACCAGTATCAATACAACCTGCATCACAACAACAACAACAACAACAACAACAACAACATAAAATTCAATACGCTGGTGTACCACCTCCAAACCATCAATTAATTTATAATAATGAAGTAATATTTAATCCAAATAATGGACCTATTCCTGGTACTGCAGCATGGAAAAAGGAACGATTATTAGAAAGAAATAGAATAGCTGCATCAAAATGTCGACAACGTAAAAAGCAAGCACAAATGGAATTACAAAATAACATTGATAAATTAGAAGAAGAATTAAAAGATAAAGATTTAAAAATAAAGAAATTACAAACAACTTTGAAAGTTTATAACAAGATATTACATGACCATTTTAAAAATGGAGAAGATATTTCTGAATTGAAAGAAATTATTGAAGAAAGTAAATCTTTATTAAGTTAGCTTGTTTTTATGTATTATTAGTTTTTGTATTTTTTAAGAATAAAAAATTTAAATTTGTAATGATTCACTTGAAACTTGAGGTCCTTGACCAATTTCTGTTAAAATAATTCTTGAAACTCCTTTATAAATTTCACGATCAGTACCTTCAATTTCTAATTTGCATAATTTAGAAGTATCAAGTTTATTCCAACCATCAACTTGACCAAAATAAGTATGAATTAATCCAAGTACTTTATCTTGATTATGTTCGTCGTAATAAATAACCGCATTTGGACCAGCATCAAAAGTATAAGCAGCAATTATTTCCCCATATGATTCATTTAATTTATGAATTAATTTAATAATTTTCTTTGAAGTATCATTAAGGTAAAAAATTGGTGGATAAGAATCTAAACAAACTGCATGGAAAGAATTTGAATCCTTCATAGTTAACTCTCCAAATTTATTAAAATCTTTATTTAAAATACTTTGTTTCATATCTTCAAACCTGGCAGGAACAACTTGATTAATTCTATATTGAAATAAATCAGATGTTTGTACAGTAGTTTGCATACCACTAGTACTTGGAGTATCCTTTTTATCATCACTAACAACTAAAATTGCTGCCTTTAAACTTGGCCAATGTTCAACTGGAGCAATTTCAACTGCCTTGGAATCTTCTCCATTTGTTAATTCACCCATTTCCCAAGCAACAAATCCTCCAAATAAAGATCTACAAGCAGAACCAGATCCTTTACGAGCAATTTTCGATAATTCAGACATATCTTGAGGTAATTCATATAATTTAGCAATGGCACAAACTAAAGCAGCGAATCCAGCAGCTGAAGAAGCTAAACCAGCAGCAGTTGGGAAATTATTTTCAGAAACAATTCTTAATTTTAATTTAGATAATTTAATCAATTGTTCATTTTCAATTTCTAATTGTTGTCTTAATTTTCTTAAATCATCAAGACATGCTTGAGTTCTTGGAGTTTGTAAAGATTCTAATTTACCATTTAAATATAATTCATCTTGGGTATAAGAATCTGAAGCTGAAGCAGTAGTTAAAGTTCTTAAATCTTTTTGTGATAATGTCACAGAAATTGAAGAATTTGTAGGTAAATTTAAGTCTTTATCTCTTTTCCCCCAATATTTCAAAGTCTAGAAATGGTTAGTAAGAGGATAGTCTTGAATTGATACACTTAAACATACCGCTATATTGACTGGAGCTGTAACTGAAGCTGAATAAACAGTCATTGTTGGGTTTGTAGAAAAGAAAAACGTTGTTCCATTTTGTTCAGAATTTTTCATTTTTCTTTTAGAATTGATTTCTCGTCGTATAAAATTTACGGTTACATTCTAAAACACACAAATAATATACTATTACACAAACTAAAACAAAAATAAAAGACATAGAGAAGAAAAGAAAAACAATAGATGGACCCTACTTTCTAGTCCATCTCCATAATCTGGCTTTACAATCACCACTTCCAGTTGCAAAAATACCTTCAGTCCCTTGAGAATTTAATGATACAGCAACAGAAATAACTGAATTACGATGCCCTTGTAACATCAATAATGGATTCCCCGAAACTTGATCCCAGAATATAACTCCACGATCTTTTGAACCAGAAAGAATATATTCATTGTTTGGAGTACAACATACTGACAACACAAAATCTTTATGTCCAATATATGTAACATCACAACTTGATTTTTGTGAATTTGGACTATCTTTTAAATTCCATAATTTAACAGTTCTATCTAATGAACCTGAAGCAATTTGATGGCCATTAACAGAAAATGCCACTGAATAAACTGAATCTTCATGTCCATTACCATTTTCATTAGCTGAATCTAATCTTTCAACCAAAAATCCTGTAGTAGAATCCCATACTCTAACAGTGCGATCAAGTGAACCAGCAGCAATTAATTTACCATCAGGAGAAACAGCAACAGTAGTAACACCATCTTCAATAGAAAGTGTCAAGGAACATTGTGAAGATCTTAAATCCCAAATTCTAACAGTTCTGTCACCAGAACCTGAAACTAAACGATCACCATCTGGGAAAAAATCTAATGAATAAATATCTTGTTCATGACCTCTTAAAATTTTAATAATTCTTTTTGTAGTTAAATCCCAAATTCTAATTAATTTATCTTCAGCACCAGTAGCTAATAATTTACCATCAGGTGAGAAACAGACTGATCTAATATATAAATCAGCAGCAGCACTAGCAGCACTAGCAGCAGCACTAGCAGCAGCAGAAGCAGAAGCATTTGCAGCAGCTTCACCTTCAACTTTAGCATCAGTTGCCCCAACATCGGTTGAATTATTATCATCGATTAATTTAGCCACTAATTCTCCAGTTTCAACATTGAAAACTTGCGTAGTTTTATTACAACCAGTAGCAATAAATTTACCATCTTTAGAAAATCTAACACAACAAACAACAGAAGAATGATCTAATGAATGAATTAAATCAACATCCAAATTACGACTGAATGCAGGATTATACAACACATAATAATCAAGTTTTTGTTTTTTAAAATCAGGATTAGCTTTAGAAACATCCAAATCTGATAAGAATGGAGGAATCTCTTTAATATGAAGAGCTTTTTGAGCAGGATTAACAATATATTGAGATTTATCAATAACAGTTAAAGACGAAGCTTCAGCAGATGATGCAGTAGGAACACCATTGGTTTCTTGTTTAGCAACTTGAGGGGATAATGATTTAGGTGGAGATTGTTTTATAGGTAAAGATTGACCTTGAGAAGGAGTTTGAGGTTGGATTTGATAGCCACCACCATAAGGTAATCCATTTGGTTTAGCAGGTGCTACTGTAGCTTGTTGTTGCTGTTGCTGTTGCTGCTGTTGCTGTTGCTGTTGTTGTTGTTGCTGCTGTTGTTGTTGTTGTTGAATTTGAGCTTGTCTATCTCTGTTTTCTAATTCACTTTTCAATCTTAAAATCTCCTCTTCATAAGCATCTTTAATTCTTCTATGAGCTGTTTCCAATTCAAATACAGTTTGTCTTATTTGTTGCATTTCATTTGTTTGTTGACTATATTTTAAATCGTAATCTTCTTTTACTTGTTTAAAACTTGAAGCTTCATTTAACGCATATTCAAATTCAGCCTTGACTGCATCCAACAATTCATTCAATCTTTGTTGGTGTTGTTGTCTTTGCTGTTGAGCAGCAGCAGCAGCAGCAGCCACAGCTTGTTGTTGTTGTTGCTGTTGTTGTTGTTGCTGTTGAGCAGCTGCCTGTTGTTGTTGAGCAGCAGCTTGTTGTTGAGCAGCAGCTTGTTGTTGTGCCACTGCAGCAGAATTAGAAGTATATACCGACATAACCTAACGAAGTAATAAAAAAAAATTAGTCTGTTTCTAGCAGAAATACAACCACAAATTGGGTAACTGTGATAGATTAATTAAAATGATTGACTAGGTAGGGACTTTTGAATGTTGAAAGTAAAAAAAAAAGTTTTTTTTGGTTCACTTTCTTGCAAACAACTAATTGCAAAACAACTGGGCATAAGCAAAAAAAAGGTTGGTCGATTATCCCAATTTAGAAATTGTGGGACGTTGAAGAAAACTAAAAACTACACGCGAAATCTGCATACACAGAGAAGTAAACATATTAGACAACATCGATATATGTAGTAAACAAGCTTCCACAGGTTTTTTCCCTCTTAATTGTTAGATTTGATTGGTTACTACACGTATCTCATGAAATTCCCCTTTGTATGAGTTCTTGGAAAAAAGAAAAAAAAACTCAACGTAATTTTTCGTACACCCGGTGGTTTGACTTTTCACCCCCTGTTCTTTTTTGTTTTTCCTCCCCAAAAATTGATTCCAGTTTGTTTTTTCTATACACCCCTTGCTTGAGTTTGTTCATTTTTTTTTCTTGTGCCATTGGACATTCTTCCGAGTCTCCGGTGTGTCAAAAAAAAAAACAACCAAACAACAAACAAACAATTTACTAGAGTAGGGAATCACCTGCACGTGATTAGAAAGAGCCGCAGATGGCTAGTAACTAGAGGGACAATCTGAAATTGTCTTTATGGGAAATAATGTTAACATTTAAAATGGAGAATTTATTTACTCAAGCTTCAAGAAAAGGAGAAGTAAACAAAATACATAATAAATATACCCAGAGAATTTCTTGCTGGTGTTGGACGAACTACCACCTGGGATGTGGTATATTTTGGTAAAAGTCACTTGTGTACGATTTTACTTCTTAGCAAAGCCCTTAACAGAAGCTGCGAATAGAATAATTACAATAGGTTAGAAAATTCATAAATTTTTGAAAGGTTCCAACAAGGTATATAGTTTCAGTAAATAGATCCACAACAACAGTGGGGATCCGTTACTAGACGAACCACTCATATTAGATACTTATTCTTTCTAAGTACCTCATATATAATTTATTAACAACACTTAGCTAGCAAAATTTCAGAAAAACCAAGAAAACAACATGAACCCTGAACTCAAACTCTCGAGTAACAACAGCAACAACGACAACAAAAAAAAAGGGGTAGACTACGAATTGTTCAAACGTAAAGACTAAAAACTTTAATGAAACATCTGTGGAAATCTCAAATAAGGTTCCCCACACAACCTGGAAGTGGCCCCAGTTTCAAACAAGCATTCGAAACTGTTGGCTAGATTTCTTCTAACATGGAAAATAGACTAAGAATATTAATTCAACCTAATTAACAGACTGAAACTCGTTATTCTTCAGGATTTTACATCTCGGGTACATACACAATAAATATCCCCTAATTTAGTTTTCCTGAAGTTCGCCAATTTTCAGTAGACAAAATAAAAAGTGAAAAAGATCAACTCCGACTCCGAAGTGATAACGCACAAACACCAAAATCGCGATAATAAAAAAAGAGGAGATATGCAGAGTACCCCCACCTCATGTGGAGATCCTCCTCACTGACTAGTGAAGTTCTAATTCCATTTTGAAATAAGATTCGAAACCTTGTTTTATGTGAACATGAACACATGGTTAATTCTACACAATTGATCAATTAATCCCTCTTGTTACAACTCGAACTTCAAGACTGTCCAGTGGGTTTGCAAAATAGGAGACATATGAGGGTATAGCCAAGAACGATCCACTCCTGTGCATGGACATCTCGAATATCGTAAAAAAAGGACTAAGACTTTCCTAATGCACAGAAACCAAAACATTCATGGTAATGAAAAAGCAACAAAAATCTGGGTAATTGAATGAATTATCAAGATCATCTTAAGTTGGAAACAAGGTTCAGTTTTATATGAACATTGATTGAGACCAGTGGTTAGATATGATAAATTTTTAGTCCATTGGTTCTAGGTTGGGCTTCTCATAACAATTTGCAATTAAGGGGGAAAACCAAGGTTTTGAGCTCTGAACCATTGTTTTTACCTCTTTTGCTTGCACCAGATTCAGGGAGATAG
>KI547135.1:5836-49275 GCA_000497715.1 Spathaspora arborariae UFMG-19.1A
AGTTAGTATGATAGTTGAACTAAAAAAAAAAAAGAAAACTAGAATCTGTCATGATGCAAACATAATAGCATGCATATCATATTACTACAATCCTCAAGCCAACAGATTCAAATTCGAGATAACATTCTGCAAAGCCACAATCTTGGAACAGTTTTACCAACTAACGCCCTTGATGTTCTTTTTTATTTACAATTCGTAGCTTATCTTTGGTGACAAATTCAACACCGGCCCAAAGATTTATGCGCCGGTCAATAAATCCCTCATCGCACTTTCAAAACCAAAAAAAAAAAGAACAAAAATAAAAATTATTTTTTTTGTTTCTTTGTTTTCAGGTCACACATAAGTAGGGCTGACCATGTTATATTTACCATAGAATAGAACAAAACTGCGTGACACCATCGTTCTGTTGATTTCTTTTCTATGACATCGCTTGTCGCCTTTACCAAGTACAGCAATACATACGAAACCACTTGATTCAAATAGAAGCAGCTAGTTTTCAATTGCTGAAATTAACCAATATACACCGGCAATGTATAATCTTGCTGATTGCCGAAATCTTCACCTATTTCCTATTTTGATCTAAAATTAGGACGTTCTCTTACAATAGTAAAAGCACCTTGTACAACAAAAATATATGCAGTCACTATTGTTGCGTAGATTGCGCAGGAAAATAATAACGGCACATAAAATTTTTTTCTTTCCAACCGATATTATTATTCTCAAAATTTAAATACCGTCGAAGATGATTCTCCCCAAAATTGATATAAATACATCCCAGATGCCCCTGTTTAATTATATTTCTAATTCAAATTTAACTTTTTAATTCTCAACAATAATGGACTCTCACACATCAAATTCAGATACATTAGATAACGCAAGTGTTGATTCAGAAAAAGTTAGATCCTTTGGAGATGCTTTGGCTGAACAACAACAACAACAGCAGCAACAACAACATTTGGGTCTTAGTAGAACTAGAAGTATAATAGAAAGAATACGTTCTCACGAATCACATGAAGACCAAGAAGAATTAAAAAGATTAGTTACCAACAATAAAGGTGTTGAAAGAATAATTTCCGAATTACAAGAAGGTTCTGGTGCTTTAGGTCCTCTTGAACAACCATATGATATTAAAAAAGTCGAAACACATGCTGATCCACATTCTGATTTTAATGAAGCTGATCCTTGGAAATATCCACTTGATTCAGAATCTGGTTTAAGAATTGTTGAATGGGTTGATAATGATCCTCAAAATCCCAAAAACAAATCCAAAACTATGAAATGGGTTTATACTATGTTATTAGGTAGTATTTGTTTCGTTGTTGCCTTAGGTTCAGCTATTGTCACTGGTGATTTAGATAGACCTGCTGAATTCTTTGGTGTTTCTCAAGAAGTTATTATTTTAGCTTCCGTTACTGTTTTCGTTATTGGTTTTGGGGTTGGTCCATTAGTTTTCGCACCAATGTCAGAAGAAGTTGGTAGAAAACCAATTTATGTCGTTACATTGGCAATTGCTCTTGTATTTATTGTTCCTTGTGGTGCTGCACAAAACATTGGTACTTTACTTATTTGTCGTTTAATTGATGGTATTGCCTTTAGTGCTCCTATGACTCTTATTGGTGGTTCATTGGCAGATATTTGGGAAGGTAAAGAACGTGGTACTGCTATGGCTATTTTCTCAGCTGCTCCATTCTTGGGTCCAGTTTGTGGTCCTATTTTTGGTGGTCTTCTTGCTGATCATGCTCCAACTTGGAGATGGATTTATTGGACATTTTTAATCATTGCTGGTGTTTTCTATTGTATTTTTATTGTCTTTGTTCCAGAAACTCATCATGGTATTTTATTAAAGAAAAGAGCTAAAAAATTAAGAAAAGATACTGGTGATTCAAGATATAGAACATTTAGTGAATTACAAGTTAGAACTTTTGGTCAAGTTGCTAAAACTTCCCTTTTAAGACCATTTGTTTTATTAAGTGAATTAATTGTGTTTTTAATGACCATGTATATGGCTGTTCTTTATGGTTTACTTTATATGTTCTTCTTTGCTTATCCTTTGGTTTTCATGGAAGGTAAAGGTTTTTCAGCTTCATTAACTGGGGTTATGTTTATTCCAATTGGTGTTGGTGTTATTCTTGCTACTTTCTGTGCTCCATTCTTTAATAAAGATTATAATAAGAGAGCTCAAGTTTATAGAGATAGAGGTGAATTACCTCCAGCTGAATTAAGATTAATTCCTATGATGGTTGCATGTTGGTTTGTTCCTGCTTCACTTTTTGCCTTTGCTTGGTCTTCATATCCAACTATTTCTTGGGCCGGTCCATGTTTTGCTGGTTTAGGTGCTGGTTTTGGTTTCTGTTGTTTATATAATCCTGCTAATAATTATATTGTTGATTCTTATCAACATTATGCTGCTTCTGCTTTAGCTGCTAAAACTTTTGTTAGATCTATTTGGGGTGCTTGTGTTCCATTATTTACTATTCAAATGTATCATAGATTAGGTTATGAATGGGCATCTTCTTTAATGGCATTTATTTCATTAGCTTGTTGTGCTATTCCATTTTTGTTCTTTAAATTTGGTGCTAGAATTAGAACTTATTCTAAATATGCATATTCTCCAAGTATGGATGCAAAGAGAGGAGATGCTGAAAATCAAAAGGAACAAGATTTTGGACATTAAGATACCCCATTATTTGCATTTAAGGCTTGTGTCGATATTTATTTTTTTTTATAGTGTAGATATATAATAATAATAATTTAAAGATTTGAAATGTTCGCCATGTTTGCATTTTGTTAATTGATGTCATTGGGTAAGATTATATATAGCTTTCAATGTTTATTTCTGGTGAGGAACACGACTGTGGTTGTAAATTCCTCAATTGAAGTTTGAAGGTATAAACTAGATCTTTCTACTTCCCACAGTATTATCAGACAATGAGGATACACTTAAATGTATATCTTTATTATTTAATACTTTGTTTTGTTAAATTCTCTTTTGAAGTTTTCACCTTTTGTTTTAATTTTCTTCTTTTTTTTGCAACTATTTTTTCAAAATTTAATCCTAAGGTTACTCTTAATAATGTTAACTATCGGTTAAAAGGAAAAACCCAACTAATGTTTTAAGATAAACAACTACACAAGTAGAGAAAATACATATTTAAAAATGTCGACAAATAATTCTCGGATTTATCTACTAAAATTTCAAACAAAAAGAACTATATAAAAAAACTACCCTTAACCGATGTGCCGCAAGATACAGTGTTTCTCAAATTAATACAAACTAACGCGACATTTTTTTTCAAACCACACGAAAAATAAATTTACACAAATCCTTTAACCAACTGAGTCGGAATGCCTAGTAATTGAGGTAAGTTAATCACGTGGTATGAAAATAGTGCCCTCGGAATTTTCAAACCTTGGTATGAAAAAAAATGTCGCGTTAGTTTGAAATAATTTGAGAAACACTGTACTTGGGTAAAATTATCGTAATTGTGCGTCTTGACAAACACTATGCCTGGTAGAGATTTATAAAATATTATTACCTGTGTAGATAATACACCACACAACGCCAAAATATTTAAGATAGAGCATATTCAAATATAAACAAAAACTATACACTATACAAAAAAAAAGAAAAGAAACCACCTATACACCCATTTCGATGAAAACTCCATCTTGATGTCTTGCTGTTAATTGACAATTCTTTCTTGGAGGATATTCCCTGAAATCCTTTGTTTCCAAATGAGGGAACATTTGAATTAATCTAACAATAACATAAGCTGTTTCAGTCAAAGCAAATTGTTGACCTAAACAAATTCTAGGTCCTCCATTGAATGGTAAATAAGCCCAACCTAATTTATCAAGAGTTGCCCATCTTTCAGGATTAAATGATTCTGCATCTTCACCATAATAATCTTCAACTCTATGAGTGACATAATATGAATAAGCCACGGTAGTTCCCTTGGCGACAAATACAGGATCTTTTCCTTCAGGTCCTCCTCCTATAGGTAAGGTGGTATCTTTTGTAGCTGCTCTAAAATTTACAGCAACAGAAGGGTATAATCTTAAAGTTTCATTGATAACCCATTTCAAATATTCACATTGTTTTAAAGATTCAAATGTAATCATAGAAGCATCAAAATCTTTTCCGAAACTTTCATAAATGCTTTGTTTTAACTTTTCCCAATATTGTGGATTTCTTGCTAATTCAAAGATACAGAATGATAAAGTACCAGCAGTAGTATCTCTACCAGCAAGTAATATATTAAGTAATTGATCTTGTAAAACTTTTGGATCTTTAGTATGTTTTACCAGTTCATATAAAAACGTATAACCATCTTTTGATTTTTCTTCAAGTTCTTGAGGAGACATTGCCAAAGCTTTTTGAACAATTATTTGAGCCAATTGATGAACCTTTCTAACAGATCTTCTAAATTCAAATCCGTCAACAAAGAAATAAGCTGCTTGACAATAAACTCTTGTACCAAGATATTTTTGTGCTGTATCAAAAGCTTCAGTGAAACCTGCCCATTCTTTAGAACTTTTCACGCCTATAGATTCATCATGTAATGAATGAACAGATTCTCCAAATAAAAATTCTGTAGCAGTATCTAAAGTAAATTTAAAAAATAACTCTTGAATATCAAAAGTTTGACCTTTATTATTTTGAATATGTTTAGCTAAAATTTGAATATGAGGTTCTAATGCTTGAACATGAGCAATTTGATCACGAACAAATTGGGGTCTTAATAATTGACGAGAATGTCTCCAACCTTCCCCATCTAAAGTGAAAATACCATTACCTAATAATGGTCTAAAATGAGAATTTCTCGCAAGACTGAAATCATTAAATTGAGTTGCTAAAATAGCCTTAACATTTTCAGGTTCAAAAGTTGCCACAACTCTTAAACCAAATAATTTTGCCTGGACAGTTTTACCATATATTCTACCTATTCTCACAGCATAATCAAGAAGTTCCCCTGATCTCTTATATTTAATTAAAACATATGCTAAATATAATCCAAAAATACCACCTTCTTTAAACATAGGAGGTTCTTTTGTACCATGTTTCCTTCTAAATTTTTCTCGTTTAATATGAATAGCTAAAGAATAAATCAAGATAGCACCGAGAAGAATTCCGTACCAACTGGTAACAAATTGTAAAAGAAGATTATAATAAACTGTTGGCTCCATATTTGATGATTCAATTGAAATCATACACAACCATACATGAATCTTGACCTTTATATATTAAAAGGTTGCAAAAACTCCGCTTCTCCTCATTTGGCAATAAAACAATGAATTTCGGAATTACACGACCAGCAGCAAGTGTGTCTCAAATGCATGTGTAATTGTAACTCATTATTTGCTTCGGAGTTCACAGGCATCTTTTTAAAAGAAATTGCGGGGACCGCGTTGTAAGTTGATAATTCCCCACAAATCTAAACTATGAAAAATAAGAACGGACTTATTCCTTATGAGGGTTCTATTTTCTATTTTCTATTTTTTTTTTTGTTGGGTTGCTAAAAACTCACATGGTTCCTTATATCAGTTTAGACACAATAAAGTGTCAACAAGGGTTACATTTTCTTTAGTTCTGTCAAGCGGAGTTATTATACCCGTTATCGCGTGTTTTTGTAATTGTTTGAAACTCCACTATACCCCTGAAACTTGACGACAACAAAAAAACTCTAGCATGTGGTTCAATGCAACTTGCTCAACAATTATATTTGTATTCGTTTATATAAGCTATTAAACTACATGCGTTTACAAAACAGCAGAAATCTTTTCATCTCTAGCAATCTTGGTTTCTAATTTAATATCAGATGATTTTATTTCATTTCCTAATTTGTAAATTTTTTGAACATAACCAGCTTTATCCAAAACAACAAAATCAGCATCACAACCAATATTTAAAAAACCTCTTTCCTTTTGAAGTCCCAATGATATAGCAGCATTATTGGTGACAGTTTTAACTGCTTGTGGTAAGGAAATCTTGGACCAAGCAATTAAATTACGTACACAGTGTGGTAATGTAGTTGCTGCACCAGCTAAAGTATCAGTATTTTCTAAATATAATCTATCACCAGTTTTAACAATTACTTGAGTATCCCATTTATAAGTACCATCAGGTAAACCCATTAAATGCATAGCATCAGTAACTAAAACACATTTATTTGGATTTGATCTATAAGCTAAATTAGCCATAGCAGGATCAACATGGACACCATCACAAATTATTCCAAAATATGGAGTCTTGTCATCTCCAACAACTGGGGAATTAATCAATCCAACAACACCAGCATCACGATGATGTGGTTGGGGCATAGCATTATATAAATGAGTGATCATGGTAGCACCATTATCAATTGCTTTGCAGCCAGTTTCATAATCTGACATAGTATGACCAATAGAAAAAACAATATTTCTATCAACAATTGCAGGAATTACATCTAAAATTCCAGGAATTTCTGGAGCTCCAGTAATTATACATACATTATCTAATAATTGCTCATCACCACCATAAATTTGAATTAATTTACGTTCACCATCTCTAGCATCAACAAAAGTTTCAACAGGATGACAACCTTTCTTTTTGATATTGATAAAAGGACCTTCCAAATGTGCCCCTAAGGAATCAGTTTGATTATCTAATCTTGATTTTTTATAAAATGGTAAAACTTTTTCATAAACTTGAGGGAAATTTGAAGTAACTGTTGGACATGTTGCAGTAACACCTGTTGTTAAATATTTTCTCATGGCATCTTGATAGAAATTTTTAAATTCTATAATATCTTTTTCTGTTGATTCACCATTTAAATTTGAATAATTTAAACCATAAATACCATTATTTTGAATATCAATATAACCAGGAGCAAGGATTTGTTCATTTAAATCAATTGTTTGACTTACCAAGTTGGCGTTTGAAGGAGGATGAGAAATTTTTTTTGTATTATTGTTGAAATAAAGATCAGTGAATTCATATAATTGACCATTATCAATTAAATGACAGTTTGTAAATCTAGTATATGTAGTCATATGTATATATCTATTAATGGGGGTATAAAAGGGAAAGACAAAATTAATTATAATTCAAAGAAGAAGGAAGGTGAAATTGAAACTAGAAAGGGAAAAGGTTGTTGCTTATATATATATATTTATTGGAACATGTGGAATGATGGAGAAATTGAGATTTACAAAAAAAGTACTACCTAAATAATGTTCCATTTTTTTTAAGAATTAAAAAAAGAAAGGGAAAATGCATCTAGTTTTTTGTGTTTAAGTTTATGTGTGAATTATTCTCCGGTAGTAGTATAACCGATTTAAACAAAAGGGTACCACTACTACAACCTAAAACTATAACACCTGAGGGGGAGTGTCTTCGAATGATTGAGAAATACTTTTTTTTTTCTTTTTCTTTTCTTTATCATCTTATTTTTTATCCGGAACAATGTAAATCACACAAAAGAGATTAATCAGTTAAAGAAAAAAAAAGAAAATAACGACTGTATGAGAAAACGTGAACATACACCGAAAAATGTAACATCAACTAATAACGTTGCAGAATCCATCGATGTTACATTTTTTTTGTTAACTATGTATGTGAGAAAAAAACTGGGGGAAGGCTAATATAATATATAGATCCCCGATGTGATGTAGACGATGTAGAACTTGTTCACAATTTTTTTTAAGTACAACATAGTTTTTAACAAAGAGACACAGAATTAATAAGGTTGTATTAAGGTTATTGTTTTCAATCAGTTGATACACCTTTTTTTTTTGCATTATATATATCCGAGTCGGAATTCTCAAACATATCAGTTTTCCCTTTCGCAACTACAATTTAATAATTTAATAATTTAATTGCATATACAATACACATCATGAGACAAGCTACCTTTTCCTCTGCTGAAGACGCTTCTGAATATTTGGCCAATTATATCATTAACAAGATCAACAATTTCCAACCAACTCCTTCAAAACCATTTGTTCTTGGTTTACCAACTGGTTCTTCTCCAGAAGGAGTTTATGCTAGATTAATCAGAGCTAATAAATCAGGTAAAGTTAGTTTTAAAAATGTTGTCACTTTCAATATGGATGAATATTTAGGTTTAAAACCAACTGATGAACAATCTTATCACTATTTCATGTATGATAAATTTTTCAATCATATTGATATTCCAAGAGAAAATATTAATATTTTAAATGGTTTAGCTAAAGATATTGAAAAAGAATGTGCTGATTATGAAGCTAAAATCAAGAAATATGGTAGAATTCATTTATTTATGGGTGGATTAGGTCCAGAAGGTCATTTAGCATTTAATGAAGCTGGTTCAACTAGAGATTCAATCACTAGAAGAGTTAGTTTAGTTCCTTCTACAATTAAGGCAAATTGTAGATTTTTTGGAAATGACGAATCAAAAGTTCCTCGTTATGCTTTAAGTGTTGGTGTTTCTACTATTTTGGATAATTCAGATGAAGTTGCCTTAATTGTTTTAGGTGATGCAAAGACTCATGCTTTAGAAAAAACTATACATGGTACTAAGAATGATGCAAGATTCCCATCAAGTTATTTACAAGATCATCCAAATGTGTTTATTGTATGTGATAATGCTGCTGCTGGCTTGAAGTCAAAGTTGTAAACTTATTTTATAGATTCTTCAATAAACGTTTTCTTGGATTTCCTCCATTTTTGTAGAATGTTACACATCTGCAAAGGTAAGAATTGTGGAGAAGCATCACCCAATGGCCAAATCGATTTGTTGCATTTCAAGTTTCTTTTGAAATGGGCAAGGAGAGGGAGGGCACATTGTTCGCTAAAAGATGTTTAACTTGAAAAGAAATACACACAATTCCATATACTTCCGCCTGATGAAGTTATAATTGGAGAATTTCTCCAACTTTACTCTACACTAAACTAAATCTCTTTATGAATTAACAAATATATACGTCTACGTATAATAAAAAGTGAAACTTTATCCCAAATAATCTTTCCGTCTAAGAATAATAAGCAGCCCCAATTGCAGCACCAATAATTGAACTATCGTCAATTAATTTCAAATCAACTTTTAATCCTAACTTCTTTGCCTCTTCATTATCATTAACAAATTGCTTCACTAAACGTCTATATCCATTAAAATAATATAATACCGATCCAACATATCCAATAGTAACTTGCAGTAAATCTTCATTTATATTATGTTGTTTTACTAATTTAATAAACGACACTATAGTATAAGCAACTATAAATGCAGCTCGTTGAATAATTGCTTGTGTAACTTGTTTTAATATAGAAATATCTTGTCTACTAACATTTGTTTTCCAATTATATCTTTCGCATATTTTCTTATTAATTGCATCAATGTCATTTGATTCATTAATAAAACACATTAATTCTCCATCAAATCCATCATAATCATTAATCAAGATCTCAGTAAGTTCATATTGACTACGTTCAACAAAGATTTCTTGAGCTTCAATTAAATCAACTAAAACCAATCTGGTTAATTCTGGTAAATATCTTCCACTAGCCATTAATTCATGAGGTTGGAAAATAGAGCCAGTATTTGGATCAACAGTCATGAATGATCGGAAATGTTGATTGAAAATTCCAAATCTAGCATCAATATGTGAATCATACTTAGTAACAAAATCCGGAGTAACTAAATTTTGTCCAAAAAGTGATAATTCAGTATTATAAAGAATTCTATCATGTCCATCCAAAATTTTATCTTGATGTATTTTGTTTGAACTATCTAATGAACAACAAATATTTAAACCAGTTCCTAAAACAAGTGCTAATTTGGTATTTTTATCAACAAAGACACCAGCAGCATAAACAGCAAGAGAATCATTGAAAATATTTCTTACATCAATGTCAATATCATACTCTTCCTTTAAAACTTGTTCTAAAATGATTTTTAAATCTTTACCCAAGATATCTGGATGAATAGTGTAACCTTTAGAAACATGAACAATTCTACCATGATTATAATCAGTGGTCTCTAAGGGGAATGACCAAGTAATACCAGTCTTGACAACTGAATTAATATTAACAACATTTTGTAATTGTAAAACTTGTTTAATCTTAGCACCAATAAATTTGAAAAAACCCCAATCAATAACTTTAAAATCATTTGGGATAATCCAACTTTTTTCAATAACAACTTTAATTCTGGAAGATCTATCAGTTTCTTCAACATCCTGTTGCTTACCAATGTTAACAACAGCAATTCTTAAAGTAGAACCACCTAAATCAATCACCAAAAATTGTCCAAATTCTTTCCCTGTAGGAGAAATATTATAGTTTGGTAACATAGTAATTTTAGAATTTTCATGTAAAGCACAGTTGAAATCGCCATGTAATAAATCTGATTGAATAGACAAATTTTCATTAGTTAAGGTTTGAGTAAAAGATTTAACAATAGAAGATAATAAACTCGTAGATTCAATTTTGGCTTCAGAATTTAATCCACTGGAAGTAATTGGAAATTCAATATCTGAACTAGTAGTAGAAACACTAGAGTTTGAAGGAGATTCTTCTAATCTTAACTCGTCTATCTTCAAGTCGAGTACTTCTTGTTTCATGGTTGATATTTCAGAATTCACAGTAGGTACTGTAGGGATAGTCATGTCGTATATGTAAAAAGTATTTTGTATTGAATAAAGTTTGTTAGTAAAATGATAGTGTATGAAGTTGGATATACTTGAGAATGAAAAGGGGAAACTTGTAGTGATATAAATAATTGAAGAATCAACAACTAATGCTATCCTGGTTGTAGTTTGAAGTTTTGGGTGTAAAAAATTTAAACTGTAACCCCAAGGTAGTAAATGCAAAAATAGACAAAAAAAAACGAGAACAAAGACTAAACTAAAATCAACTGTGGTCCGTGTGTGTGGTGTGGGTCAGATGGTGTAGCAGTCGTAGTAAATAATAAATAATAATAAAAAAAAACTTGTTTAGTGTAACGAAGTGTTGTTGTAGGTATTTTTGGGGAAATTGGCGACGAGGGAGTGGGATGATTCGGGGCGTGTGTGTGTGTATGGATATATGTTAAGTGCCCATGAGACAAATTTAGTCGTAGTATTGTGAAAAAACAAGGTGGTAGTATTTTAAACCATTTAAGTAAGTTTGAACGAAATTAGGAGGTGCATTTGACTAAGTAAAACCATCTCCAAAAACTATTTCGATGTTACATTAAATTTAGTTTGAATTTTTTTTTTTTTCCGTGCAAGGAAATTAAAAATGGAACTTGATTGCATTTTCAGTTTTGTGTGTTGAGATCATTCAAATTTATTTTTTAGGAATTTTTCCGTGTGTGAGAGAGATTTTCTTTTTGTATTTTCTAGAATCAATGTTGTTACCCCACCAAAGGACCCCACTATTTGTTATAAGGTGTTGCTTAGCTTTAACCGTTAAATAATGAGGCAAACAGAATATGCGAAACTTGAAAGTTGTAACAAGTAAGAATTTACATAATAATACTAGACAAAATATATAGTGTATTAAAAAACATCTATACACAATTTAATGTAACAGGTGGTATTTATTAGTGGGATAAACTATATAAAACTTCTATGATATGGTTTATTAAATCAGTAGATATACATGCAGTTGTATCGCCTTGAAAATAGACGAATAAACACAAAGCATTTTAAGGGAGTTTAAGACATATGTCACCTTGTCACAGACCATCTTCGTTTAATTATAGTCAGAAATATTTGCTTGGCAGAATTAATCCGAACATCTGTTGCATAGAAAATCTCATCAAACTAGTTTTTTGTGTAATTGCAGCCCATGGGACTATGTGATATCCCCATGTTTTACTAGTGACAAACTAAAGTCGGAACATCTGATTTTATAAAATCTCATGAAACTTGTGAATAATTATCCGAAACCCCTAAATAAACACTCTAGTTCCCACTACAACGTTACATAAAGAGGAATAGTTTTTATTTAATCGACAATATACATATAAAAATAACATACGATATTTACTCCTTACTCAAATCATCCAATTCAATTTGTTCTGGTTCAGTATTACGTCTAGGTAATTCGTGATCTTCAATTAAAACTTGTTTTAATTTTTCCTTTGCAATATTAACTGCTTCATCAATCATTCTTTGAGTTACTATCATAGCCGGTTTTAATAAATTCATAGTATACATCACATAGATTGTACCACCAATTACAAGACATAAGGCGAAGAATAATGGATTTCTTAAAACCGCCATAAATTCATTCCAACCTAATACTAATATGATTATATAGATATAATAAGGGATTTGTGTGACATGTTGTACAATTGCTCGTTTATTTTCCACAAATTTAGCATCAATTTCTTTTTTGAATTTTGATAAAAGTTCTGCTTTCTCAATTTCACCCAAAATTTCTGCAAAACACTTGTGATCTTGTTCTTCTTCCTCGTCTTCATCCTCGTGTTCTTGTTCACCAAGGTATTTTTCTCGTAATTCTTGATCAAATATATCTACTTCAGGAAGTATTTCTGTATCATTATTTAATTTAGCAAGACTTAAAATAGGCACAATAGAAACGGCATACATTCTAGCAACTTGAAATGATTCTTCTAAATCATGTTCATTAAAATAAAGTTTAGGGATACCATTTTGATCATATCTAAATTTATCATCAAACCTACCTTGTAAAATAATTAATAATTTTTCTTTGGAAATTAACTTTTGAAGTACTTGATGAAATTGAATCCATGATTTAAATTTAAATGTTTCTCGTGCAATTTTGTTTTGTTCGTCACTAGTTCCAAGATCATATTCTGGGAGTGTAGATAACTTATTAAATACGGCAAGTACTCTATCCCAAGTTTCTTCGTCAGCATTTGTAAGTTCTTGTTGAACTGCTTTCGATATTCCTGAAGTTAATTTCTTAAGAGATTTATTAACAATAGAATTCAATTCAATAACTTGTTGTTTAGCAGTAATTACAGCTATTTCACTATCAAATGATGCAATAGATTGTTCAACAGGAATTTCCCCCTTTAAACAAATATCAAAAAGACTGGTTGAAATTAATTCATGTGCGTTATTCGTTAAATACTTACTCTTGGCCTTAAAATCCTTACCTTTTAAATTAACTAAATCATGTTGAAATTTAGTCAAAGTATCACTAATCAAACGTTGAGATTGTTTTTCAAATAATTGTTTATATTGAACAAGTAATTTTTCCTTCAATTCTGATTTCTTTTCTTGATATACTGATTTATTATATCTTGAAGCAGATTGATCAAAGTTCTCTTCAGTATCTTTATACAAATCATTCATTAAATTTCCCAATTCTTCAAAATCGCCAAATTCTTTATCATTAAACATTTCAGTAAATTTACCTTTAAATTCATCAATAACTTCTTTAATAATTTCATCACATCTAAATTTAGCTACAAGGATTTGTTCCATAGGTAAATCCAAATCTTTATTATTTTCAATTCGCTCCCAACAATTCTCGGCATACATTGTCCAACCATCAATAGGAATATTATGATGATACTCAGGTTTAAATAACTCATTATTAACCACAAGTCTATCACCTAATTTTGCAATTCCTTGATCAAATTCTTGAGGTTGGAAAATTTTATGATTTAAAGTATGAAAATTAATATCAAAAAAATCAGAAAATTTCAAATCAACTAATTCATTTGGTTTGCTTAATTCATTCCACATTTTCTTTAAATCATCTGTAACAGTTTCGGCTAAATTTTCTACAGGAGTTCTCCCAGCATAATCACGAATTACAATCAATAATAAAATTCGATGATCATTTTTTTGAGATTTATCTAATTTCAGTTTACCAAATAATAATAAATTCACTTCAAATACAGTTTTTAATAATCCCAAATTAGCTCCTTGATATAACCCAACTTGAGTTTCCCAAATATTAATAATTAAAATTTCAGAAGTGGCAATAGCAAATAATGCAGCTTTACGTTCAAAATCTTTATCCTCACCATGTTCTCTACCATCGGTACCTTCAACGTCCATAACGAAAATATTGGACAAAGAAGTTTCAATTTGGGATTCACTGCTAGTAGTTACATGAGGTGAATGGGCCATCCAAATACCTTTAGTTGTTTGTTGACGACGTTGAGTTTCATCCATTACATCAAAATTTGTATGAAATAATCGATTTAACAAAGTAGATTTACCAGTAGATTGAGAACCAAATACGGATATGATATGATAGTTGTTACCGATGGCGTTAGAATGATTAGTTGTTGCATTTACATAATTTAGAATTGAAGGATTAAATTGTTTATACTCATCAATTATTTGAATAGCATCTTGAATAGGACTAACAGGAACAAATGAAGAACTTGATGATGTTTTAGAAAGTGGTGTTTCCAATATTTCTTCACTATTATCTGACATTGTTTGATAAAGACGGACTTGCTGTCTTTTAACTCCAACAAAAAAATCACCGTTTTTCTGGACACAGTAACCTCTTACCAGACAACTCCCCAAATTTTTTGTTGCTTGGTGCTACCAAAACGGGTGCGTATGATAATACGACGAGAAGTACATGAAAAACCATCACATTTGACCTCTGGTGTGTGTTATTGACAACAGTTGTAATATATATGACAGTTGAAGTTGTAAATCTTACTCATACATCTTTGTGTTAGTAACATGGTTAAGCATTGGTTATGAAGTTGTCTTTTGCAGCCAACTTCTCAAAAAAGCCTCGGCTAATTTCTACAACGATTATACAAAGAATTAACACATATTTATTATTACTATAACTTGGCACTTGTTTTCAATTCCTTGGCAATATTCAATCCAATATATCTTGCTAAAGTATACGTAGTAACCATGGGATTAACACCACTTGCAGTTGGCATAACACTTGCATCAGCAACATAAACATTTGAACATTCAAAAAGTCTACCCTTTTCATCACAAGCTCCAAATTCTGGACCTTTACCTGACATACGACAACTTGCCATTTGATGAGCAGAACCAATTGAAATACCATATTGAACAAATCTCATTTTAGACACTATGGATTTCCAAGCAACATAATCTGCATCCTCAATTGTTCGTTCCATTTTAGGTTTATCACTTGCAAAAATTGGAATTGTAGGTTGGGGGCTGATGATTCTCTTAACTCCTTCAATATATAAAATATCCGAGGCAGTTAATAATGCTGTGAAAAGAGCATCTCGATCATATTGAGCAACTTGATAATCAATAACAAGTGCATCTGGTCTTTCTGTATCACATCTAACTGATCCACTAGTACTATCACGAGTAATAAGCAACATTGCAGTTAAGTTGTTGTAGCGTAACATGGTTCTTCTAATGGAATCACTATTAAACCAGGGGGCAAACCCAACTTGCATAAATGGAGCATTTAAAAGAGTTTCAATTTTCGCTCCATGAGCTTTACCATCTAAATCATCAACTTCAGTACATACTGATGTCATAATTGCTTCTTGATATGGTTTTGCTCTAATTTCATTACCAAAATCTCCAAGAACTGCTGCAGCTGGATGTACTTGTAAATTTTTGCCAATATTCTTGTTTTTAAACCCTGAATTTTGCAAAACAATTGGTGAAGATAAACTTCCACCAGAAACAACATATTTCTTGGGCCCAGTAATTTTAAATTTGATTCCTGTGGCAGTATCCTTACAAACCACACCGGTGGCTATACCTTTAACATGAAGAATTTCCAATACTTTAACTTGTTCCATAAATTTTGATCCAGTAGCAGCAGGATTTCTAAACCAATTATTAGGAGTACTTTGTTTAATTCCAAATTTACACCCTAAATGACAAAATCCGCATTTATGTTGAGGATGTTTCCCAGTATTTTGATCAATTATTTTAACATTATAATCTAATTTTTCACAACCTTCAAGTAGAACTTTATTAGCAAATGAATGACAAATTCCTTCACTTCCTACCCCCATCTTATCAAACACATATTGTTGACATTTATCGAAAATATCCGAACCAGCAAAGTTAAGACCATAATCATCATACCATTCTTTTCTAACTTTAAATGAGGTTTTAAGACTTGCTGACCAGTTAACTGTGGATCCACCACCAAAATTTGAACCTGCCAAAAAGGTAACTTCTTTATCAGTTGTTGCTAAATTACCACCATTTTCAAATAGATTTGAAATTCCTTCTAAATCGTTAAATGTTAAATTTGAAGTTGAGAAATATTTCCCCTTTTCAAGAATTAATGATTTGAATCCTTTTTCTGATAATGTATGCGCTACAGCACCTGCACCACAGCCAGAACCAATAATCAACGCATCAATCTCAGGTAAATATAATTCCGTTCCTTCTGAACTTGGTTTCTTTAAGAATTCATATCTAAAACCATCAATTACTTGAGCTTCATAAGCTTTATCGCGTAATTCTCGACCAGGATATCCTGTAGCTTGTAAATGTAGATCATTGGCCAATCGAACAAACGTACTTATAGTAACACCATAAACCAGTCTAAATAATCCCCTTTTTAACGGAATTTCAGAATCTCTCCAAGAACACAAAAGTTGTTCACGCTGTTTCACAGTCATATCCCGAATTAAAGTAGGAGTATCGGTTAATTCTTGCGCCAAAGGTGAATCTAACATTTCCATTACTTGAATAAATTCTCGTTCAGCATCTACAGAACCTGTAATTAAAGCATTCAATACTAATTGTTTAAATTGAGGAATTTCTGAAGGTCTAGTATAACTCTTGATATACTCTTGTAATTTTTCCTGTGGGAAATCTGGATCAATTGAATCACTGATGTTTTCAATTGATGTTTCATGAACTATACCATCTGCTAATGTAAGAAATGTTGTAAGATGTTTACCTTGAACTAAGGATGACATATTGAAAGGAATACTTAACCAAGAATCTTTAACTTGAAAAATAAAATCTTCAAGCCCTTTTTATACTTTGTAGGTTATATTTCTGACAACAGGGATCATTTGTTCGGTATAAGCCTATATTTCAATGAGTCAAAGTGGGGGGTTGGTAAATAACGGAGAAATATGTTAAACCCGCATTCCAAGGACTGTTTACAAAGGCTCCAAAAACAATAACCCGGTTTTTTTACCCCACTTTATATTCAACCCTTTGGGCAAAATATTTAACCGAAGTATAAATCCGTGCGAGACAATATTCCTTGTTCTGGTCGCTTCGATATTGTTTGTCTTTTTACCCCACATCAAAATTTTACTGTCAAAGAATTTACGAGACGAATTCAGAGTTAAGCCTATTATAACTAACATTGTTTCATGTTGAGTTATCTCTAAGATTTCCAAGTTTAGCAAATTAAAAAGTCACAATTATTTTCACAAAAATTAAAACTATCTAAATAATACCCCCTATAACTTCTTGGTTAATTCCGGAATAACTTCATTAATATCACCAACTAATCCAATATCAGCAACATTAAAAATAGGAGCATCGGGATCTTTATTTATAGCAACAATTGTTTTTGAATCTTTCATACCTGCTAAATGTTGAATTGCTCCAGAAATACCAACACCAATATATAAATCAGGAGCAATAATTTTTCCAGTTTGTCCAATTTGTAAAGAATTATCACAAAATCCTGAATCAACTGCTGCTCTCAGAGCACCAATTGCTGCCTTTAATTTTGAAGCTAATGGAGTTAATAATTCATCAAATGTTTCCTTATTCTTTAAACCACGACCTCCAGCAACAACAACTTTCGACAGTGATAAATCAAATCCTTCAGTTACTAAATCTTCAGAAACAAATTCAGTTCTATTGTTTGATTCAACTGAAGAAGTTACTGGTTCAATTGGTGCAGTGGTATCTGATTCGCTAGCTGGAGCAAATGCAGAAGCTCTAATTGAAGCAAGAATAATACTATCCTTGGATTTAACAGTAGCTAATGCATTCCCAGCATAAATAGGACGAACAAATGTATTTTCATTTTCAATTTTAATAATATCGGAAATTGGTTGAACATCTAATAATGCTCCTAATCTAGGAAGGATCGATTTACCTACAGATGATGCAGGAGTTATAAAATGCGTGAATCCAGATTGTTTAATTATATTTTCCACCAAAGGAGCAACTTCTTCAGCTAAATAATGATCATATTTGGCATCATTGGAGACCAAAACTTTAGAAATACCTTGTGATTTAGAAGTAGAAGGGGCAATTGAATCTGCTTTACTTCCAACAATTAATGCAGTAACTGGTTTACCTAATTGGGTTGCAGCTGTAATTGCTGATAGTGAAGCTGGAGTTGATACTCCTGCAGCATTACTTTCTATTAAAACAAGAGTATCTAATGCAGTCTTACTACTGGAAAAGTATCTTCTAGCAATTAGTGGTGACAACGACATAATTACTTCAATACATAAAACCTAGAAAATCATTTTTTTGAAAATTCCAAATTTGACTTCCCTTAGTATTTTTTTGTTTTTTTTTTTGGTAAGTTTCACACGACCTCCGGATTTCGGAGGAACAATGTGTACAAACTATTTATCAACAAAGTTTCTGAAAGTCTTACCGGTGAGGATATCAATTATTTTAATTCTTCTTGTTCAGCTGATATATTGGATTAGTAGTAGCTAGCATCTACATCCAACGGTTAATTTAGAATATGTTAAATAGACGTCAAACAGACAAATAAATCGATCACAACTGTAAATCTTATACTTCTCTTATGACCAAGCATACTACAGGACTGAGAATATGCAATTATTTCGGAAATAACACGGAATCGGATTTTTTCTCAAATTATAATAAAGAGGTTGCAAAAAAAAATGCAAAAAAATGTTTGGCTAGGATTATCTGTAACTGATGCAACAGCTGCTGCTCCTGTTTGGTTCATCGAATTAAAAGGTTATGACTAATGAAGGTGCTGGATCAAAACCAAGGCGTCTAACTACTCATGTTGCAAGAAAGAAAGATGGATTCAAGAGGTTTGTCAAAAAACCTCTTCTCTTCCTTTAGAATACTAGATAAAACATAAAAAAGTGTAAATCTTAATGTATAAATTCAACTGTACAACTACTATTGTTAGAAATAGAAGTTAATAGATCCAATAATATAATCTCTGTCCATATTTGTTTTGATTCAATGATAGTTTCTGCAACATGAACATTGCGCGTTTCACATTTTGAAATTCAATCTGACTTATAAAGACTATTACAAGGGTCGATACAAATAACATCCTTAGAGTATTGTTCAATAAAATAACAATTTTCACTCAATAAAACTTGATACAATTTATGGAACCTTGTACCATTCAACAACATGTTTCTAATCCTTATTATATCATCAGAATATTCTTGCCATGTGTAATTGTTAGAGAACTCTTTATAAATTCGATCAAATTCATGGATTCCATAACTTTGCATTGCATAGTGATATTGCTTAATGTTACTCAAATATATTCTGTGTAATGATTCTTGTTGATGCTTCAAGATTTCATTTACTGGGAATGCTTCGTTACCATTCTCAAACTGACATATTTTTAAATACAATGTCTGTAGTGAATTAGGTTTCAAGACATTGATTAACCGATCAAATTAAAGTTTAGGAGCTGTTAATGAAAAACTGTGTACGTTAGACAAATTAGAAAAAAGTTAAACCAACTCGTCTTCTAAATAGCGGAGTAATATTTCTAAAACAGCTAGATGTAATTCAAATGTAGTTACGTTTTCTAAATTGAGAATATCTTTTACGCTCCTAAATAGCGCATCTTCGATATATCCTTAGACTAAAATATACAAACTCTTAATGGGAAGATCCTTGAGCCCAGTTGAAACAAGTTTATTAAATTTAGCACCTATTACAGAGATTCTCATTTCTGACAAGTTGCATAACTTAGAAATTTCGAGCAATTTTACATCTTCCATAAGATACAGATAAATGGTTAGTTTTCTCACCCAGGGAAAGTTTTGATATTGATCAAGAACTGGAATTGCATTCCTCTGTGATAAAAAGATTTCATGAGAAAAGCCTTTTGGTAAAGCATGATGTGGTTGATAATTCTCAGCTTCATCCTTCACCATCATATTAATCCACGTATACATGTGTTTCATGATGTCAAAATAGGAACAAGCAACTCAAAAAACCATATTTTTGATGAGATGAATATTTGGAGTATCATGCAGTCATGGTATACAATTCCATCTACTTACAACAGTGAATTTGGTGTAAAATGGGGTACATATCTTAGATGACATCTGTAATTTATGCTCTGCTGTAATATTAAAATAAATTGAACGATATAATTTTGCTTCCCCTAATCGATATAATCTACTGTTCAAGGTACAGATATGACAGATATGTATCTGATTAAAATGATTTAAAATATTAGCGATGATATCATCAGGAAGGAACAAAATTGTAAGAGGTTCTGACTTGGGACAGAATATACTGAGGCAATATTCTACATCGCTAAATAAGCATTTACTTGTTCCAACCTTTGAATAAGGTTAGTGATTGAATAAAAACAGAATAAGAAAAATAAAACCCACATGTGAATATGGTGTTTTCATAAACCAATTGTGTAAAATTCCATCCATTCCTTCTTAAATATTTTTGGCTTGGTTGACTTTGTTATGCTAGTGAGTAGATTTTACCTCCATCAACAAAAGAAACTTCCCTCGACAGTTACATATGAACCAAATCTCAAAGGGGAAAATAATTAGGAAACTAGTAGAGGACCAAATGGAATATGTATCAATGCAATTTCTTTTTTGTCTTTCAATGACTAGCTAATACGAAACTGAATGATATAGTAAGATTTGGTGAAAACAATTTAGGTTTAAGTTCAATGTACAATTTCTTAAATGTCACCAAGAAGTGTTTGAATCAGGACAACCTAAGTTAAAAAAAAAAGAATAGGACTTAAACTAGTAAACCACATAATATCAAACTACTTGATATTTAAATCTGTTTGTACAAAAGCCCCATATTATTTTTGCGAATGCAATAATATGTAATGTGTCAACTATGACATCATGACATCATGACATCTTCAAATGAGCTTATTGGTACATTTATTGGGGATGGCAACGATTCCAGAAAAAAGAAAAAAAAAGGTTTGGGTGGTGGGTGTTGGCGAGAGAATGTTGTTGAAAATATTCGTGGCTGATTTGAATCAGCATCAACAACTGAGTGAGTGAAAGAGAAAGGTGTGTGTGTGTGGAGAAAGAAAAAGAACAAAACTAAATTTAAAAGTTAAAAATTTAACGTGTTAAGAAAAAACTAACTTAATTGATCATGCCCCCTACTTCACCTCCAACATCTCCACCTCAAAGAAGAGGGGATAGTTCACGACGGGTTCAAAGTCCTTCACCAAGTATTCGTCTTATCTCAACACGTCGAGTTAATCAAGAACGACAACCTTTACTTCATGATAGTGATTTCAATACAACAAACCTTCATGTTCCACCACATATACCGTCATATCTTCAAAATGAAATATATCCTCCTAAATTTTCTGATACTTCTGATATTGAATCATTTGTATATCAACCACAACCAACAAGTTTAGCTGAACGTCTTGATGGACAATATATCCCTACAAGTACTCAAAAAGTGGAGAATTTAGCTTGGAATGATATCCTTCCTTATTATTTACCTTGTTTGTCATGGATTGGTAAATATAATTTACAGTTTCTCATTGGTGATTTAATAGGTGGATTAACTTTGGTATTTTTCCAATTACCTTTATCATTATCATATGCAACTACTTTAGCTCATGTTCCTGTAGTTTCAGGTTTATATTCTTTAGGGATATCTCCTTTGATATATATGATTTTTGGTAGTGTTCCACAAATGATTGTTGGTCCTGAAGCGCCTATCTCGTTAATTGTAGGTCAAGCAGTAGAACCATTATTACATCATGCTAAAAAGGAAATTGATCCTTTAGAATATGTTTCAGTAATTACATTATTAAGTGGTGCTACATTACTAGGTTTTGGATTAGGGAGGTTTGGATTTTTAGATAATGTGCTTAGTCCAAGTTTATTAAAAGGGTTTATAAGTAGTGTTGGGATTGTTATGAATATCAACGCATTAATTAATTGTTTAGGATTAGAAGAATTAATGAAACGAGTTTCAAATGACCCTGAACAAATGGATATTCATTCTCCCTTTGATAAAATGAGATTTCTTTTTGCAAATTTAGATAAACTGAATGGGTTAAGTTTATGTATAAGTTTAATTGGATGGAGTATAATTATTGCTGTGAGGATTTTCAAAAAATATAATCATAAACAGCGATTTATTCAATATATTCCTGAGATTTTAATCGTGGTAGGTGGTTCAACAATTTTATGTGAATATTTCCGATGGGATTTACATCACATTGAAGTTATTGGGAAAGTTAAGCATGATGGAGAATTACAATTTTATAATCCATTTTCAAATTGGAAATTAATTAAACAATTTACAACTCTGGGATTTTTATGTGCTATGTTGGGATTTTTTGAATCTACTACAGCTTCAAAATCTTTAGGAACTATGTTTGATTTACCAATAAGTTCGAATCGAGAATTAATTGCTTTAGGAAGTTTAAATATTATGGGTTCTATATTTGGGGCATTACCAGCATTTGGGGGATATGGTAGAAGTAAAGTAAATGCTATGTCTGCTAAAACTACTATGCTGGGGGCAATAATGGGATTTGGTACATTAATTACTGTGGTTTTCTTGATGGATTATTTATATTTTGTTCCTGTATGTATGTTAAGTGTGGTTACTTCTGTGATTGGGATTCTGCTAATTGAAGAAGCTCCTTATGAATTATATTTCCATTGGAGAAGTAAAGGTTATAATGAATTAATTACATTTACATTGACTGTTTTGATAACTTTGTTTTTCTCAATGGAAGGTGGGATTGCTGTAGGATTAATATATCTGTTAATTAGAGTTATTAAAAATTCTACAGAATCAAGAATTCAAATTTTAGGAAGATATCCTGATACAAATATTTTTGTTGATGCAGATATTCCAACATACTCTGAAATGACAGAAGAACATAAATCTTCAATTAATATTTTCAATGATTCAAATCAAACACATTTAAATCATCAAGTTATTGAAGAAATTGAAGGTTGTTTAATTATTAAAATTCCTGAACCTTTGACATTTACCAATTCTAGTGATTTAAGAAGTAGATTAAAACGAGTGGAAATGTATGGATCTACACGAGCTCATCCAGCGTCCAAAAGAAGTCGAGATGAATCAATGACAAAATATATGATTTTTGATTTAAATGGTATGACAGAACTTGATTCTTCGGCTGCGAAAATTTTACAAGAATTAATTTGTCGATATCGTAAACGAAACATTAGAACATTATTTGTTAGAGTGGCAAATTATCCTAAAGTTAGAAATAGATTAATTAATTCCGGTATTGCCAATATACTTTATCAAGATCTTGTTGATTTAAAATATTTCACTATGCAAGATATTTCTCTAAGATATATTAATTCTCGGGGAAGAAATCAACAAGAATTTGAAGAAGTTAGTAGTAGTTCAGAAATTGAAACTGTATTAAATTGTTTTGAATTGATTGAAAGTGAAGAAGAACCTTATTTTAAACATATTAGAGATTCTTTGAAAGTTATTGATTGTTTTGAAGTTAGTCAATCTTTGCTTGATCGAAATGTATAGACTTTTATAGAGTAAAATGGACATTGACATTTTTTTTTTTACGCGACATTTATTTTTCAAATTTGACCTTTAAGTGTAAACATACAAACGTGGTATATTAACAAACATGTCTGAACCTAATAATCAAGACAATGAAGAATCTGGAGAATTGACTATCAAGCAAGAATATGAATTATGGAGAAAAAATTGTCGATGCATGTATGAATTTGTTAGTGAAACTGCATTAACTTGGCCATCACTTACAATTCAATGGTTGCCAGAAAACACCACAACCAATGGGATAATTAATAGTAAATTATTAATTGGAACAAATACTTCAGGTGAAGATAAGAATTATCTTAAAATTGCTTCTACGGAAATCCCTGAAACTTCAGAAGTTAAAGTAAATTCACGTCTTAAGATTATTCAAAAATTTGAGAATAATGCTGAAATTTGTCGTGCTAGATTCATGCCTCAACAATCAAATATTGTAGCTACTATTAATGGAATAGGTGAAGTTGACTTGTATGATTTAAATGGTGGTTCCAAACAAGCAATATCTCATAGTGAAACTCATTCTGAAAACGGATATGGACTTTCTTGGAATCAATTCAAAAAAGGATATTTATTAACTGGTGCAGATGATAAACTTACTTGTGTCACTGATACAACTAAGAATCTAGTTGTATTTTCAAGTAATATCCAACAAGATATTGTAAATGATGTTAAATGGCATAACTTTGATGAAAATCTATTTGCTTCAGTATCAGAAGATTGTCATGTTTATTTATTTGATATTAGAACTAAAGATATTGTTTCAAAATATCATGCAAAAGATTCTCAAGGAATTAATACATTGGCATTCTCGCCATTTTCAAAGAATTTAATTGGTATAGGTAACACTAATTCAAATATTAATTTACTAGATTTAAGAAAGTTATCGACTAAAGGAAACTCTGGATTATTACATACTATGATGGGTCATGGAGATGGTATAACCAGTATGGAATTTGATCCTTTCCATGATGGAATTTTGGCAACTGGTAGTCAAGATAGAAGAATTATTCTTTGGGATTTGTTTAAAATTGGAGAAGAACAACAACAAGAAGATGCTGAAGATGGATGTCCTGAATTATTTATGATGCATGCTGGTCATACTGGTTCAGTAACTGATTTAAATTGGTGTCCATTTAAACCTTGGAGTTTGGCATCAGTTGCTGATGATAATATTGTACATGTTTGGGAAGTAGGAAAGAATTTACGTAATTCAGAAGAGAGTGACATTGATATAAATGAGTTAGAATAGTTCTATGTAGTATTTTAAATGTAACCAGTGTATATTAGTAGCAGTCGTGTGATTCTACCAATTTTTCAATTTCTAAGTCTCGACTTGTCTTTTTTTTTTTTGCTTGTTGTCTCCTCATTCAAGGTTGTTATTATATTCATATTCCCCCAATATTTCTCACATCGTGACAATATATCTTGACAATGTCTGACTTTCCTCCAAACTTATCAATTAGACCATTAACTATAGAAGATCTTGATCAATGTATTGAATTAGAAACTAAAGGATTTCCTGAAAATGAACGAGCATCTCCTGAAAAATTAAAATATAGATTAACTGTTTGTCCTGAATTATGCTCAGGATTATTTATAAGAGAATATATATATAAATATAATGCTATTAATTTACCAGATGTTGCTGAATCACTTGAAAAGAAACATGAATCAGATATGGATGATGTTACGAAAGATGGAGCTGAAAAAACTGATGTTGACCGAGAACAACATGAACAAGAAGATGAAGATGATGAAGATTTTCCTAGCAAATCTTCAGTTACTAAGGAGACATTAGTAGGACATATTATTGGTACCAAGATATCTGGAGATAGAATTACTAATGAATCTATGGAATTACCGACATCTGGTGTACCAGGTTCAGGGCATATTGAAAGTTCAAGACATATTGGAATTCATTCAGTAGTAATTGATCCTGTATGGCAGGGAAAAAACTTGGGAGCGTTATTATTACATGATTATATTCAAAAATTATCAAATCAGGATTTAGGTGATCAAATTTTTATAATTGTTCATGAAAGTTTAATTCCATTTTACGAAAAAATAGGGTTTAATAATTTAGGTGAGAGTAAATGTAAATTTGCTGATACTGTTTGGTATGATATGGCAATTGATTTAGTTGCTGTTGATGATCTTTAGAAATGTTGTATATTAGTTAACAATAAATGATTGTGGAGTTGCCTAGAGATTTGTGTAAGTGTAGTGAAGAGTAAATTGTTAACTAGCAATAACTTTGTAGTATTATATATGAAACAGACCAGTTTTTAATTGTAAGTTTACAAAAAGTTTACAAACAGATTTAGCTCAATTCCCTCGATACTTTATGGTCATATTTGACCTACCCGCACAGTAGGGTATTTTTTCTTATTAATTTTTCAAACTCCTTCAATCCTTCAACCAACCAACAATGTTGAAAGTCCCCCAAATAGTAAAAACTTTCTTTGATTCAGTACCTGTAAGGACGATATTTGATAAACCTGCTACTCTAGATGACATAGAAATTCACTATTTTCAAGGAAATCGTAGTACTGATGGTTCATTCACTCTTGCTGTATTCAATACATTTATTGAACAAAATTTGGTTATTCCTACTGATCCAATATCACTTAGCTATTCATTGATATTAGCTCATAAGTCAAAATTTACCCTTCCCAAGTCAAATACTATCATTGGCAAGAGTAATTGTGGAATTTTGAGTATGTCCCATTTAGGTTCCCCTAATAATGTTTTACCTCTACTTATTGAAGATGTTGAAACTAGAACTATAAAGAACTTAGATACTTTAAATCACGAATTTTCAGAGAATAACTTTACAAATCAACAAGCTAAACTTGTTAATCAATTAATCGATATTAAGTTTTATGATATTTGGATTCAATGTATATTAGTTGAACAATTAGAATATAAAGTATTATGTGAATTATTTGGTTTAGATGTTACAGTTGATGATAATGTTGTATTAAAATCAAGTCAAACTTATGAATTTTTACAACAAGTAACTAATTGGAATTCATTTAAACTTCGTCATCCTACTTTGTTTGAGTGGAGTAAGACTGACCATTTGGCCAACTACTACAATATACAAACAAATGAATTTGAAAAGGATTTAGAATTAATTATAGACTATTTGAACAACAACCCTGAAACAAGTATACTACTTAAATATAAAGCTGCAGGATATATGATAAGTATAGATAAATTCCTCAAATCAACAAAATTAGGAGATATTGTTGTAAAACATGGTGAATTTTTAAATCAATGTTATGATTTGTTAAGGTAGTTTCTTCCATACTTGTATATAGTTATCATCAAGAAATAGCAATTCTCCAGTTGTATCTTTTACTTCTAAATCTTTAATACATACCCAATTATCTTTTCTTTGTATGGAAATTGACCAATTATTTAAATCTCGTTTTATTGTAGAAATAAGTTTATATTTAAGTGGTGTCTCAGATTTAACATATGTATTCATATTGAGAATTTCTGGAAATTTAACTACTGTTGAATTTGAAGTTTTCTCAAACAGAAATATTAAATATGGTGGTAATGGTTGAAGCAACCTATAAGTTCTTACTTCATTCTCATTTATTTGAGTTTGAGTCAGTCCATTGTATTTCAATAGTAATTCCTCTAAATTTATTTCCTCAATTTTATCAAGTTGAACAGTAAGTAAAGGATTATGAGGAATATCTAATGAAAGTAACCAAAATTTACTTGTTAATGTTTTCAGTTTTGATTCAATAGTAGTGAATTCAACTTTTGACCTAACTTCTTGGGATACTATTGGGATATTGGTAATTCCAATCTTACCTTGTAAATTCGTACTTAATATTGTTGCTTTTAACTTTGTAATTTTCAGAAGTTGTGAATGTAAGTTGTTTATAAACCAAATTAGAAATGATTTTGAAGATTGTTCAAGTTTCTTGGTTTCTGAAATATAGTTGATTAAATCATAAGGAGCAATATGATTTTTAAAAAGGTAAGCTGACCAAATTTTACACATCAATTTACTGAATAATTCATTTATTGGTGATTTCTTGACAATTGTTTCATAATATTCACTGTTGTGCAACAAAAGATAATAATCTCGTATAGGTTCAATATGAGCAAGACATTGTAAAATAACGTTTATATGACTACTATTCAAATTATTCAATCCAACATAACCTACTAAATAAGGTTGTTTATTTAAATCATATGCTGTATCAGGTAATTCTTGTATATTTTGTTTAGTAAACACAGGATTTAAATAATTGATAATATCTTGAATTGACAGAATATCATCCCATTCAGTATTCTCAGGTAAAGTATAACATTTAAAACTAGTTAAATTGAGATATGTAGTATGTCCAGTAGTAATTGAGTGATTATATGCTGGTGATGATGGGGAATTACCTTGGAAATATTTCCCACAAGTTAAACAACAATTTATATTATTAGAAGAAAGTGTAACCAGGCATGTTTTTGGTAAATCAAAATCAAGTAGTTTTCTATTGATATTATTAGAATTTACTTTTCTTTTCTTTAAAGGTTGTGTCATTTCTGTGTGTAGAGAACTTCTTACAAGGTAATTTGACTTGGACATCTCAGATATATCTGAGTTATGTGCAGGAACGACGGTACAGGACACAAACCATTTGATACATTTCTCCATACATATAACTACAACTACAATTAACATTCGTACAACTCCCTCTATTTATTATCTATTGAATAGCTACAGCATCAATACTACTAGTTAACAACGAAGACACATTATTTTCAATTAATTTTTCTGCAGTATCTGATAAATGTTTCTTAGGATCTTGCTTTCCAACATATCTTGTTTTCAATTGATCTTCAGTTAATTCTTTTTCTTCCAATACTCGTTGATTATATAATTTTGAAATTTTCACCATTTGTTCAACATTAGTTAAATTTTCACATTCTTTATGATTATAATCAACAAGTTTTAATCCAGATTGCCAATTTTTCTTATGTAAATTTAACAACATATTAGTTTCATAACTTGTCTTATGATAATCAATATTTAAAGAATAATAATGACGATTTAATCCATGAATTAATGCTTGAATTGAAGGTTTATTTAAGTGTCCTACATTTGAAGTAGATTGACGTGGTTCTTGACCCATCATTAATGTAGTAGTATCAATTGTTCTAAAGGCATCAATAACAACTTTCCCTTTAACAGATTGAATTGGGTCTATTACTACAGCAACAGCACGTTTATTTAATTGTTCAAATGATTGTTGAGTATTTACATCAACTGAAGATAACCAACATCCAAATCCAGGATGAGAATGATACCAACCAACAACCATTTGATCTCTACCAGTTTGTCTCAACATATCCATCATTTTAGTTTGAAAAACATCATCAACAGCTTCAACAGAAACTCCAGTACCTGATTGTGGCATAGCAAACACATCAAATACATGAATTGTAAATTCATCAATAAATTCTCCTAACATTAATCCCATAACTTCCATTGGAACACCAGCACGTCCATGTTTTAACATTTTTAATAGCGCTAATGAGGAAATATATACTGTTTCAGCATTATCAATTGCTGGTCCATCAGTTTGTGGTGGAGCTCCTCCTCCTAATCCAGCACCTGATCCTAAAAGTCTTTGTAATCTTTCCATTGGTGTTGATAGAGTTGTATTGTGGTGGCAATAGATGTTTGAAAATTTGGTGGGCAAAAAAAAACCAAGATAGGGGGTAGTATGCAGGATAGTTGTTTGTCAGGAAAAACAAAAGGAACTTTTCGCGACATTGTAGTGTTGGCATTTACGACATTGAGATATTACCCTATGCTCTTGTGTACATTATTGTGTACATTCTTGAGTATATTCTTGTGTACATTCTTCTGTACATTATTGTTCTAAGTATAAATGATTTTACATTATTTTCACTTGATTATTGTTGTATCAGCTAGGTTTAATAGACACATTTTTTTAATTATTCTCAAGTTGGTAGGAGTGTCATATAATTATTGGTAAAATTTATGCAAATTTTGACTAATATTCTTAAACAATTCAAGACTTTAGATTATCCACAAGAGTACCACTTCTGTTTCAACTTACTACGCTAGCAACATTTTACACTCACTTTGTTGTTGTATTGATGAGATTTTGCAACATTCATCGGTGGTTGTGGGTGAAAAAAAATGCCGTATGGGGGACCAAAAAAAAAAAAATAAAATCAAATAAACCTTCAACCAAAAGGCGCAAACTATATAAACATTTAAACCTAGATACATTTCCTTTCTTTCCCTCTTTCTTTCTTTCTCCACTTTGATACTAGTTTACAAATGACTTCTGGTCCTAAATCATTGATTGGCAAGAAATACCCTGCTAAGCAACACGCAAGAAATGTGTTAAAACATTTCACTACTAAATCTTCTACTAAAGCTCAAAGCTTTTATTTTATCAGTGGTGAAGATTATGAATTATATAAATATTGTGACCAAACTAAACCAATTAGACAAAATAGATATTTCTTTTATTTAACTGGTTGTAATATCCCGGGTTCTCATGTATTATATGATACTACTAAGGATTCACTTACACTTTATTTACCTAACGTTGATCAAGAAGATATTATGTGGAGTGGATTACCTTTATCTATTGAAGATGCATTAAAGAAATTCGATGTTGATCAAGTTAAATATGTTGCTGATATCCTGCAAGATTTACAAATCGCCAGAAAAGCATACACTACTGATATTAATCAATTTAATATTGAATATAAGGAATTTCTTATTGAAAAAGATAGCGATTTTTTTTACGCACTTGACGAATCAAGATTAATTAAAGATGAATATGAAATTGAATTAATGAAACATGCTAGTAAAATTACTGATAATTGTCATTTAGCAGTAATGTCAGCTATTCCAATTGAAACTAATGAAACTCATATTCATGCTGAATTTACTTATCATGCAATTAGACAAGGTGCTAAGAATCAAAGTTATGATCCAATTTGTTGTAGTGGAGAAACTTGTTCTACTTTACATTGGGTTAAAAATGACGGAGAAATTACTAAAGATAAAAGATCTATTCTTATTGATGCAGGTGCTGAATGGGAATGTTATGCTAGTGATGTTACAAGATGTTTCCCAATAAATGGAGATTGGACTAAAGAACATTTAGAAATTTATAATTTAGTATTGAAAATGCAAAATGAAGCTTATAACTTGATTAAACCAGGTGTTGAATGGGAAGATGTTCATTTAAAAGCTCATAAAGTTTTAATTGAAGAATTTCTTAAACTAGGAATTTTCAAACCTGAATACACAGTGGAAGAATTATTTAATGCTAAAGCTAGTGCTAAATTTTTCCCTCATGGATTAGGTCATGTATTAGGTATGGATACTCATGATGTTGCAGGAAATGCCAATTATTCTGACCCTGATCCTTTATTATGTTACTTAAGAATAAGGAGAAAATTACAAAAGGGGATGGTAGTTACAAATGAGCCAGGTTGTTACTTCTCACCTTTCTTATTACAAGATACTTTAGAAGACCCAGAAAAATCAAAATATATAAATAAAGAAGTTTTAGATAAATATTGGTATGTTGGTGGAGTTAGAATTGAAGATGATGTTTTAATTACTGAAAATGGATATGAAATTTTTACTCAAATTACTAAAGATCCTAAAGCGATTTCCGAAATTGTCAAGAAAGGATTAGCAAGAGGTAAAGAAGGATTTCACATAGTTGTGTAGTTTTATCTAAAGACAATTTAGTTTTAGAGATATTTTTAAGGTTTGAATACAGACAGCATTTAATATGTAAAAAAAAACACAAGAATATTTTTAAATGTAAACAAAGACAGTCAGACAAATTTCAAAATGTTTATAAGTATAAATACCCCTTTAAATGAATCTCTCCGAATTCAATAGTTTTACTTTTATCTGTTTCAACTATTTTCCAATCAATAATTATATAAACACTTATATTCCCAGTGTAAGCAAATCTTTGATTTTCCTTTTGTTTCAGTACTGTGGTTTCAAATCTACCAAGTGGTGAAAATTTCAATTCATTACCACATCACTGGGACAGAACTTAAATCAGGATTTGACTAACTGGAACTAGGTTACTATGTAATAACTTAACCTCTAGTAAGTTACCCCACCTATACTTACACTAATTGGCATATTGCTTATATACAGTACTGTACAAAATCCTTAGAATTTCGTTTGTGTGCGCATTTCAAAAACATCCACAACAACATCCTACCATCTACCCCCTAAATCTTTACGACACAAGTATACAATTGCTCAATTGAATTCAAAATGGATGAAAATTACGACGTTATTGTATTAGGTACAGGATTAACTGAGTGTATTCTTTCTGGTATTCTTTCAGTTGAAGGTAAAAAAGTCTTACATATTGATCGTCAAGATTTTTATGGAGGAGAATCAACTTCATTAAATATTTCTCAATTGTATTCCAAATTTAAACCAAATGGTTCTAAACCTGAATTAAAGGGCAGAGATCGTGATTGGTGTATTGATTTAATTCCTAAATTCCTTATGGCTAACGGAGAATTGACTAATATCTTAGTTCATACTGATGTTACAAGATATATTGAATTTAAACAAATTGCTGGTAGTTATGTTTATAGAAATGGTAGAATTGCTAAAGTTCCAGCAAATGAAATGGAAGCTGTTAGATCTTCTTTAATGGGGATTTTTGAAAAAAGAAGAATGAAACAATTTTTACAATTTATTCAAAATTATGACGATGAAGATCCAAAAACTCACCATGGTTTTGATTTAGATAAAAATACCATGAATGAAATTTATACATATTATGGATTAGAAAATGGTACTAAGGATTTTATTGGTCATGCAATGGCTTTATGGCATACTGATGATTATCTAAATGAAGTTGCACGTCCAACTTATGAACGAATTATTTTATATGTTCAATCTGTTAATAAATATGGGAAATCTCCTTATATTTATCCTTTGTATGGTTTAGGTGAATTACCTCAAGGGTTTGCAAGATTATCTGCAATTTATGGTGGTACTTATATGTTGGATACTCCAATTGATGAAGTATTATATGAAGGTGAAGGTGATCAAAAAAAATTTGCTGGAGTTGTCACTAAGGAAGGTACTGCTAAAGCACCAATTGTTATTGCTGATCCAACTTATTTCCCTGAATTAGTTTCAAAAGTTGGTGAAAAGGTAATTAGAGCAATTTGTATATTAGATCATCCAGTTCCTGGTGTTGATTTAGATTCTTTACAAATTATTATTCCTCAAAATCAAGTTGCCAGAAAACATGATATTTATGTTGCAGTATTATCTGATGTTCATTGTGTTGTCCCCAAGGGTTATTATCTTGCTATTGTTTCTACAATTATTGAAACTGATAAACCTCATATTGAATTAGAACCAGCATTTAAATTATTAGGTCCTAGAATTGATACATTAATGGGAATTGCTGAATTGTATGAACCTATAAATGATGGAACTAAAAATGGAATTTATATTTCAAAAAGTTATGATTCTTCTTCTCATTTTGAACAAACTACTGATGATGTTAAAGATATTTATTTTAGAATTACTGGTAAACCTTTAGAATTAAAGAAAAGACCTACTGCTGAAGAAGAAGAACAAAAACTTCAAGGATTGTAATTTTGTTTATATTGTTTAGTTTAATACAAGTTTATACAAGAATATTGTAACATTCTATTGTATTAAAGTTGGCGGAGAGAACTATTCCTGCACATAATCAGGAATTACCTATTTCCGTTAAATGTCACAATTTTTCTTTTTTTTTTTCCGTTGTTTTATCCGCCACCACAAGATCTCACCAGGACATCGTGCCGTAATCTAACTTATCTCGACGGATTATGTAACTGTGTAAATCTTCAAAAATTTATTTCACTTCTTTCTTTTTGGATTTATATAAGTTCACCACTATGACCACTAGTAACTCCTTTTACGATTCATTTAAAACAAAGTCAGGTAAACCTATTACTATAGGTACTGGTACTGGTACTAAATGGAAACGACAATTTAACAATAATCAAATTAATCAAGAATTAATTGATCAAATTGTTTCTACAGTTAAATTAGGATTTAATCATATTGACACTGCTCAAGTTTACAATACTCATGAAGAAGTTGGTGAAGCTATTAAGAAATGTGGTATACCAAGGCAAGATTTATGGATAACTACTAAATATTGTCCTGGATTATCTGATGAAACACCAAGTGAAATTATTGATCTTGCATTAAAACAATTTGACAGTGAATATATTGATTTGTTTTTAATTCATCATCCTTTCTTTGATAAACGTAATCCTGTTCTGCTTAGTCAAGCTTGGTTACAATTAATTCAAGCTAAAAAACAAGGGAAAATTAGAGAAATTGGTGTTTCAAATTTTGCTTCAATTCATATTGAAGAAATTTTAAAAATTTCTCGTCAATTTGGTAGCGACGAATATTATCCAAAAGTCAATCAAATTGAATTTCATCCTTTTTTACAAAATCAATCTAGCAATATTGTTAAATATTGTCATGAAAATAATATTTTAGTTGAAGCTTATAGTCCATTAGCTCCATTATCTCGTGTGGGCAATAATAATCCTTTAATTGAATATTTAAAACCTTTGGAAGAAAAATATAATAAAACTTCATCGCAAATTTTACTTAGATATTGTTTACAAAATAATATTTTACCAATAACAACATCTTCTCAAACAATTAGAATGAAACAATCATTAAATATTTTTGATTTTGAATTGAATGATACTGAAATTGAACAAATTAATAACATTGGTCAAGAAAATCCATATCGAGCATTTTTTAAACAGTATGATCATATGCTGTGAACAAAGATTTCCATGACTCTGAATTTTGCGACCACCCGATTTTTTTTTTATTTTTGCTTTATTTTTGTCTGAATTGACTCCGTCATATTTTATATTTTTTGTCCATTGTCTGTGGGTGTGTTCACCCCCATGGTTTTTCATTTTTGTGTTGCAATTCATCACGCATTTTCTACCACAGGTCATTTCTATTTAAATAAGTTGGTAATTCCCTAGTTTCTAGATATTTAGTTCAACAAATACAAATAAACAACTCAATTACTCTCTCTAAAATGACAATTACTGAATTAAAAACAGTTTCAGGTGATCCAATCACTATTGGTATAGGTACAGGTACAGTTGTCAAACATTTAAAATCTTCCCAAGATCATAATGCCACTCTGGAAGAAATTGTTAAACTTTTAACTTATGCTCTTAGTATTGGTTATAATCACATTGATACTGCTGCCGTTTATTATACTCAACCTGAAGTTGGTAAAGCATTTTTTGAATCAGGAATTGATCGAGATAAAATATTCCTTTCTACAAAGTTTTCCGTATTTAACGATGAAGAAGAGAAAACTACAATTACTGCCACACAATTTGTTGATCAAACATTAAAGGAATTACGTACTGATTATATCGATTTATTGTTAATTCATCATCCATTTTTTGAACCTGATCATTCAGAACTGAAATATACCTTACAATCACTTTGGTTAGAATTTATTAATATTAAAAAGTCAGGTAAAGTAAGATATATTGGTGTATCAAATTTCTCTATTAGTCATTTAAGTTCAATAATTACTGTTAGCAAACCATTTGGTCGAGAATTTTTCCCTATAGTTAACCAAATTGAATTTCATGCATGTTTACAAAATCAATCTCCTGATATCGTATCCTTTTGTCAAATTAATAATATTTTGGTTCATGGATATCTGCCATTGACTCCCTTGTTTAGGTTACAAGAAGAGAATGTTTATTTACATAGATTATTAATGAATTTTGAAACAAAATATAAGAAAACTAAAGCCCAAATTTTATTAAGATATTGTTTGGATAAGGGAGTGTTACCAATTACTACCTCTTGTAAAGAATCAAGATTAAAAGAATGTATTGATATTTATGATTTTACTTTGGATGAGGGAGATATTTCTAAGATTGATAAGGAAGGTGAGAAATCTCCTCATCAAGTTTATTATGTTGGTAAGTACTAGCTTAACTAAGTCCACTTAACTGAGCGAGAGTGAAGTTAGGTGAATATTATATTATTATATGGCATCACTTTACAACCGACACTTTTATTTTTCAGACATTCTCTCTTCCAAATCAAAAAGCACATCAATTATGCTCACTACATTTTTAGATTTGATTTACTTGTTTTATCTTTTTATACATTTAATAAACATCTAATATCTAGGGAACAATATTTTTTGATAAATCATGTTTTGGAGCTTCAGCTTCCAGTAAAAATTTAGTTTCAATATGTTTACCAATAATCAAGACATCTTTCTCTAAGTCAATCACACATCTATGTCTTTTTAACATATCTAATCCAAATAATATCCCAGTGCTGGTATTCACAACATGAAATGAACATGGTAAATCAATATCTTCAATCTGGATAGGAACACTATGAATTTTCCCTGCGATTTTCTGAGAACCAACCCCCACAGCTTGTCCTTGAAATCTTGTATCGATTAATCTAGTAATTCCAACTTTTTCCGCAATTTCTTCACTTATAGTAGTCATAGCAGCACCAGAATCAACTAATGCTGTAACTTCAACGCCATTAATTCTTAATTTAATATAAAGCATATTTATCGAAGTAAATGATTCTGGGGAGATTTCCCAGGCAAGTTTCATATTTTCTTCAATTTGTTCTTGTCGAATTAATTCCAAGATTCTTGCTTGATTGGCAGGATCATCAGGATTTTGTTCAAGTCGAAGTAATTCTTGTTGTGCTTCACGATTACGTTGAGCATTTTGTTCATTTTGAGCAAGAATTATGTTTCGAAATTCAATTGGGTTATTGATTGCTGCATGTAGTTCTGGTTGTTCAAATTGAAATTGAGCAAGCATGTTTGGATCATTTAACAATTGTTGTCCAAGGGATTCAATCCTTTGGTTAGGTTCTTGTTCAGGGGATGGTTGTACTGGTGCAGCAGCAGCGGCAGAACCCCCACCACCAGAAGCTTGCTGTTTAGTTAACAACAACAAATCATCATTTTTAATTCCTAATTCTCCTAATTCTTTTGTATCTCCTTCTAATAATTGACCATTCACATAAATTCTTTGAATATTTGGATCTAATTCAGTTTCTGCTTGTAAATAAATCTTCAAATCAGAGAATTTTAATGATTCCAGGATTTCAATAGTGAATATATCGCCATTATCTTCACGAGATATTGTAAGTTGCATTTTGATAGTTATTTACTGAAAAATCTTATAAATATCGCGGAATTATCACACAATTTATATTCAGTTTTTCCATTTGCCTTCAAAGTGGCGAATTAACACACAACAAACAATAGACTGGAATACTGACACATATACAGTGAGATTACACACTAACACTACTACATGAAACACACTTCTATTAATATAATCATACATTCTATTTACAATACAAAACGATAATATCAGATTCACCAATTTAAATTGTATCAGGAATAATCATAGCAACATGTGCACCATTTAATAACATTTGCTTGATTGGTTCATTCTTTGTTCCTTCATTATCTGTTTCGATTACATCTTGTAATACCATATTTACATAATCATCAAATCCAATTAATTTCCCATAAAATTCTTTATCTGAAGTCATAAGCACTCGGATTTTATTACCAACTGACTTGTCAATTATTTCTAATGGTAATATTGGTTGTTCTACCTCTTCTGCCATTGTTATTATACACTTGTTATATATATATCTTTGTAGGTTTGTTCCAGTTGATGTGGTATGAAGATGCTTTTTTTTTTCTTTGGTTGTCAAAAAAGTGTATACAATTACCCAGTTACCCGGCTTTCTTCCATAAACCAACATTTCTTGATTTCCAACCTTCAAAATCAATTAATGCTTGCATACAACCCCATTCAGTAATTTTATCTTGTAACCAAACTAAATTTACTGGTTTAGTTAAATAGTCATTACAACCAGCAGTCAAGGCATTCTTTCTATCAACCGAACTATTTGAAGATGCCGTTAATGCCACAATTATCACAGGAGATCTAAATACATTTAAATCTAATTTATCTTGCTCTTTTAATTGTTCATTTGAATTTATAGTCAGTGATTCATTAGGATCAAATACACCAATTTTATTTAATTTTTCTAAATGTCTAATCTCTTTTGTTGCTTCAATCCCAGATTTAACCGGTAATTGAATATCCATAAGTACTAAATGGAAACCTCCACTTCTCCATTTATCAATTGCTTCTTGTCCATTTTTGGCAATTTGATAATGAATTTTTCGTTTACGTAAGAAAGCTCCTAGAATTGCTTGATTAATTGCATTATCTTCAACTATAAGTACGGAAATAGAAGGAAGTACTTTATCCTTTGCAGCATCAGGTTTAGGTTTCTCTTGTTTGAGTTGTTCTTTAGATGTTGATTTTTGGATCGTGGTTCTTTCTTCGTCTTTTTCCTTGTATTTTGGCTGTTCATCTTCTTGTTTTTCAGAAATTTCTTGATTAGTTTCTTCTTGAATTACTTCTTCTGGTTTACCTATATCATCTTTTTGAAAACCTTCTGAACCAAAATTATCATAAAGTGATTGGTTTCGTTTCTTAGTATTTCCAGTACCGGATCCTGCTAAGGAGAAATTCTTGGGTAATAAAAGAACAGCTTTGGGATTTTCCCCTGTAGTCGTGGCAGTATTTTCAGTATTTAAATTTACATTATTGGAAAGGGGAGAATTAAGTGGGTTTGAATGTGATCTTCGATGATGACTATTAATTAATGAGCTTGGAGAAACTGACATTTCTCGAATATTATATGCATTTCTGGGATATTTTCCCAGTTGTGGTTGTTGATTATAATATTGATTCAGCATTTGCAGTGGCGAACGTTTAACTTGAATTGGTTGAGGATGTTTTACATTATGATTATGAAGTTTAAGAAATTGAGTATCTCTTGGAGTTGCCATTTGTTCAGTAATATGAGATTCAGAATATCTTGGCCCAACATAACTTGAAGTTCCATCAGTGCCAACTTCAATTATTAATGCTTCATGCAAGGACATTCCTTGAGGATAATAAGTATCAATCACTTGCCAAACATTTTTATCTGGTTCTAATTTTATAGAATTGTTTTTGGTAAGTTTGTTGGAAACTGAGATTGGTGATGTTGGTGTTTGTTCAATTAATAATTGAATATCGGCAGCGTCAGCAAAACTGGCTATACTATGAGGATATTTTGAAATTATTGCTGTTTTTAAATCATCAATTATATCTTGAGAGAATGCTAATACTGTTGTTGGAGTGCCATTGGGTAGTTTTACCCAAACTCTTCGAGGATACATTTGTTGCTGCTGTAGTTGTTGTAGTTGTTGTTGTTGCTGTTGCTTCTGCTGTTGCTGTTGTGGTGGGGTTTGAAGGGATTTCCCAATATACAGTTCTGATGTCGATACAGACAATTTAGTTGAGTCTTCCAATTTTAAATGTTTTGGTTTCTTATCTTCATTGGTTGTTCCTGTTGTGGGATATTTGTTATTAGGGAAAACTGTTGTGGCGACATTCTTTAACGCTCCAGAAACTGTATTGGCAAAACTTGAAGGATTGTTATCTTGATATTGATTCATATTACTAGTATCAGTAGTATACTCTGTTATTTCTCTGTTATTTCTCTATGCAACCTAAAGTATTCAAGTGTAGTAAAATTTCAAAGCAATTAAGGCGGGTCACAGGAAACTTAAAAAAACTGGCATTTGCGCAGAAAAAAATAACACTATATTAAACACTATATAAACTACTCCCAATCATCATCTTGGTCTACATCAGATGTCTTCAGTTCAGTCTTTGCTACAGGTTTTTCTACTGTATTTGTAGTTGTCTTTGTATTTGTCCTTGTAACAGGTTGGTTTTCCTTGGAAAGTGGTGGTATTTCCACTTTTGGCTCCTCCTTTGGCTCCTCTTTTGGCTCCTCTTTAGGTGAATCTTCAAAATCTTCATCGTCATCCCAAGTAAATTCTTCCTCTTGTTCTTCACTATCTTCTTTAGTTAAAGAGTCACGTTTATCTTCTTCTAACAAAACTTTCCTCTTTTGTTCTAAATCTTTAAATTTTTCATCGTTTTTAAAATATCTATACCAAAATAAATTATATGATATTTCAACAGGAACTAATTCATTCATTGTTTTTCTTAATGCAGGATATTTCTCTAATAATTGAGAAATATCCTTGGTTTTCTCGTCCGCTTTAAACTTTTCAATTTCATTTGTATTGTCCAAATCCAGGGAAACATAATACAGCTTCGTAGTATGTAATTTAAATAAATCATTTTCATAACGTGATGTACCATAATTACTTAAATTATTCAAAGGAGAATCAAATAATACTTCTTTCTTTTCATCTGGTTGTGGAGTAGATTCAGGAGATATTGTAATCACATTGGAAAAATATGATGCAAATGAACTAAGATATTTCCCAGCTACATTTTCCACTTTCTCCAATTTTGAATCTAATACATCTAAAGCAGTATTAGCTTGATTTGATAATACACCAAGCTCTTGTTTAACATCATCTAATTTAATATGTTTAACTTGATCTTCAATACTTTTCAAATTTTCCTTAATATGTGTTGTCGTAGTTGAATTATTTAAATTTTCTCGAGTAGTATTCAATTGAACAATTAATTGCTGTTTATATTCATCAAGTTTATATTTTTCTTGCAATTCACTAGCTGATTTACTTGTAGCACTCCATAAATTCAGAAATTTATCTTGAATTGAATTATAAACATTATCAATATCTTCTTGTAATTTTTCAATAGCTTGTGGTGTTTCATCATTTGAACTTGGTTCTGGTTCTGGTTCAACGTTGTAGGGATCTATTAAGTCCATGGTGAATAGAGTACTCCTTGATATTGATACTTGTTCGTTAACTCTTTTTTTTGTGTAGTTAAAAATCAATGCGTGATTTAGCCCCGTGTTTGTGCTACCAGTTGACTGCGTACAAAGTGAGACGAGTTTATGTTGTAATACCCTGATACACAGTTACGCTAATTAACTATACTGAGTTTCGTAGTTCTGAAACCCAAGTAATTTAAAACTTTACAAGTCTACTATCTAACCTCCCACTAACCCCCACTACCTCACCCTACACTTATTAAAGAAAAATACATAAATGGACGACCTAATCAAGTAATATAAATCGTTGTATGTATGTTTCAGCTGTGAAAATAAGATTAGAATACCGTGCCGTTTCTAGTCAATAATGCAGTCGCTACCAAAATACTCGTTTGTTTAATACCTCTTCTTACACTTGTGAGATGAAGCATTTCACTATCTTATAGAAGTGATACAGTGTTTTTCAAATTATTTCAAACTAACGCGACATTTTTTCATACCACGTGATTAACTTACCTCAATTACTGGGCATTCCGACTCAGTTGGTTAGAGGATTTGTGTAAATTTATTTTTCTTGTGGTTTGAAAAAAAATGTCGCACTAGTATGAAAAAAAAGAATTACGACTGTATTAGCAAACAGACAGACTTTCAATGTCAATATGCGTGAAGGATTACTAATTATCATTCCTGCATAGCGTGTGAACATTCGTAATAAAGGAATCTGTACAGTGAGTTGCATCCACCTCATATTAACGGTTTTTGAGCCACTTGTACTCAAAAGGATCGCCCCACCACCCCTCCCTTCTAAACCACGGCTTTGAGGATTTAAAATACAATTATATAATTAAACTATGTTGCCTTGAAGAAAAAAAAAAGAAACACAAACAAGGCAGATTGTGGGGTATGGAGTTACACCTACAAATAATCGTTTCATAATTGCCCCTCCTTGACTACCTCGCTGATCATTGCCCTTTCTTAGAGATTATATAATCATATATGATTTGCGCTTTTTTTTAAAAAAAAGTATTTAAACACTAGCCACAAAGAGTATGATTCATGACGTAACAATCTTATCAGTTATGATCAGGGCTCTTGTAATAGATTTACGATCTATTACAAGAGCAGATCCCTCTGACCGTATTACACAATTGCCGTGGAAGTACACAAAAGCCAGTTAAATCTCTGCTAATCTTTGTTCCTTTTTATTTTTCTACGTATTGGGTGTTATTCAATTTACAACAAAATCAGATGGGAAATTACTTTCGAGGATTCTTTTTTTTTCTGGGCATACGGCGTTCGGAGAATGGAAATTTCATTGTTTCAAAATCTCAAACTATTTAATTTAAATCTCACTTATTCATCGAGGGAAATGGATGGCGATATTTTTATCCTCTAGGCATTTAATATATGTGGAACCTTGAATATTCAAATCACAAATAAGAAAAGAATGTGGGGAAATTTTGGGGAAAAATCAAACATATTTAGCTAATGGCAGTTTTTTTGGCATAAAATTTGAAACATATATGAAATGGGTAAATATAGGCGATCATGCTTGAATTGTGAATTGTTTCATATCATTATATCTTTTTGATCGTTATTTCTTATCTAGTCCACTATAGCAGAGATAGACATATTTAATGATATATTGTTTAATCAGGAGATAGATAGCGACTATCCATGGTTATTAGTTAGCGAGAACAATCAAGCTTACATTAAATAATATCTCACCAGAGTATTATAAAAATGCCTTACGATTTGATAAGGGGACCACTTGGAAACAATTGAACAAAATAATAAAAAAAGAAATAGTGACAATGCACTTGGCAAAAAAAAATAATTGTTTTCTGGAACTAAAAAATATCTCCGTCGGTATCTTGTACCATTACTCCAATCTATAATCTACATTGTCGTTTCATATCAATACTGCTTAATCATTTGGATTGTTTTCTCTGTGTTTCTTTTTTTTTTTACAAATGATATAAATATCTTCGAATATTTCCCCAGAGTATTTAATTATATTTAATTTTTCTCTTCTCACTATTGGCTGCTAATTAATCAAAAATGGATTCTAAACATCATTTAGCAATACAAAGAGGGAATGAAGCTAATCTCTCTATCTCTATCTCTAACTCAAAGATAGTTGACATAGATGAGAAGACAGGTAATATACATGAAGTCATGTCAACAGGACCAGATTCGGAAATTGATTATTCTGAAAAAACTCTTGAACGAGGTTTAAAATCAAGACATGTTCAATTAATTGCTATTGGTGGTGCTATCGGTACTGGTTTATTCGTTGGTTCTTCTGTAGTGTTAACTACATGTGGTCCTGCTTCTTTATTCCTTGCTTATTGTATTATGTCTACTGTTATTTATTTTGTCATGCAAATGTTAGCAGAAATGACTACTTTCTTACCTTTACCAGGTAATGGTCCTCAAGCTTTTGTTAATGACTATTTATCTCATTCATTTGGTTTCGCTATTGGATATAACTATTGGTATGCTTTCAGTATTTTGATTGCTGCTGAGGTTACTGCTGCCGCTTTAGTTATTGAATATTGGATAACTTCAGTGAATATAGCAGTATGGATCACAATCTTGTTGGTATTAATAATTGGACTTAATCTTGTTTCTGTGAAATTTTTCGGAGAATCCGAATTTTGGTTTGCCTCAATTAAATTAATTGCATTATCTGGATTGATTATTTTAGGTATTATTCTTTTCTTTGGTGGTGGACCAAACCATGACAGATTAGGGTTCAGATATTGGAAGCATGATGCATTTAAAGAACATCTTGTTAAAGGATCTACAGGTAGATTCTTGGGTTTTTGGACTGCATTAA
>KI547135.1:49445-74567 GCA_000497715.1 Spathaspora arborariae UFMG-19.1A
CCTTCTTTTACATTCTTGGTACATTAATTATTGGTGTTATTGTTAGTTCCAATGATCCAAATTTAATTGGTGCCAAGACCAATGATGCTTCTGGATCTCCATTTGTTATTGGTATTAAGAATGCTGGTATTCCAGCATTGAACCATATTATTAATGCTGTTATCTTGACTTCTGCTGCCTCAGCTGGGAATTCATTCTTGTATTCTTCTTCAAGAGCTTTATTTTCAATTGCTCAAAGAGGATCAGCACCAAAAATCTTCACTAAAGTTAATAGATTTGGTGTCCCATACTTTGCCGTTGCTGCTTCTTCCTCATTTGGATTCCTTTCATACTTGAATTGTTCTTCTGCATCTTCTACTGTTTTCAATTGGTTTTCCAACATTTCTACAATGTCAGGTTTCCTTTCTTGGGTTATGGTTTCTTGGGCCTATCTCAGATGGAGAAAAGCTATTAACTATCACAATCTTCATGACAGAGTTACGTTCAAGACTCCATTACAACCATATGGTGCTTATTATGTTTTATTTATGATTTCACTCATTACCATTACCAATGGTTATGCTGTATTCCTTAATTTTAATGTAGGAGATTTCTTAGCTTCCTATATTACTTTCCCAATTATTGTTGCTTTATATTCTGGTCATAGAATATATGATTATAAGGTTAATGGAGTTAAACTTTGGCTTAGACCTATGGATAGAATTGATTTGATTACTGGATTAGATTTAGTAGAAGAAGAGGATGAAAATTCTCCTGATCCTATACCTAAGAATTTTGTTGAGAAGATTTGGTACTGGATTGCTTAGATCTTTTATATAGTAATATACATTTGACTTATTGAATATTTAGCTTGTAGTAAAGAGTGATTATTGGGAATGTTCTACTGATTTGTATTAACAAATCAAAGAGGTTATGGATTTTAATCTAGAAGTATATTAGAGTAGCTTTTAGAGAACATTATATTACTCGTTATGTGTAGTTGTACTATGTTCTGGTTCAAGGGGTTTACTCTTGTGGTTCCGCCGGTCCGGATTTTTTGTTTCTCCGCCACGACACTATATCCGATTGAAGATCTTCACAAAGGTAAAAAGAAGATATATATCACAGTAAACATGACCAATTCACTAATCAAGAATTGTTTACTTACGATTCAAAATGCTAAATTCAAACCAGACACATTACTGAAAACTCCATTCATATTCACAAGTCCTATAAAAAAATTCCAAATATTTCGACCAAGTGTTTCTCAAACTACTTCCCTTTGGACAATCACAGGTCCATACAAGACAAATTTCTTAAAAATCGTTGCTGGAAATTATATTTCTCATCCTCCATTATCAAGGAAATACAATGATAGCACCAAAATTCAATTTCTTAATTTCAGGGAGAATTCAGGATTAGATAAAGTTCACATGTCTGCAAGATATGAGACTTATTCATTTCGTGGAGAAATGGAAATGAGTGATGATGTAAATTCTGTCGTTAATTACGTTACAGGTTTAAACAACTATAATGTTCAAGATAAAGAAGTCTCACGACAATATGTTGAATTATTATTGGAATTATTTAATTTAAAACATTTACAAAATAAATGGATTAATTCATTGAGTAATGGACAATTACGTCGTGCCAGAATTGCTAGATCTTTAATCGAAAAGCCGGAATTGTTAATTATTGATGATCCCTTTTTAGGTTTAGATCCTACAAATACTTTAAGTGTAAGTGAAGCGTTAAACAATGTAAGTAAAGAATTAGATATTAGTGTTGTGCTTGGTCTAAGAGTTCAAGATGTTATACCTTCTTGGGTTAATAGTTTAGGATATGTTGATGAAACTGGATTGAAAATAGGTGGGTTGATCTCAGATGTAAGTGTTGAATATCATAACTATGCTGGGAAATTAGAGAATATTCATCATGAACATGAAAAATTTCATATGAAACAAGTAGAATATGAACCAATAACTGAACAAGACTTTAAAGAACCTATTCATATTGAATTTAATAATGCAGCAGTTTCCTATAAAGGATTAGTTATATTACAAAATTTCAATTGGAAAATACCTCAAGGTAGCAAATGGAGAATTTTAGGTGATAATGGAACAGGTAAAACCACAATCCTTTCATTAATCACAGGTGATCATCCACAATCTTGGAGGTCAGTAATATCAGTAAATGGTCAATTAAGAAAAACTGGTTGTGGTGTTGGGTTTTTCGATGTTAATAATTCCATTGGAATAAGTTCACCTGAATTACATGCTTTAGTACCTCCACATACTAGAACAATGTTGGAAATTATATATAATGGACTTGTTAAAGATGTTGGGAATTCAAATTTCTCATACCAGGGAAAACCAGAAAATATTCCCTGTGAATCTTATAAATATCTTGAAAGATTTCAAGATAGATTATATAAATATGGAAACACGAAATTTATTGATCTTAGTATGACTGATCAAAAATTAGCATTATTTTTAAGAGCAATTATAAAACAACCAAATATTTTAATATTAGATGAAGCATTTTCATGTATGGAAGATGAAGAAATAATGATGAAATGTCATGATTTAATTGAAAATGATTTACCACAAGATACAACTGTTTTAACTATTGGACATTTAGATTGGGAAATTTCAAAATGCGATTATATGATTAAATTACATGGTGATGAACAAAGAAAGTATTCTATATATAAAATAGTTTAACTGCGATAGTGAAATTGACCGAAATAAGTAGACAATAAACAAATACGGCAATAAATGTGTATCTCTTCAATCAAGGAAATTATACTAGTGAGTACAAAACTAAAACGGTAATCGTTAGCTGCTTAGAGTTTTCCAAGAACTTTTTGTAAATAAGTATAAAAATGGGTGCAAAAATGCAACAGTTTGTGTAGATGATTCGAGAAAACATAATATCTGATAATAGGCCAGATACGGATGATATTATTCCATCCAATTCTCAAGAAAGTGAAGAGGATGAAGAAAAGTAAGAACATAACCAAAGAAACAGAAATTGCAGAGAAACTTGAACGACTCGAGAAACAGAAGCTGGTAGTAATGAAAGTTTATTTCTATCATCGTGAGCAACTACATTTTGCAGTGCCAAGAAGCAGAGATCTTTTACATCAAAGAAGAAATTTGGTAAATGATTTGAGAACAGTCAAATGTGAAGCCTATATCCAGGAGAGCTATCATCTAGCAAAAGTAAATCAAACAGGGGCAAGTGTGCCAATTTTTTCCAATCCCCGGAAAGCTCCACCTATCCCAAATTCTTTCACTAATCAAAACCCGCCTGATTATTCTAGTCTAAATTTCGATGTTTCTCCAGATTCTGAAGTTAAAATAACAACGACTACAAGGACAAAAGTAAGTACTTGGAATAAATTCAAACAATTTCTGAAACAAGTATTTAAATGGAAGAAAGAGCAGAAGTTAGTGTTAGAAAAGTGAGTAGTGATTTCTCTATTTATATTTTAATATTAAACTAATTACACTTGAACGTCAATTATACTTGAAATTATAACCTAAATCAGTCATCGCTGCTTGTTTAAAGTTTTCTAAAAGCGTAGATCAATGTAAGAATCAAAATGGGTGCAAGTAAGAAAAGAAATTTTGATCACGGGAATAATGACTAATGAACTAGGCATATCCATGAAAGAAGAAATGCAACTGTCTTTCTCAGTTTCCAAAGAAGTAAATGAGAATAGCCAATCATGCATACAAGATATATGAGAAATTCAACGACCCAAACAAGAAACTCAAGATCTACACTAACTGAACGTTAGAATGAATGAACTGGTAAATCTATATGCCAAAGAGTGTCTTTTTTTATGTGAAAGGAGAAAGTTGCAAGAGGAATTTACAATTATCAAAATTGAACCATGTAAATAGAACATTAAAAGAATGAAGAATGATTCAAATGACACAAGTGTTATGCATCGGTGACAATTCGTTCTAGATATCTGAAAGCTCTAAGCATGGTAAATCGATCAATTATTCGAATTCCCTGGTACTAGTGGTTTACCTTTAACAAGTTTCAACTGATTGGGATATGGAAATTCCTAAAACACTTGAAAAATTTGGCAAGGGGCGGATATTCGTATCATTATTTAAAGGAAAAAACCAAAGTTGAAAGAAGATTAATAGTTTATTTAAATATAATGATTAAATTACTGTATTGAATAATATAGGCAGTACCCACTTCTGTATGGTAAGATAAGTTTTAATAAATATTTGTACAGAAATCGCCACGCTTCATACCTTCTCACCTTGACAGCTTCTCAGCATCCCACTCCCTCACCCTCTCACCTTCTCACCTTCTATGATAAAATAAGTCTTAATAAATAATTCTACAAAAATACCCACAATTCACACCTTGGTGTTACACTTTCTTATTTCTGTTGCAACCAATTCCCATTCTACGCGTGTTATTTTTTTTTTTTTGGTCCGCGGTTTTTGAACAAAGGCCACAAAAAAAAAGGAAAAAAAGAAAAAAAAGAAAAAAAAATTCGAGAAATTAAAATAAAAATTTCAGAGTTTCATCAACACAGAACAAAAAAAAGAAAGAAGCTAACCGACTAAGCATTGCACAACCTGTTCCCCCTTTTTAACACGACTTTGTCGACGTCATATTTACTTAGCCACATACTACATATACTACCACGCCTTGTGCATAATTGTATCTTCCATACATACAAGTTGTAGTACATTCTAGGCTATTCAACCTTCAGTCTCCAGTCGCTCTTTTTTTTTACAACAGAATTACCCCTTTTTTTTTTGAACAACACGATCCCACCCACATTTCCACTCGTTAATAGACTAAATATGAATGATAAACATTACACTAAAGAAATACCTAATGCTCCTCAAGATGATAGACCTCAAGAAGTTATTTCTGATCTAGAATATGGGAAATTAACATCTAAAGAATATTTATATGTTTCTAAACATCCTGTGGGAGAACCTTTACCTACACCAATAGATGACGAACCTCCTTATATTATATATATTGCTACATATATAAGTTATCTTATTTTAATTATAATTGGACATATTCGAGATTTCTTTGGAAAATTATTTAAACCAAAAGAATATGAAGATTTAATTGAAAAAGATGGATATGCTCCTTGGTATGATGGGTTTGAAAGTTTTTATGTACGCAGATTGAAAACTAGAATTGATGATTGTTTTGCTAGACCAATTCATGGTGCTCCTGGTAGATATATCAAGTGTTTTAATAGAATTAGACATGGAAAAACAGGATATCTTTATGATGGTACTTCAAAGGAATGTCTTAATTTATCATCATATAATTATCTTGGTTTTGCTCAATCTTCTGGTGTTTGTACTGATTATGCTTTGAAAATTACTGAAGAATATGGTACTTCTGGTTGTTCTCCAAGAACTTATAGTGGTACTAGTGATTTACATAAGAAATGTGAAAAAATTATTGCTGATTTTGTTGGAAAAGAAGATGCTATTATTGTAAGTCAAGGATATGGTACAAATGCTAATTTATTTGCTTCATTAGCTGACTCTAAAACTTTAGTTATAAGTGATGAATTAAATCATGCTAGTATTAGGTTTGGTATTAGATTATCTGGTGCATTAGTTAAAGTTTTTAAACATAATGATATGAATGATTTAGAAAAATTACTAAGAAATCAAATTAGTCAAGGGCAACCAAAAACCCATAGACCTTGGAAAAAAATTATTATTGCTGTTGAAGGATTATATTCTATGGAAGGTAATATGTGTAATTTACCAAAACTTGTTGAATTAAAAGAAAAATATAAATGTTATTTATTTGTTGATGAAGCTCATTCAATAGGTGCATTAGGCCCTGAAGGTAGAGGTATTTGTGATTATTTTTCCATTGATCCCAAGAGAATAGATTTATTAATGGGAACATTTACAAAATCTTTTGGTGCAACTGGAGGTTATATTGCTGCTGATAAATCAATAATTGAGAAAATGAGAATTAATTATATTACTCAATCATATTCTGAAGTTGTTCCTCCACCAGTTTTAGCCCAAATTATATCTTCGTTAAATATAATTAAAGGTGAATTAAATCCAGGAGAAGGTCAAGAAAGATTACAAAGAATTGCCTTTAATTCCCGTTATCTTAGATTAGGATTGAAAAAATTAGGATTTATTGTATATGGAGCTGATGATTCTCCCGTTATACCTGTTTTGTTGTTTTTACCTGCTAAAATGCCAGCAGTTTCTAGAATGCTTTATGAAATGGGTATTGCTGTAGTTATTGTCAGTTATCCAGCAACACCATTAATTAGTGCTCGAGCAAGATTATGTGTTAGTTCAGCATTAACTAAAGAAGATTTAGATTATGTTTTAACTAAATTTAGTGAAATTGGTGATTTAGTATTTTTAAAATTTAGTAGTGGAATTGCTGGAGGTTCAAAAGTGAAAGGTCAACCTCCAAGATGGTCAATTGAAGATGTATTGGCTACAAATGTTGAAGATTGTAAAAAGCCAAATTTATTGTAGTTATCTGTACTTTAATACTTTTCCTCCCTTGTATAGATTGTCTACTTAATATATTAAAAGTGTAATTAGTAGTTCCTGCATAAAAGATTTGAACTATTGAGAAATCCAACAACCCACTTTAAGTTTAAAACACAACCAACCATGACTAATATACCAGAAACTTTAATTCCACCACTTCGATTCAATCTGATTGAAGCTAATTTATATAGAGGAGCATACCCGCGAGAAGTAAACTTGCCATTTCTTGAAACATTACGACTTAAAACAATAATTAGCCTAACACCCAATCCAATTACTCTTGAAACTGATGCTAAATTATATCAATTTGCTCATGATAATAAAATTAGATTAGTTCATTTAGAATGTGCTCCTGCTGGTAAGGGTAAAAAACGAGGTGTTCCCTTAGAATATCATACAATATTAACAGCAATTAGTTTTATGATTCATAACAAACATCAACCAGTTTATGTTCATTGTTTAAATGGAGGACAAGTTACAAGCTTGTTAGTTGCATGTTTAAGAAAATTACAATTTTGGTCGTTAATTTCCATATTTAACGAATTTATTAATTTTACAACAAATATAACTGTAAATGATCGAAGTTTTGTTGAAGGTTTTAAAGGAGAAATTAATATTGATCCTGATGATAAAGTAGATTGGCTTTGGGTGGGAGTTAGTAAACATGTTATTGGAACTCATCCGAAGTTGAAAGTTATTGAAGCGAAATCGTTTCACGATGTTTCAATATAACAAACAGTAGTATGTAACGCCACGGGAGCTATGGGAGCTATGTAAACTACAGGAGCTACGCAAAATACAGGAGCTACGCCAATACACCAGTTAAACCAGCTACACCAGCTAGGCTAACGTAGCATTGAAATCACTAGAGTACATTGCAATCGAAATAAAAATAGAATATACATAATTTAATTTATTGTACTGTTTCTACATCTATAAACTAAATTCACACTCTTTGAAAAAACAAACAATAAGCATTCTTATTCAATACTTGACTTTCAGAGCATTTATAAGTAATTTTCGCATCATCAAAATAACACCAACCTCGACCAGGTTTATACACATAAGAAGTATAATGTCCTGTAGTTAAATTCCCAAAATGATTTGCAACTCCAAATAATTTATACTTAAAAGGTGGCACTTGATTTCTTGTTGGGAATGTTTCCAACATTTGTCGTTCCTTTTCAATACTCATAGGATTATTGGGATTTATTGATGTTCCTACATCTGGCCAATATTTCGTTAAATCTAGCTCGTTAGAAACAGGATATGTGACAAATGTTTCTAATTTGTTAAATCTTCCATCATACGTCATCTTAAATCGTTTAAAATTAATAATTAAAACTTGGGGTAATCTTGTAATGGCAATTTTCTTTGTCAGTTTAGTAAATCTTTTACAATTAGGACAATACCATTTATTATTATCATCTAATAATTCAATTGTAGTAAACTCTTCTAAACAATCTTGTAATGATACTTTGGTCAGATTATTTAATTTTTCCGGTATTGGTAATGACAATATGGAAAATGAATTATAAGTAGTGGAAGTAGTTGTACATTCTAAACATTTCAATTGGGACAAGAATTGACCTTGGAAATAATCAACAATAATTGAAAAATTTAATTTCAAATATCTTTCCCATTCAATGGTAGAAGCTAATCTTACAGGTAATGTCTCTCTACTTTTCTCTTGTTCAGGAGTTAATTCTGAAATTAATTTCTTCTCCTTTGGGTCAAGTATAACCATTTGATTAAGATCTTCATGTAAGGTATCCAATAAGAAATTTAAAAACTCAATACAATCTTGTTGATCAAATGTAGCAAATTGTTTACTTGGAGATAATGACCCCATTATTCGTTTGAATTTACTTGGATTAAATGTTTTTCCATTAGCATTAAACATGTTGGATAATAAATCAACAAATTGAACCGTTAATATTCCTTTAGAGCCTAATTTGTTATTCAAGTTTATATGTTGTTTATATGAATTTGTAAATGAATCTGTAAGTGAAGGAAAGAAGAATGTGGTAAGTTGTTGGGTTGCTCCAAGACATTGTAATACACAATTCATATAACATGAATTACCAAGATTAACTAATCCTGTAGTATACAGATCGAGGAAAGTGGTCTTTTTGGGTGGTATTGCCGATTTAGCTGGAGATATTGTAGGAGATGATGATGTTGTTGGTTTTGTATATGCTAGGGGTTTCTCGGGTAATGCAGGAGGAGAGTATGGTACTATACCTTGTACTGTAGGAATCTTAGCTGGTAATGGAGGAGCACTAATAGGTGGTTCTCCTATAGGAGCTTTCTTTCTAGTTGGCTCCTCTATGGAAGCTTTCTTTGCAGGTTGTATCTCTACTGGTGCTTGTTTCGGGGTAGTCTCTCTTGATCTTGGTGTAGGTGGTAAAACAGAATCTGGTTGTACTTTAATCATACTTGAAACAACAAATTCATGATTATTTCTTCTATGCACTGGCTTCATATACTTTACGTCACTTTCCTTTTGTTCTTTATTTGAATTAATATACTCTCCAAAACTTGTCAAATATATACCCTGTTTACTTGGTGCTGTATGACCATTTTCCATAGGAGACGAAACTATAAATTTTTTACCAAATTCATTATACCAATTGAGAACCCCGCCTACTAAATAACAAGGTAATATCTTAGGCCTTGAACTTATATATTTATTACGAAACATGAGTAATTCAATTAATTCATCAAAGGGAGATTCTTCAAGTATGATTTCAAATCTATCTTGTCCCTGACCAAATTTATAATTATAAATGACAATTAAATCATATCTGTGTCGATTTTGAAATCGAGTAAATTGTTCTGAAGGTATTGCATGCTTAAGTATTTCTTCTAATTCTAAATCAGTGTCTTGAGGAGTTAGCTCTTGTACTTGTTTTGGTTCTATATTTACAATATCTTCAAATTTTATATGGTTATAAAGAAAATCTTTCTTTGGTCGATAATCAATAAGTAATAATTTATAATTCAGATGTAGTAAATTGTATAATTCTTGTGTAGTAATTTGATCCTTAAATTTAAACTGAGTAATTTCACTCACATTTTGTTCCTTTCCTTGTAATTTTCTAAATCTACTTAATAACGGATCACCAGTTGTAGGAACAAGTATTTGATTTTGAATAAATGTTTCAATTTGTTCAAATTGTTGACGTTTATTAAGTAATGTAGTTTCAGTTTCATGATAAATTTCCTTATTCTTACTATTTATAAAATTTTTACTCACAGATAATAATTGTGAGGCAGCATCATATGCAACATAGGCAATTTCATAATCACAATATCCTATTTGATTTAATGTTTTAATTTGTTTATTGAATATTTGTAATAATGTAATTTGAGTATTCATTAATTTGGAAAATCCAGTAGCTTGAAATACTGAAGTTTTAACCAAGGTTGAACTTATAGATTTAAGTTCAGCTATTGGTTTCATTGTATGATAGATGTATTCTGTATAAACTAAGCATGTATTATAGTTAGTTCTAAATGACTCTTAGTAATTGCCTCTGGGAAATGCGTGGAGAGAAATAGAATACCAATGGTCGTGTAAAAGTGCACAATTTATTGACTGCAAAAAAGACAAAAAAAAACTACACTACTTTCAACTACAACTATAAAATCCAGCTAATCCTTGATCAAATCCCAGCTCCCATTCCCATATAAAGTTCAGATTACCCTTTGCTCTTATATGTTCTTGTAATCTTGCTTGTTTCCATGCATGTTTCCTACCAATTCTTGAACCATTAAATTTAGCAAACTCATTGGCATCAGCCCAAACGGTGGTAAATCCATCTTTAAATCTATCATGTTCATATTTCTCATGGGGATTAGCTGAATGCCAATAATTAACATGACCATCATAAGCTTGTTGTAAAATATGATCAAAATCTTCTCTAGTAGGTGGATTCTCTATAGTATGTGGTGGAGATAATGCGCCCTTTTCAGTCATGGTTTTAAAATCCCATTCACCTCCATTACCCGATTGAAATTTAAACGTCCAAAAATATGTTCCACATGTACGATCTTGCATTAATTGACATTGTCGTTTACCATATTCAACTACTAATCCATCACGTTTTTCTTGACCAATCTTGTTCCAAGAAACGGTATCCAATACACAAGAATATTCTCCTACAATAATATCTACTCCTTTACTATTATCAGACAAATTAGTTAAAAGATCTGATTGTAAATCTTGAATAATTTGTTGTGGGGGCTTTTCTTTATCTTTATCATCAAAACATCTATAACAATGATGATCAATAATAACTCCAATATTTGAACCTTCGTGTTGTTTTTCTTGTATCCATTTAACCCATTGATCAGTCCACCATCCATCTGATATAATTATAGGTACAGATTTATCCTTGGATCTAATTTCATTGATTGCAGCACTATAATATTTAGTTCTTCTTTTGATATAATCAGTAAAATCAGCTTCATTTACAATCTGAATGGCAGCAATGTTGTCATAGTGTTTTAGATCTTCTGCAATAAACCCCATAGCTTTTGACATTGTTAATTCGGCAGATTCCTGTTCCCAAAATTTACCTTCACCAAATTCACCTGAATGATCAGATTTATTTGCTCCATAAGGTAAACCATGAACATCAACAACTACAGAAATTTGATACCTTGCAGCAGTTTCAATAAATTGTTTAATTATATTCCAAGAATTGATATACACTGATTTATATTTAGCAAATTTAAATCCTGTAGTATATGTACCTCCATCAATATTCCAATATCCAATTGGTAACCTAATTGAATTAACTTTATGTTCAACAAGCCATCTCCAGTCTTCTTCATTGACATAGTTTTGCCAATGATTTTCAAATTTACTTCTTGTTTCAGAATCTCCGAATTGTTTCACTAAGTTGTTTACTACTTTTAACTCACAATCAACTCCATTTGCTTGATCGAATAAATCATGATAAATCCATTTCTCTAATACAAAACAAGATCCAAAATTAACTCCATAGTTTTTCCTACTTTGATAAATCTGTCTAATACTTGGTGGTTGACCTGGAGTTGCTGCTGGATCACCTGGTAATACTTTACCTCCCTTATGGTTTAGTTTTAGTTTTGAAAACATGTTTGCTTTTCTTCTTAGTTTCTGGGGAAAAAGTATGTGGATCCATCGGAATCTTTATATTAAAGATCTCACACAGTAATTTCCTTTGCTCGTCTGCGCCCCCCTTCCTCTTTACTTCTCCTTTGTTGTTACACACTAGAAAATTTTACTTTGGCTTTTAGTTTGCTCTCTGTTTCACACAATTTGTTTGATATGAATCAATCGATCCCTTTAACATGGTCAAATTTCTTTACTCGACTAACTAAATTATTTTTCCAAATTAATACTCATTTAACATTCCTATCTTCTCATTCAAGAAATATAATTCCTTCTTTTGAATTATTACACAAATTAAATGATTCCATAACAGTGATTGATTTAGTTATTATTAAATTAATATATCCAAAACATGAAATATTCTTTGATTATGTTGATGAAAATCAAGTACAACTTTCATTTATTGAAGAAGTAAAAGTTGATCCTTATAAAGGATTTAAACAAACACCGATTGTTGACAAACAAACTGATGAAGAACATTCAAAACAAATCCTTATATTTGATTTTCAAGATGCTAAAATACATAGTATCGCTGCCATGCAGAAAGGAAATAAACGAGTTAAATATGAGGGAGATTTCAATCATACTCAACGAAGGGAATTCTTTCTTTCTAGTTCGAGATATAATTTAACTCTGCTTACTCATGATCAACTTATACAATTGATAAACAGTAGGAATGGTAAATTTATTGAACTTGTTGAAAAATATATTGATGAATCAGGACTGTATAACTTGGCGGAGGAGAAATTGTTGGAATTAGCGAACAAGTGTATTCCTGAACCACCTAAATTAACTGATATAGTTCAAGATATTCAAGAAAGGTCCAACCAAGAGAAACTTGTACCGAAAGTGATATCATCCGACGAAATGATTCAAGCTTTGAAAGATAGTACAATATATCAAGATCAAATAACATCAATACAGATCTTAAACCATGTTAAACCTGCTGAATACAAACAATTATCCCCTGAAATATCTCAATTAATCCACCCAGATCTTAAACAAGCATTACAATCAACCAAGGGAATTTCCCTAGATCAAGGTCTTTATACCCATCAATCTCTTGCTATTGAAAGTTTATTCAATAATTCTCATGTAATAGTAAGCACACCAACGGCATCAGGAAAATCATTAATATATCAAATCCCTATGCTTAATTCTATATTATGGGATATACAATCAGGATTATCAAGATCTTCTACAGCATTTTTCATATTTCCTACAAAAGCCCTTGCTCAGGACCAATTACGACATTTACGTGAATTTATAAAACATTTACCTACAAAACGAGAGATTGTCGTTAATGCATATGATGGAGATACTCCTTTCAATCAACGTGAACAAATTATGAAGGATTCAGATATAATATTCACCAATCCAGATACAATCCATGCTTCGATCTTACCCAAGAACCATGTTGGTGTATGGCGAGAATTCCTTAAACAATTGAAATTTGTAGTAATGGATGAATTACATGTTTATCGAGGAACTTTTGGAATTAATGTTAGTTTTGTCATGGGAAGACTTCAACGAGTGAAACTGATTTTAAATGTGGGAGAAACCATCAAGTTTGTTTCATGTTCAGCCACGATTCAAAATCCAATATCTCATTTCCGAGCGGTGTGTTCATTGACTCAAGATGATCCCATAGTTCACATTTCTCAAGATGGAAGTCCTCATTGTGAAAAGAAATTAGTTGTTTGGAATCCTCCCACATTAATGAATAAACGTGGTAAACAGGATAAGTTAGCTCCCAAAGTGGGAATGATTGCTGAACTGGCAAAATTATTATTAAGTTTACTTACTGCATTCCCAGAAATTAAAGCCATAGTTTTCTGTCCTATAAGAGTAATTTGTGAAATGTTAATGAAAGAAATTCGTTATTTAATAAATAATCAATTTACAACTGTAGATCAAGGAGATATTTTAGCCTATCGAGGAGGTTACAATAAATCTGATCGAAGAATAATTGAAAAGAAAATGTTTGATGGTCAATTACGAGCAATTATCGCAACAAATGCTCTTGAATTAGGAATTGATTTATCTGATTTAGATGTTGTCCTATGTTGTGGATTCCCCATGCTGAAACTGAATTTACATCAACAATTTGGCCGAGCTGGTAGAGGAGGACGTGTTAGTGGATCCCTCGCTATATTTGTTCCTGGAAGAAACCCCCTTGATGAATACTATTCAGAGAATCCTTATGAACTTGTAGATCGAAATTATGAAGAATTATGTGTCCAGGGATTAAGAAATATGGATTCAAGTCTGTTGATTTTAGAAAGGCATTTACAATGTGCTGCATATGAAGAACCTATCTCTCTTGAACAAGACTTTAAATGGATTTTACCTGGTGGATCATACAAATTATATTCCGATATTGTTAAATCTCATCTTGTACTTGATAATGATGGGAAATACAAAACAAACCCAAATTTTTCAAATAAACCTCATAATATCGTGCAAATTAGAGCAGTAGAAGAAACTCAATTTGCTATAGTTGATATAACAAACAATCGAAACATAATAATTGAAGAAATTGAAGCTTCAAGAACAACATTTACAGTATATGAAGGAGGGATTTTTTTGCATCAAGGACAACAATACTTAGTTAAGGAATTCAATCATGAAGAAAAATATGCTAAAGTTGAACGAGTAAATGTTGATTGGACAACCCTGCAACGGGATTATACTGATATTGATCCTGAAGAAGTAGAATTTGTCAAACCTTTATATCCCATGAATAAATCACAACCACTTGATATCCCTGTGTTTTTCGGAAAGATTAAAATTAATATGAAAGTATTTGGTTTTTTTAAAGTTAATCGAAGAGAAGAAATAATTGAAGCTGTTGAAGTTAAAAACCCGCCTGTAATCATTCATTCTAAAGGATTTTGGATAAATGTTTCACGAGAAGTATTGAAGATTCTCGAGTCTAAAAATTTACTGGCAGCTGGTGCAGTACATGCTACTGAACATGCTCTAATGAATATGCTTCCCATATTTATTAATGGATCTCCCAATTCCACTATTGGAACTTTAGAACTTGCCACTGAATGTAAAGCTCCCACTAAGGAATTCTCAGGTAGGGAAACATCAAGAAAACGACCAGCAAGATTAATTTTTTATGATACTAAAGGAGGGAAATTAGGTTCAGGAATTTCATTCAAATCATTTGAATGTATTGATGCTATTATAAATGCTACATTTAATCGAGTGAAAAATTGTCTGTGCCAATGGGGGTGTCCACTTTGTATAATAAGTAGTGATTGTCGTGAACAACTGAAAGTTATATCTCGACCAGGAGCAATATTAATTCTTGGTTCAATCATGGGAATGGATTTATCAATACTTCAACATGAAATCCCTGATGGTCCCGAATTAAATATGCCTGATGTTAATACGGGTACAATTGTTGAAAGTTCATCTACAGTGAAATTCTCTCCAAATGTGAAAATTTTAAATGTTAGAAATAGAAGATGTTTTAATTAATTCTAAGATTTACTTGATATTCTTGACTTTATAATTGATGCACGTTTGGATATTCTTTTGGCAAGATTACCCTTTTTGTTGGGTACTTCAAGTGATAAACTTTGTAAAGTATGAGTAACATTATTACTATTTGTTCTTCGATATGATTTCCTTCTCATGACATCTATTGCTGGTGAACTAGCTCTCAGAATTGTACTATTTTGTTCACTTTCTGATTTAGGTTTAGTTCGATCTCTTGGTTGTAATGTTGGACCGTAAGGTATTTCTTTTCGTTTAGACATTCGAAATACAGTTTTTATAGGTTTTAAATAAATTGAAGCTAATGAACCAATATTTAACTCTAATTCATCAAGTATTTCCGGATTGATATTATCATTTTTAGACGAAATTTGTGGATTATCGTTTAATATTATTTTTTTGGAATTTTCTTGAAATTCTCCATTAACACCACTGGCATGTTCTGAAGATAATAACCTCCAATATATATACCCACGGTCTCTAATATCAGGATTATTTACTTCTTCAGTGGCCCATTTTAATACTTGTAAAAGAATAGGTTCTCCCTTGGTTGGATATTTTAAATAATATTTAGTTGCCGTCGTTAATGTAGCATATTGAACTTCTTGAGGATCATCTTTGAAACTAGTTATGAATTCTTGTAAGATTATATCGGGATCAGTAATATGTTGACAATATTGACCTATAATCCAAATTAAAGCTGTCTTAGCATCAGGTTCATCAATTAATTGATGATGTTTAATTAATTCTTCAATAGCAAATTCAAACCTACCAGGATATTTCCGTAATATATTCTTAATCACAATGGTTGCTTCTTGAACAATATATGAAACACCATGAGATACTAAATCACAAATAACTTCTACACATAAATCTGCAGCGTTTTCTAATTTAATTGCAAGATTACCAAAAGCTCTGATTGCCTTTCTAGCCATGGGTACATCAATTTCTGTAGCATATTCTTCTAATTCCAGAAGAACCAGTCCTACATTTGATTCATTTGCTAATAAATAAATGATTTCTAATTTTGTATCCTTCACATAGATTGGATCATCAAATCGACAATAAAACATTTCCACTTCTAAATGAACCAATTCTTTACGCCCTAATAACAACAATATGACATTTCTTAACACTACAAATTGAGTTTCATCGGGTTTCGATAATAACGACACTAATGAAGTACCTAATCTTTTTGGTAATACTGGCAAGTGTAATTCAGGGTTTTTCACATAATTACAATAATATATGATACATTTTATAGCATTCAATACCACAGATGAATTTTCATGTTGTAAAGAAGGAAATACAGAAACTATCATGTCAATAGCCTCTTCTTCACTCTGAGGGACATATGACATTAGCGAATTTAATAAATAAACTTGATTCCATTCATTTGCTGTGGCAAGTAATGATATCAACTTATCTGCAAGATTCTTACTAATTGTCAAACTAAAAGATTTACTTGTATCAGTTATAGAGCTTAATGCTGCTAATGCATTGGAAACAACTGTTTGATTTTCATCATAAAGTAATTCATTTACTTTATCAATTAAATTTACTTGTTGAGTAAGTGTAGGATCATGAACATATAATCTTGCTACTGAATATGCTGCAGTTTTCCGAACATATGGATCTACATCTTGTAACATTGAATTGACTGAACTGACAGTTAAATTAATAAATTCTTTTCGATTTATACAAGACATTGTTTTCAAGGCTAATCCTCGTAATATTGGAGATTGATCTTCTTTAAATCTATTCAAATAAGGAATAACATCTAAGGCTTCTTCACTAGCAGTAGCATATGTCACGATATATTCAAGACAAAGTTTCCTTATTTCCATATCATCATATTTTAAAAGAGGAATTATATCTGGCATTAAATTAACAATTTCTTGATTATTTAAAACTATATTAGCCAATACTTTACGTAAAGTATTCTTTATTCGATTGATTGGTTTGGATTTCTTGTATGCTTGATCTAATTCTGCTCGTAATTCGCCAGTTTTTGATTTAGAAAATAGTTTACCATCACTCATCTTCACTTGTTAACCTCTTGTTAACCCTTTGTTGAAGAAGAATTGTAGATCTGATTTTTTGTATTTTTTTTTCAAAATATCCGACCGTGTCGCGTAGAAATGTCGTGAGAGACATTTCTGGTGAGAATAAGAATTATACGTTGTTGTTGTGGGTTTATGGGGAGAACTCTTAAATTGCAAGTATTTGATCCTTGATGGTAAATTTGATCATGTTTAACTGAATAATTAAATTGTTGTATTACTTAGAATTGTTGTTCTCTAAGTAAGGTATATATAAAGGGTGAAAAATTCCGAATTATAAGAGATTTGTATAGTTTTAGATTTAAGTATAAAATAAGTATAAATAAGTATAAATAAGTATAAATAAATATAAATAAATATAAATAAGACATTATTTTGATTCAAAAGATTGAGTAAATTGCTAGAATATAAAAAGTCTTTTAGACTTGTCCAATAGAATCAAAGTCTATCTTTTTATAAACACCGATTTAATCCTATTCCGAATCAAGCTGAAATGAAAGCAGTTAAAGAGATATTAACGTGTAGAATAAGTTCTCAAAGCAGCATCCAGAACTCAACTTGCTATATTCTCAACAAAAATGAACTTCTACTCCACTGCATGACAGCGCGTCAATACTGATGGTGATATAAACAGAAAAGTTACAAATACCAAAGTAAGTGTATACTTAGACGAAATATAAAACTAATTAAACCTAACTCTTTTTGTATCTAACAAAACTAAAAAAGAACCCAACCTTAAACCACTTATAACATAACTCATAACTGAACATACCCTGAAGCATATGAAACACTACTTTCATTACTTCTTCTTACCGGATTACTTTGAGAATATCCAATCCAATTGAATACACCATCAACAGGGGAAGAACGAGGTGCTTTCTTATGATATTCTTCAGCCAACTGTAATACAATAGATATTGGTTTTTGACCACATATTGTATTGCCGGTTGTCTTTATATATTCTTTCCAATCATTTGAAGAACCCAGTGTAGCTATATCTAATGCCATTCTATCCAATAATTCAATAGACTTGTAAATTTCTAACCCCTTGGGTTTATTGAATGTTCCCAACAGGTATGAATTCTTATCAACAGTTTTCAAATTAACATTTTCTGAAGCTAAATATTTAGTATATCCAAATCTAGATCCCCAATGACAAAAATCTGAACTAATTATAAAATGATTCTCTTCATTTTCCATATATGGAAGTAAACTCTCTACTATATCTTCACTTAGTTTATCGTCCATACCACTAATCATAATAGGAATGATTTTGGGCATACCCAAAGTTGCTTGTTCTCCACGATAATATATAAATGGAGCATGCATTTCAAATGAATGTTCATCTTCATCAATATCTTCTGTCATCAACTTAAATACTGCATTTCGACTATCAAATTTTGATTTGTGATCAATTAATTTCTCTATAGTCTCTGTATCTACTGGGATTTCTCCAAATGGTGTTTCATAACTATCAAAAGATGAAACCATGGCAAAATTCTTAAAATATACATGATGAGAAGGACCTAACATGAAAATCCGTTTAACTTTTGAAGTATCCCAAGCGGTAAATGTTTCTGCTAATCTTTCACCAGAATAAGCATATCCAGCATGAGGTCCAATAAGGATCCTAGCACCAGCAACACTCTCATTAACTATAGGTCCATGAATACTTTTGGTTAACCCCTTGGCACGTTCAAAAAATGAATCTAATTGTGAACGTAATTTTGTAGGACTGCTGGAATACCATGAACCAGCATGTGTTGCTGATCTTACACTCATTTTCAAATGTTTTATTGGACCCCCCTTGTATTGTATAAATTTGTGTAGCAAAGGAAGATGTTTGGAAGGATTGCGTGGGATTTAAATTGTGACTTGCTTACTCAAAAGGGAAATCCGCACCAGGTTTGTTACTGTGTTCAAAATTCCTTGTGCAAAATTCCTTGTACGAATTCCTTGTGCGAATTGTGTGTGCAAATTCCGTGGGAATAAGCGTCCCCCGCAGGAACAAAAATGTATCTGCTCCTATTTTTTTAAAAGCACCAATAAAACAAGAGTTTTTGAGGTGTTTAATTGCATTAATTAGGTAATTGTCAATCACAAAACACTTGAACTAACTGTCTCTTTTTCATTGCTATTTCTGATTTTGTATTATCACAAATAATCTTCCTTTCTAGGAAGTTGTCCAACTTTTGTACCACTGTCAAGATAACACACCATCAACTAAAAACTTTAACTTACACTCCCGAAAGAGTAATAAATAGGTTTATTTTATTCGTAAATTATTTTTGTTTTTTTTTCTTTTTTTTTTTACTTTTATTTTCAACATAGGAAAAGAATGGTTACATTTACAACATATTTTGATAATAAAAAATGATTTTACATTATTTCTAAACTAATCTATTTGACAATTTCAAGAGTCCAATCATTTGAAAGTAACTCTTCATCACCAGCATAATAAGTAGAATTAGCCTGATAATGACCTCTCATGAAAAATCCCCCGGGACTTTCATCTTCAGGGAATTCTTTAGAATATTCTTCATCACTAGGATCATAAGAACCAATTTCAACTTCTCTAGTTCTAACAGTAATACCGGCCTTTTTAACAACTTGTTTATATCTAAAATTTTCAATTCTTCTATTTTTAATTTGAAAGTGCATAGTCATGATATATTTTTTACCGCCAGGAATTTGAATATGAATGGAATCTTGACCTTTAACAGGAATATCAACTGGATCTTGACCTTCAACTTTCAAGACAAATTTAATAATTTGGAAATCAGGATGTGTTCCAAGGGGCATGTTAAAAGAATAGTATTTTCTGGTATTGAAATTGGAAAGATTTTAGATTTGAGTTATGTGGGCTTGATGATCTCTATTTATACAAACTTTTTCTCGACCTTCAATTATCCAATTAAGTTTCATCATGTGATTTCTTGTCTTAATAATGCTATAAGTTGCATATGAAAACATTCTCTATGTTGCAAAAACCTAAAAACAAGAAAAAAAAACAAAGAAAAAGATAATTTTTAGTTCTTATCCCTCAATGCCAATTTTACAAGTTTCTTTGAAATGTTTCACTTCAAGCTCTAAAAGGTCTTTTAATTGTGAAATATTCGTAGCACGTCCTTCAAAACTAAAATCAAATAATTCTTTGGATACTGGTTCATCAAAAGAATTTCTTGTATTTTTAAAAAATTCATGGCCGAGGATTTCCTCCACTTCCAATCTTTTTTTGTAATCCCATTGTAAAAGTTTGTCTAATAAATTGATTGCCTCATTGGGAGCAAACGGATATAAATTTTTCCATTTAACTGGCCGATATTTTACCCAAAGCAAACCTTCAACTTTCCAATTATATTTCTTAACAGTATCAAATGGAGGATTACCTAATATCTTAAATAATTCATGAATTTGTTCATGCAGATTTTTTCCAGGAAATAATGGTCTTCTACCAAATAATTCTCCAAGGATACATCCAGCGGCCCAAATATCAACTGCTTTTGTGTAATTTTTGGTCGACAAAATTAATTCAGGAGCTCGGTACCATCTAGTTGCAACATAATTAGTTATTGTAGCTGAACGATTCTTGAAATATTTTGGATTAATTCCTCTTGCTAATCCAAAATCACAAATTTTTAAAATACCTTGAGTAGTAACTAAAATGTTCCCTGGTTTTAAATCTCTATGTATAACATCTGCTGAATGAATATATTTAATTCCACACATTATTTGATACATAAAATTTTGAATGTGAAATTCTGAGAATTGTACATTGGAATATAATACTTTAGCTAAATCCAAATCTGCTAATTCTTGAAAACAATATAATCCATCATATGGTTTGATGTAAACAACATCCAAATCAATCAATGTCGAAATCTAAATCTTGTTAGTAACCCATTCACTAATTTTACAACCAAAGAGTAATACATACATTTTTATGACCTCGAAAGAATTTCATAAATTTAAGTTCTCTAATAGCTCTAATTAATAGTATATCCTTATTAAATATCTTGGTAACTTTCTTTATAGCAATTTTATGTTCATGACCTGAATTTAAACTCTTGGCGTCAACAGCTAAACAAACAACTCCATATGAACCTTTTCCTAATACTTTAATAATTTCATAACGTGAATCAACTAAGAAATGGTTTTCGTTATCAGTATATGTAGAACAGGACATCATATATCCATTTGTGTTCTTGATTGAAGTCATTGATTAATAAAATTTTTTATGTTGTTATTCTATGTGGTTGCAAACAAGTATGTGTGTTTTTTTTTGTTTTGTTTTTTTTCTTTCTTTCACGCCACTGATTTTTAGAATTAGTGGTGAACTAGATTTAGTGAGAGAGATGTGTGTAGGTAATCTTAATATGGAGAATTGCCCGTAAACATCTTTTGAGACTAGTGAGTTCATGCAATGAACCTGTAGGTGACCAATATACACAAGAAAGGTATTTCTCTTTGTTGTGTAGCCTAAAATAAATGGAAACAGGAAAGTTGTTAGAGCATTTCCAATAGTTCATTGCCTTAATTGAACTCATAAATTTCATCATTTTTAACAAAGTTGTTTGAATTTCATTATATCATGTTCATATTTCAAGGAAATATTACAAAATATTATCAAAACTCCAAACTACTTAATAATTCAATAATCTATCACCAAAACAGTTTTAGATGTAATTATTAGTTGGTAAAACTGACTTTAGCCTTAGAAATAGATCACAACAGTTCAAATAGGTTAAATTTCGATCTCAAATTGTACCAAACTCAGACATTAAACAGCTAAACCAAGGTTTTCCGGTTATCATCTCAAAGGTCCCTTGGCCCAGTTGGTTAAGGCGTGGTGCTAATAACGCCAAGATCAGCAGTTCGATCCTGCTAGGGACCATTTTCTTTTTATATTTTTCCATATCCTCATGTTCAATATATGAAGCAGTTGGTTTTAAATATAGTACTACAAATTTTTTTTTTTCTTGTCTAAAATAACAGTCGCATTTTGCGGTAATACAGCTTATTTTCTTATCATTTTCCAGTAGTACAAAAATAGAAGGTAAGTAAAATTAGAAACTATCAAGAATATCATGTAGATCACATATTTTAGAAGTTTATATTTGTTAGAAGGGTGGAAAAGCTCTAGATTATAGCTGAAATTATTCTACTTAATCGCTTGGGTTAACTACCATTGTATACTGCTTCAATTATAATTACCCCAGATTTTTGTTTTGTGATATGCAGAATATAATGGTAGCGCGGGAAACAATAGTAACAGAGACAGTTTACGAGTAGGGTCAAGAATATTTATTATTTGGTTGACTAGAATTGGATGAATTTGGTGCTTCTTCAGAAATTAGTACTATTCTAAACTTCCGAGGGAGGATTTGCCTTATAACGCGACTCTACAGCCTTTCCCCAAGGATATTCGGGATGAATTAGACTTAGTATACCTTATTTATGAACCCTTTTACCTATTTAGGTGAAGAAAAAAAATGTCCCACACTGAAAATAAGTACACAAAACTTTAATTCCTTTGAACCATACACCAACCAACAATTTCCAATTATCCGATGCCAAGAATATATTTTTGGGGCTCATAACTGAATATTTAACTTAGGTGTTGGTATGTTTAGACGATTAGAAACAAAATTATTTAAATACCAACTAGATAAGCTGACTTAAATCAATTGTCTACAAAATAGAGTGAAATATTGTTCAACCAATGGAACTAGTTCTAACACCTATGTACGCTCATGAGTTTTATTAGTTAATATGATAAATTGAACATATCAATCTGGTAATCTGCATTTTGCAACATGACTGTTGTTATTCTCGTAACAGTACAGCGCTAGTAATACAACATCCGTTAATCAGTATATTTATTTTTTTCAGAAACGAAACTCGCTTGTACCTATCCATTGTTCAACAAAAAAAATAAAACAAGCATAAACTCGCTCGCTTATTTTTCCCTTTTCAAAATCAAGCGCAAAATTATGTGTGGGGGAATAGACTTCAAACAAATTCGGTATGCCCCTCATCAAAAGAATATCTATTACATCATTGTTTACTGTATAACTTGGATTTTCTAATGATAACCCTCTAGAAATATTGGATGACATCTGCGTATTGGACACAAAGGGTAAGAAAGATCATGCGGCAATGTCTGAATTGTATAAGCCAGGGTTTTATTTATCGTGTAGATGAAAAACGGTAAATCCTTACACCGTACTGGAATAAAAGTGTATAAAATCGAAACCCGAAAATCCTGGATAAAAAGCTTTTTATCGGTTATTTTTCTCTTTTGTCAAGCATAAAGCTGCAATCTACACCGTATCTTTTTAGAAATTAGAAGATTATTTCAAGAACAAGCATAGCGGTTTGTTTTTAGTTGTCTGGGCGTACGGCGTTTCAGAGGAATACATAAACTTAATTTACTACAACAAATTAATATCTATGGACAAAGCCCGCGGGGTAATTTTTGGGAGCCTGATCTGTTCCTTGTAAACAAGTGACAAACTTGAAAACAAACAAAGTGAAGAAAGTTGGGGTATATTATTCGTAAAAACCTTAGCTTGGAGTATATAGAATAACTGATTCAACTTGAGTTGATTGTTTCATATGCTATTCCCAACTTGTGCTTTGTGCACGAGTCAAACTTGACATTAGTCACTTGAAAGATACTAAAGATGGTTAAGAGCATCTCAACAATCTTTCTATAAAATATCTTATCGTTCTACCCAAAGATGTCATACATTCAGATAAGAAACGATATACAAAAAGTAAAATGAATCGTTTCTTTTCTTCTTTTATTTTTGCTTTTCTATACTTTAAATGTACCTAAAAAAATTATTTTGGCGGTAAAAAAATAAATCATGCTGCATTTAGACTTAAAATGTTGTCGCTTCAGATAACCCACCAATAATGTTTTCATCTAGATTGTTTGTATTACTTTTTTAACCACCGGAATTGTTACTAGATAGAATGATATAAATATTCTATCACCTCCACATCTTTTCTTCTTCAAATCAGATAATTGCTGATAATTTCCTAAATACTAATTAATAATTAAAAAAAAAAATGGAGAACCCTCAAAATCATAAATTAATAATACAAAGAGGGAGTGAAGCTAATCTTTCAATATCTATTTCGAACTCAAGGGTAGTTGATATAGATGAGAAAAATGGTGATGCTACTGTAGGATACACATCTGAAATTGATTATTCTGAAAAAACTCTTGAACGAGGTTTAAAATCAAGACATGTTCAATTAATTGCTATTGGTGGTGCTATTGGTACTGGTTTATTCATTGGTTCTTCTGTGGTTTTATACAGGACTGGTCCTGCTTCTTTATTCCTTGCTTATTGTATTATGTCTACTGTTATTTATTTTGTCATGCAAATGTTAGCAGAAATGACTACTTTCTTACCTTTACCAGGTAATGGTCCTCAAGCTTTTGTTAATGACTATTTATCTCACTCATTTGGTTTCGCTATTGGATATAACTATTGGTATGTTTTTAGTATCTTGGTTGCTGCAGAGGTGGTTGCTGCAGCTATGGTTATTGAATATTGGACTAAAGCAGTTCATATTGCAGTATGGATCACAATCTTGTTGGGTGTAATAGTTATACTTAATGTAATTTCAGTTTCATTTTTTGGAGAAGCCGAGTTTTGGTTTGCTTCGCTTAAATTATTTACTTTGACTGGATTGATTATTTTAGGTATTGTTCTTTTCTTTGGTGGTGGACCAAACCATGACAGACTAGGGTTCAGATACTGGAAGGAAGGAGCATTTAAATCGTGGCCAGAAAACATTCCTGGACCTTCTGGACAGTTTTCCGGATTCTGGTATGCATTAA
>KI547135.1:75467-98522 GCA_000497715.1 Spathaspora arborariae UFMG-19.1A
GTTTGTTTTTCTTTATATATATATATATATATATATATAACATTTTAATTAATTGATTTAGTTTACCTCTGAAGTTCATACAGCTAGTAAAAAACGGTAATATCTGTAAATTCGGCAATTTAATGTTGGTAGTGGATTCTAAAGAACACTTCAGATTTGTGGAATTATTTTTTTTTCTAATTCCTAAAAACTTCATCTTGAACGTCTATTCTTGTTAATAATTTGTTGTATAAGTAATCAAATGAAAGAAAGACTATAGTATTGTAATTAATGTTGTTAGGTTTGGCGAGCGCTACCAATATCATATTGAGCCGCAAGGGCATCTCGTTTACTTGCATCTTCAATTTTTTTTTATTTTTTTTTTCAATTCATAACCAAATCCATCTTGTGTGTTGCAAAGAACCACTGCTAAAGACTTTCAATCATATAATGTCGAGTTTATCTTCACAGTTAAAGTCTATACGTGAAAAGACAGCTTCAGTGTCTCTTGATAGGAAATCTCGTTCAAAGATCCATTCCCGTTCACTTTTATTTGAACCTAAAGTTGCATCTACTCAAGATTATGAATATATTCATCAAGTTGCTTTTGAAGGATTAGAAGAGTTATGTGAATTAGATTCAAGATTCAACAAGTTTAAACAAACACTTTTTTCAGATACTTCGATTAATTTGGATAGAAATGTACAAACTAAAGATATAGTTGATCAATTAGATAGAAATATTGAAGCATTTTTAACTTTAGTTGGTCCATATTATAATCTTTTACCTGCAATAAAAGCCACAGAATGGTTGATCAGAAGATTTCACGCTAATATCCATAATTCTGAATTGTTAATCTTAACCTCTTTGCCTTATTATCAACAACCAGTTTTTGTAAAGATTTTAAATGTTATACCAAAGAATCAATTCCCAAAGATATTTGAATGGGTAGTGGGATACAAAGATTTATTGAAAGCCCCACCTTCTTCGTCAATCCTTAAGGCTTTTTATAATGATTTTGATTTGATTAAATTTTACAGTATGTTTTTGAATGATCAAATCAAGAATCATACCATATATAAAGAACAATTGGTATTTTACTTGTCTAATATTGTACAAGTTCTTGCCTCGTTATCTAAAAGTCCTTCAGAATTAAATGAAAAACATATGCCTATTGTTTTGGAAACTGTTGGATTAATGTTGTTACCACATGTCAAGTATTCTCATACTATTAATTCAGATTTAAAATTGACTGCTTATTCTATTATTTCTGTGCTTGCTTCAATAGTTCCCTTAACTTCAGATTTGATTATTTCATTAACTGAATCTATTTTACAAGATTCGCAACTGGTTGATCCAATAAACTTGAGATCTACTTTAATTGTTTTGTTTCAAATATGGAACTCATGTCAAGGTGAATTTGAACAATTGGATTGTTTCAAGAATTTAAGCATTGAAAATGTCGCTAGTTCTCAATTAAGTGAATTAAAAACTGAAGGGTTTAAGTTTAGTAAATTCGTGACATTTTATTTCATATCCACATTCCCTCATTCAGAATCTTTTAAATTGATGGAATTTATTGATCTTTCAAATTGTTACTCGGACATTGCTAAACTTGTAATTGCAAATTCAGTAACTCAAGATGAAGGAATTAGAAGTAGTTTGATTAAAATATCACAATCTCTTTTAAAAACCAATTCAGAATTGTTCTTAACTCATTTGAAATTACAAGACTTAAATATCAACGACTTAGAATTGAGATTCATGACAGTAATTGGTGATAAGAGAATTGAAGATGATGTTGTATTTGACGCTGAAGACGAAGAGAGTCTGACTAACGAAGAGGAAATTGAATCAAATATCGATCTTAGTGCTGTTACAGTCAGGGCTACTTCATATTTCAGTAATGAACATGAACAAGAATTCAATAGTTTGTTAGCCACATTGAATTCCTTGTTAATATCCACAAATGTCAAGGTGCAAAAGAATGTGATTTTCCAATTTTGTACAAAAGTATTCAAATCATCAGAAGTGACATTATCATTTATAATTCGTGTTTCATTGACTCCAGCTGTGCCATTATTTATCAGGTTATCGGCTATTAGATATCTCAAAATAAGAATCAAAGATCTTGCAAATGGGTCAACCGACTTTTATTTATTGATTCCAATTATTGTTTTGGCATTTGCTGACGATTCAAAACCCATTAGACAAGGATATGCTCAAATATTGAATGTTATTTCCGATATTACCTCTAAATTGCATTCAAGTAAAGGTAAAGTTAAGACGACATTATTTTTAGAAGAACAAATTTATGGTGATATTAAAGCTGAGAAACGAGCTATTCTCCCACCTAATTTTGGGTTATTCCTTTGTGAAATTTTCTGTAAAGATGATACAATTCTTAAAGATATAACCTTGGACAGTTCCAGAATTAACAAAGTATTATTTGACAATGTTTTCCAAGCAAATAAATCAGGGCAAAAGAAGTTTGGCCAAGTTGTTCTTAAGACATTCTTTTTGAATCAATGGTCATTAACATTCTGGCCAATAGTTATGAAATTTAGAGCTTGGAAAATTGTTGCTAATGAAAATAAAGTGGGAACAGATGATAGATTTTTCTTTTTGGATGGAGATATTGACAGTTATTTCAACAAGAGAAATGAATGGATTGTACAAGCTAATATTGCTAAAGTTGACTTTTTCGATAATTTTGAGAATTCAATCGTTGGGTTAATAGGTGGATCAAGTTCTCATGAAAAGAATACCAATAAAGAAGTTGAATGGATTTGTCGCGGATTAGAATCAAATTCAAGTAATTTACAAATTGCAATTAATTCAAGAATACTTCATGTATTTAACAAGTTCAAATCAGTGGAAGCTAGATTGAAAATTATGAATAAATTAGTCGAGTTGTTATTAAGTGAAGACGATATTGTTGAATTCGATCCAATGACAACTTTACAAGAGCTTGAAATTGATCATGACTTATTCCTTCATGCTTTATCTAATGTACAAATTGTTGACCAAATGCCAGAACAAGGAATTGCAAAGAGAAGAAGAAGATCATCAAACTCGGCTAAACAAGCTATGGCTAAAGATGATATTAACACTATGGCCTCAGTTCATTTAAAGAAGTTAACTGTTGTTTTAGAAGTATTGGAATCGAAATTAAGAAAAAGTGGTAATATATCTCGTCCAGATTTATTAAAAGAATTGTTTAAAATTTTAACCGATTTGGATTATTTAGGTAATGATGGTAATTTACCAGTATTGTATTCACAAGAAACCTTAGCATCGTGTATGTTGTTAAGTATTATCAACATGAAAGAAGGTCAACAAGAGTTTAAATTTGATTCTAATACAATAAGAGCTGATTTGATTGTTAATTCAATTAGATCTTCTCAATCCCCCCAGGTGCAAAATAGATTATTATTGGTTATTTCAGAATTAGCTTCATTAGCACCAGAGATTATTTTACACTCAGTTATGCCAATTTTCACATTTATGGGTGCTCATACTATTAGACAAGATGATGAATTTTCAAATTCTGTTTTACAACAAACTGTAGCTAAGGTTATACCAGCAATTGCTGCTAATGGATCTACTTCAATCAATAATGAGATTGAATTTTTGTTGACAAGTTTTGTTACTGCATTTGAACATATTCCAAGACATCGTAGAGTTAATTTGTTCACTTCATTGACCAAGACTTTACAGTGTGAACAATCCATGCATGTTCTTTTATTTTTGATTGCTCAACAATATGCTATTAATGTTACCAAGAACAAAGTCAATGAAGCAGATACCATTTTAGAATTCACCAAGGCTTATTTAAGAGGATTTACAGCTAATGAACAATTACAAAGTATTTTTGAATTTACAAAATTCTGGAATCAAATTCCTGTGACTGCATTGGAAGTTAATTCCGATGAGTATCAAACATTAAGTTCAAGACCAATATTTGGAGCTTCAGTGGTATCACTTAATCAAGAAGAATTATCTCGATTGAAATATCAACTATTAAACTTCTTGATTTCAGTATTGGAATCTGATTCTAATTATGATGTATCATCTTTAAAGACTAAAGTCGCTATGGTTGTCTTGGATTCAAATGTTTCTAATATGGATAAGGAGTCAGTCTTGAATAAATTTAGAAACATTACTTCATTTGCATTAGCCGGATTGGATAATTTCACCAATGTTTTCAAGAACAAGGAAATTTGCTTTAAATTATATGAAATGTTAGCTAATTTGTTAGATTTATTACCATTAAACTATTTTGTGGATGCTATTATTGATTCTTTGGACATTGATAGCTTATCAGATACCTTGTCAATTAAAGTGGCTAGAAATTATGCTATATTATCAGCTAGAAAATTTGAAACTGAATTGAGTAGTGCCAATATTGACGAAACGGTTCAAGATTCCGTGCTTAACAAGTTGTTACCAGTTTTAATCAAAGGAATTAACCAAAATATTGATGTTGAATTACAACAGGCTTATTTGGATACCTTCTCCATTATAGTAAGTAAATTCAGTCCTGTAAACACAAGTTATTTCAGTGGTGAAAACTCCAAGGTTTTAATTGACTCTTTGTCAATTATTGTATCAGATCGTGGGTTATTAAATGAACAACCAGAAATTATTATTTCTTCTATAAATGCAATTACTAGTGTTGTTAACCTTTTGGGTGTTAAAACTCTTGGTTTGTTCCCCAAAATTGTTCCTCCTGCTCTTAAGATTTGGGAAGGTACAACCACTTCTCAAGATGAAACAAGTGCCAAGTTATTACAAGCTTCAATCTTGGTATTATTATCCAGTTATATTAAGAAAATCCCAGCATTTATGACAACTACCTTGGATTCAGTGCTTTTAACAGCATTATCTAGTGATCTAATTGAAAATGAAATTAGATCTAGTGTATTACAATTAATTGTTGCTCATATGGATCTTGGCCAAGTATTGAAATCATTATGTACAATCTGGACAAGTAAAGATTTCTACAAGAATGATAGCTCAAGTAATCTTGGATTGTTTTTAAATACCATGCAATCAACAATTGATAATATTGATAAGAAATCAGCAACTTCTCAATCGACATTATTTATGAAATGGTTAATTAGTACATTTGAATTTAGACAATATTCAGAGCAAAATGATAATAAATTTGATAATAATACTATTCATAGATTGGAAAGTTCAGTCCATACATGTTCTATTCAATTTGTTATGAAATTAAATGACAAGAGTTTCCGTCCTTTATTTGCTAATTTAGTTAGATGGGCTGTGTCTGGAGAAGGTGCTGTATTTTCAGGAAATACGGAAATCTCAAGATTAATAGCATTCTTTAGGTTCTTCAACAAATTACAAGAACAATTAAAGAGTATCATTACTTCATATTATTCATATTTGTTAGACCCTGTGGCACATATCTTGAAAAGATTTGCCAATGGTGACATTGTCGCTACCAACTTGAGAAGAATTATATTTATTTCATTAACTTCATCATTTAAATATGATCAAGATGATTATTGGTCACAACAAGGAAGATTTGAAAGTATTTGCAACCCATTATTGGATCAATTGATTAATGTTGAAGATTCTATTGGTAAGTATTTGGTTAAAGCTATTAGTACTTTTGTTACTAATGTCAATTCAGAAGAATATAATGAAACTTTGGTTCATGCATTAATTAAATTTGTATCAAATGAAAATGAGTCAACAACTGCATCTACAAAGATTTGGACTATTAGAACTTTCAAAACTATTTTCCAAAAAATGGGTGAACAATGGTTATCTTTCTTACCTACTTTGGTACCATATATTGCCGAATTATTAGAAAGTGATGATGAAGAAGTTGAAATGGAAGTCAGAGGAGGATTGGTTCGTGTTATTGAAAATGTATTGGGTGAACCATTAGATAGATATTTGAATTAGTTTAAGTAGTAAAAGTATAGTTGCAAAAAAAAAAAAAAACGAAAAAAACTGCAACCTTTTTGGGTAAAGTCGTGTACTTTGACTAATAGTTTTTGTTGGAATTTTCCATGTGCTTCTATGTATTGAAAAAAAATTTCAATTTAAAATATCCATTTCTCCCCAGAGTCTTTGTTTAGTTGAAAACACCACCAGTATAAACATCACAATGGTATGTACAATATCAACAGATGACTATTTAAACATTTCTAGCAACAATTAACTAACTTATTTTAGTCCTTATTAAAGAGTGCTACTTCCTTAAAGCCATTATTTGATAGAGTCTTAGTTCAAAGACTTAAGCCAGCCACCAAGACTGCTTCAGGTATTTTGATTCCAGAAAAGAATCAAGAAAAATTAAACCAAGCTACAGTTATTGCTGCTGGTCCAGGTATTACAAACACAACTACTGGTCAAATCATTCCAACTTCAGTTAAGGCAGGTGATAGAGTTTTATTACCTTCTTTTGGTGGGAACCCAGTTAGAATTGGTGAAGAAGAATACTTGTTGTATACTGACAAGGAAATCTTGGCCAAGATTGAAGATTAGGATTTTTTTCCCCTGAACTCTGATTGTATGTCATAGCTTGTAAATATAAAAAGTAATAAAACAATAATACTGCATTAAATGAATTAGTAGTCTTTTATTATAACGAAAATCGCATGAGTGAGTTTGATGATGTGTTGACCACTCTCTTTTTTGTTAAATTGTAAACCTATCACAAATCAATATCCTTCTAAGTTGGTTGCTAAATATACATTCCTGCATACAATCAACCAAATCTCAACATATTTACTGATTAGTACGTTTCTTTTTTTTTGCCTTTAGATGTTACAAACGTCACTAGTTTATCTTAGCCGAGAGGATACACACTACGTTGATAAGGGTCTTCGACACTCCACATCTCCATCCCGAAGTATACAAATTTAGGTCACCACACGACCATATTATTATTAATTATTCTCTTCTACTAATTACACTATATTAAAAAACTCGTGAGAAATTTTATCAATATGGCAACAACACTAACTACATCTCGATTTGCTCAATTTAAACTTGTTCTCTTAGGTGAGAGTGCAGTAGGTAAATCTTCCATCGTACATAGATTTGTTAAGAACACATTTGATGAATTAAGAGAATCAACTATAGGAGCAGCTTTTTTAACTCAAACAATCACCATACCTGAGACTGATACCACTATTAAATTTGAAATATGGGATACTGCAGGTCAGGAAAGATATAAATCCCTTGCTCCTATGTATTATAGAAATGCCAATGCTGCACTTTGCGTATATGATATTACAAGTCGAGTATCTTTTAATAAAGCTCAAGATTGGATTAAAGAATTGAAGAAACAGGCACCTGAGGGAATAATTATTGCATTAGTTGGTAATAAATCTGATTTATCAGAAAATAGAGAAGTTGAATTAAGTGAAGTTGAGGAATATGTAGTACAACATAATGAAACTGGTTCACCTATAATTGTGGCAGAGTGTTCTGCCAAAACTAGTGATGGTGTTTTAGAAGTATTTAATAGAATAGGAAGAGCTTTACCTGTTGAAGAAGCTATTCATGCTGCTGCTGGTGGTAGATCTAGACAAGCTGGAGCAAGAAGATCAGGTGGAGTAGATTTGAATAGGCCAAGAACACAAACACAACAAGGTGGTTCATGTTGTTGAATTGTTTCTAGTTCGGTTTAAACTAACAATAATGAAGATAATCATATAAATATTTCATTTCTTCATTTACATATATATATATATATTTGCTACAGATTTCTCCCACACTTCTCAATAAACTCTACAAGTAACTTTTTATTCTTCTTTTTTTTTTTAATTTGCATTTAGTCTGTATTGTATAAATAATGTTCAACGTTATGTTAGATTATTAGATACCTCCTTATCGTATATCACTATATGCAGTATTTCCGGGTAACAAATTTTATAAACATGAAAAAAGACCTAAACAAATTTTGCCGCGCACGACCTTGAAAAAACTTTTTTTGTGAAAAATTTTTTTGCTACACAACAACAATATTGAAACAAAAAATTTTTTTTTCATTTCTTGTTCTCTTCCTCTTCTTCTTTCTCTTTATCATTATTATACATATTGTTAACGATGTCTGCTCGTCCACAAGTTTCTGTTGTCTCCGCTCAAGGTGAACAAACCTCTACTCAATTACCATTACCAGCTGTCTTCTCTGCTCCAGTCAGACCAGATATTGTTCACTCTGTTTTTGTTAGAGTTAACAAGAACAAGAGACAAGCTTATGCTGTTGCTGAAAATGCCGGTCACCAAACTTCTGCTGAATCATGGGGTACCGGTAGAGCTGTTGCCAGAATTCCAAGAGTTGGTGGTGGTGGTACTCACCGTTCTGGTCAAGCTGCTTTCGGTAACATGTGTCGTGGTGGTCGTATGTTTGCTCCAACCAAGACTTGGAGAAAATGGCACGTTAAGGTTAACCATAACGAAAAACGTTATGCTACTGCTTCTGCTATTGCTGCTTCCGCTGTTACTTCTTTAGTTTTAGCTAGAGGTCACAGAGTTGAACAAGTTAAGGAATTACCATTGGTTGTTTCTAACGATTTCGAATCCGTTACCAAGACCAAGGATGCTGTTGCTGTCTTAAAGGCTGTTGGTGCTCACAAGGATGTCATCAAGGTTATCAAATCTAAGAAGTTAAGAGCTGGTAAGGGTAAGTTGAGAGGAAGAAGATTCACTCAAAGAAGAGGTCCATTAGTTGTTTACGCTCAAGACAACGGTATTGTTAAGGCTTTAAAAAACGTTCCAGGTGTTGAAACTGCTTCTGTTAAGCACTTGGGTTTATTACAATTAGCACCAGGTGCTCACTTAGGTAGATTTATTATCTGGACTCAAGCTGCTTTTGAATCTTTAGATTCCGTTTATGGTTCTGATTCTACCAAGTCTATCAAGACTGGTTACTCTTTACCATCTAACATCATTTCTAACACTGATGTTACTAGATTAATTAACTCTGCTGAAGTTCAAGCTGTTGTTAGACCAGCTGGTCAACCAACCCAAAAGAGAACCCACGTCTTGAAGAAGAACCCATTAAAGAACAAACAAATCTTATTAAGATTAAACCCATATGCTAGGGCTTACAATGGTTCTGTCAAGGTTGAAGGGTCCTCTGCTAAGCCATCTAAGGGTCAATTCTCTCAAGTTTTAAAGAACTAAATTTGTAGAGCAAATTAATAAGAATAATGTTTTTACTGAACAGGTAAATATATATTTTAATTTACTTTACTAAACCAAATAAAAAAATTAAACACCCTTTTTTATGTAGCAAATCCCTGTCTTGCTAATGGTAGGACATTTACTTCTAAGTATGTCTTTCCAGTTTCCCGATGAATTCCAATTACATTACCTCTCTCTTCGGAATATTCACAAATTGTGTATTGTCTCCATTTAGAATCACACATGATTCTAGCACATCCAACTTGAGTTGTGCTCTTCCACACCACTTGGGTGAAATGACCCGTTGTAGCATCAATCACGGGGTTGTTATAGTCATAGTTATTGATTTCTTCATACCAAGCAACTACTGGTTCCTTACCACCCATATATCCAGCAGCTAAGTTTTCACCATAAGGACCATCTGAATGGACCAATTCAAGATTAATACAGTTTAAAACCCTTTGACCATATTCGAGTCCAAATTTAGCAAGGGTGTTGTTCCATTGTAATGGAGGAGCATTATGGAGAGCACGAAGCCTATTGTGTTCAGCAAGGATTTCTTGAGCAAATTCAACATCACTGGTAATAGCACTGTCATTTGGGTTAATTGTGGTTGAACTGGTAATTGTTGTAGTGGTGGTAGAAGTGGTTGTTGGTTCAGGAGGAGGTGGAGAACTTGTTACTGGTTTATCTGATTCTTCATGTTGGATTGGACCTGGAGTAGCAGCAGCAGGGTGGTTGGCATTTGGTGGGGCTTGATATAAAGTCACAAATGGGTGAATACTAGTACGGGTGATTGTTTTAGTTACAGTGTGCCATACTGTAACTGTCTCTGCAGTTACCCATTTAGTTACGATTGGTGTAGCTTGAGTTGTAGCGACTAAACTGATTAAGATTAATGAGATTCTCATTTTTGGAAAATTGAGTTAATTCAAGAAGGGATGATAATGAATCCAGAGGGGGGATTCCATCCTATTATATAGTATTGCCCAGCTTAGTGATCATGAATGATTGTGGATAGTTCAGTTACTTCGGATGATAGAATAAGTGCCGAGAAAAACAAGGTTTGCAGCAAGTTTTTCTTGCTAGTCTCTCTTTTTTTCCCACTGTTCCAGGAAAATACAGCTTAGAGCGGAGAATAGAATTTCTGGGGGCTCGTAATATCGGCTTATTTGATGAAAAATTAGTTCTAGAACTTTAACAAGTTATCATAACCTAGAAACATCTTTTTCCGATATGTTGGAAGTAGTTCAACTGGAGTAATGTATATTTCTCTACAAGAAAATGAATAAGCGATGCCAATCAGAGCTAAGACAAAAGAAAAAAAGTATCGCGTTGCATTTTGCAACCAAGCATTTTATATTTGTCGGTTCTTCAAGAGATTTAAATGGTGTAAGAAAATAATACTAAGAATTTTAAAAGATCAAAAAAAGAGGTAAGATTTTTCTTGCAAATTTCCGTAGTTAGGAGCCCAAGAATCTTGAAAATATAGCGTCATTCGGAAATATCATCCATAATAAAATATCTGGAATTGTTCTTCATTTAGGTTAAATCTTATATTTAAGGTTATGACTCTATATTCTGTATGGGACCCCATGAGTACCTGGGATATCTAACCGAACCGAACCGAACCGAACCAGGGTTACTTTAGGATTCTGGAAATTGATTTCCCCCACCTCGTTTGACTAAAAATTATTTCACCGCAAGAGGTATTACGAATTGATTTATCCCCCTAACCACGGATAAAATGATTTATCCCCTAACCACGGATAAAATGATTTATCCCCTAACCACAGATAAAATGATTTATCCCCTCAATATGGTTAAATTGATTCAGTCCCTTAGCCACAGTTAAATCGTGAATGTAACGTTATATAGAATATATAGAGGATCATGATCTTGAACATCAAATATGCCCAGGATTCAGTATTTCAAGATCGGTAGCATGGCATCATCTATAATTAGAGATATAGGTAGTATCAATGGATAAATATCACATCACATACCCTATTTTGATATTTCTGTAACATGATAAATTCTTGGTTGTGAATAATTTGAAAGAAAAAAAAATGATGACATCATCCAAAAAAATTCCCGAGAATTCACCAAAATTTGAATGACTAACTAAAAACTATCATTTTGACGCTGTGCAGCTAAGAGTATAAAGTATGACTAAAAGCAAGGTGGCATTTCGTAAGAACAGTGTTTTAATGATTCAAATGTATTTAAGCTATTTCCGAATAACTAACAACAGCTATTACGAAAGCCACTTGGTTTTTTTCAGAACCTACTGATTATTTTCAAGCCCTAATTTAAATTAGATGGGCTTATCTAATACGTAAGAAAAAGAGAAAAAAAACAAGTTTCATCAATCGAAAAATAGGGGTAACCTCGGTCTAATGCCGGATATACTGAAAAATGTCTACTTTTATTCTATGTATATCGGAAAATTTTATATGGTTATACGAATTGTAAAAGTGTCATGTTTCATTAGTCAGAGAAAAAAAATACCAGCAAATGTACAACTTTGACAGGTGAGCCAAGCAAAAAATTTTCTCTATATTTTATTTTATTCTCTTTTAATAGTACAGTTATTGTTTCCTTTTAAATAAGCCATATCCCAGAACCAGCATACACATTTATATCAATTTTGTTTAAATAAGATCGTGTGGTTATATACTTTGATACCCCACTTATTCTGGTATAATTGATATGGGTGGAAGTGGAAGGTCGAGATTGATATTACAAAGAAAGTGTGTGGGTAAATCAAATGTACACAAAATCGCCCAAAACAAAAAAAAAGAAATACAAAAATTAAATTACCGCAGATTTATTCAGGTTGGTATACGCCGATCTAATATCAGAAACAGATTCACCAAGATCTTAGTGAGTGCTCACAGAGTTTGATTGAAACTTGAGAGAATCTACATTAATGGATAATATGTACAACTCCGCTTTCCTCTTTATTATATACATGTGATGTAAACAGCTTGGTTTATTTTTAGCAAACATTACGTGAAAAGATTTGTTTGTTTCTGATCTGGTTTTGTTGTTTGTTGTTTGTTGATTTATTTTTTATGTGTTTCTATTTTTTTGAAGTATTCTCCTTTATTGTCACCGGTATTACATACATTTAATTTTCTACCACCCACAAGGAAACATTGACGAAGCAGAGTCTCAACGAGTCCAGTCTCCACGTATCACATAATTCACTTTCGGCCTTTTGATAAATTACCACATTAATTTATCTGTTTCTTCTTTTTCTCTGATTCTTTTTTTTCTACTGTGTTATTGTTTGACAACATTTTCATTCCCCCTCCAAACGTTGAGTATTTCCTCCCTCGTGTTCCATTCTGTTCCTTTCTGTTCTACTCTGTTCCATTTTGTTCCATTTTGTTCCATTTTGTTCCATTTTGTTTCACTCCGTTTCATCCTATTCTACCCTATTCCACCCTATTCCATCCTATTCCACACACTAAACGTTTTTCCAACACTGTACAATGCTTAAAGGATTAAGAAAAAAGGCTCTGATACTATCATTAGGTTCAACATCCCTGAGTACCACTTCAGTCAATAATGAAGCAAATTATGATAAAATTTTAACTCAAGTTCATGATTTTGAAATTGCTCTTAAAGCAATGGATTATCTTTTAGATGATCACACTGAACAAGGTATTTCTTTATTAAACAAAGAAACTGCTAAAGCAACAGCACAAAAGAATAATGATCAACCTCATGCTATATTCCCCCTTGCATTAGGTGTTATTCAATTTATTGAAGCTACTTTAGGATTTGAACCTGAAGTTATGGCAAAAGCTCATAAAACTTTAAGTGAAGCTGAAAATGCCAGTTTAAATAATTGTAAATATAATGTCAAACATCAAATGGCTACTTCAAATATATATCCTCCAGGAACAGAATTTCAAGTTACACATGCTGAAGCAACTTTATTGAACGCGTTATTAATGTTATTAACTGAGAATAATGGTGTTGTAGAAGGTGCTAAGGCTTTGTTTAAATTAAGAAGAGCTTATCAAACTTTAGATGCTGTATATAAAAGAATTAAAGATCTGGAACCAATTTTTAATAAGAATTTACAAAAATTGAAAAAAGAAGCTACAAGTGTTGCTGCAAATTCAATTACTAGTGGTAGAAATGGATCATTCGCTAGTTTGAATAGATCAATTAGTACTGTGGATTTACCAGGATTTCAAAGTGCTACAAGTTCTTCAGCTAATTTACCTCAAGACTTAAAATTAATCAAAGATTTAGAGAAAATTTATTCAATGAGAAAATCAAGAATTGAAGGTTCTAACATACCTGAAGGACATTCAATTAATCTTTTTCAAGGTATGGAAGGTCTGGTATCTATATTAGCATTAACTAAGGGATCAAGTGATATTTCCAAATTAAATACCCCACCTTCATCTTCTTCAGAAATTGAAGAGGAAGAAGAAGATGAAAGTGAAGAAGAATTCGCTGATGCTTTGGAAGAAGTTCCTCCTCCTCCTCCTCTTCCTTCTGCTTCTACTATGTTGAATAATGGAACTATTTCTTCTAGTGCAGAATCTTTTGTTTCTTCAATGGAAAGTAGTTCTGAATCAAGTTCTGAACAAGATAATCATATGCATGTTTCTACTGTGGATGAATTTATTCATTCTGGAGTTCAATTATGTTTTGGTATTTTACAAGTTGTATTATCATTAATTCCTCCAACTATAGGTAAAGTCCTTTCTATAGTTGGATTTAAAGGTGATAGAGATACTGGATTAAAATTACTTTGGAGAACTGCGATTACTTCTAGAAACATTCATGGAGAATTAGCATTACTTTGTTTATTGGTTTTCTATGATGGACCAATTCAATTTGTTGATGTTGGATTTCAATTACCGGGTAATGAAGATAGTAATATTAAGAATATAATTCAACTTGAAAATAAAATTACCATTTCAGATGCCGAATTAGATATAATTTTACAAAATCCTGCATTATATACAAATCAGATTTTATTTAAAGCAAGAAAATTCTTCCCTCATAATGCATTATGGCTTTTACAAGAAGGGAGAATTCTTACTGCTCAAGGTCAAATTGGTAAGGCTACTGAATTAATGCAACAATTCACTGACAATAAATCAAACAAGATTCAAATGCAACAAGTTGAGGCATTGTTAATCTTTGATCGAGCAATGGCATATATGTTTCAACATGAATTTGATAAAGCTGCTAGAGATATGATTTATCTTATTGAAATTAATTCTTGGTCTAAAGCAGTATATTTATTTATGGCCAGTGCATGCTATTTAGAAAAATATAGAATGATTAAAATGGATATGATTGAAGTTGAAGATAAACCAAGTGAATTGGAAAAGTATTCAAAATTATTTGATAAATATTTGGATTTAGCATTAAGTTACGTTCCTGGACAAGGAGCAAATGCCGCAGCCAAGAAAGGTGGTATTGGTGGTAGTAATAAACAAATGCCATTTGATAAATTTTTATTAAGAAAATATAAACATTTAGAAGCGAGAAAGAAACAATATCCCAAATTGGCTATGGTTGATTTAGTAGGTACATCTTTAGTTTATGAATTGGTTTATTTTTGGAATGGATATAATAGAATGTCTCAATCTAATTTACAAGATTGTTTGAAAGCTTTAGGATATTCTGGAGCAAGTGGTGCTGACTATTCATCAAATACATCGGAAATTAACTATGCTGCTATTGAAGAAACTCAGGATGAAGCTATGATTAGATATTTCTTACAATCTATATGTCTTAGACTGTTGGGGAAACCACAAGCAGGATTAGCTATATTAGATGAACATGTTTTATCTAAATATATTATATCTGATACTCCACAATTTAAATTCCATAAAATGACATATAGTCCTTATTTATATCCCACAGCATTATATGAAAAAACTATGTTTATTTGGATATTAAGAACAAAATTTTCAAATAAACCTGATATTGGTTCTGCTGTATTTGAAAGTAAGGGTTGGTTAAAGAAAGCAGAATTGGTTGGTGAAGGAGATTATGAATTAAGTAATCGTACAGGTATGAGAATTAAAGCTGCTGGTGATAGATTAGATCAATTAGGGGCAAGTGTATAGACCAGTATTTTAATTAAAAAGACGTTTGCATGTTAAATGTTTCTAGAAAGTATAAATTGAGATTTTCTATATGGGTTTTGCTCTTTCGCTTGAGTGGGCCTGATTAGCTCTTTTCCTCCCTTCACGCTTAACTTTGACTTTCGCTCAGTCAAGTTCAGTTCAGTTGAAATATGTATCCACCATTATATCTGCAACATTAAATCTAAACAATATCGTAATCAACCAACCAATAGCCAACAATGGCAACACTCCAGCAATAACAATCAACTGTAATAATTTACCAGGGGACGAAGTTGTACTTGAAGAATTCTTATTCATAGTTAAATTTGAAATAAACGGTAATGAATTAAATCCATAAAATGTGACAATGAAATAATATCCAATACTTCCAAAATATAAAGAATTGCCTAAAATCAAACCAATTATTGATTGTTTAATTCTGATAATTGGTAATAATATAAATTGAACCACATATAGTAAACACCAAATAATTAAGAATGAATTACAATGTATATCAAAACAAAAACCCCATTCAATATAATTCAAATTATATTGATTCATATTAAATAATTTATTAGTAATAAACCAAGTTATTGTAGCTATTATAACCCCTGTCAAATAAAAATCGATAAATACCATATAAACAATTAATTTAAAAATATCAACCACACTGGGAGAATAAGCCAATCCCCAAGCAATAGCACTAAGGGACAAGAATCCAGTAAGTAAAATTAAAAATGAAGGATCATCTCGAGTATATGATGTCTTATTTTGTTGTTGTTGTTTATAAAAATAATGAGATCGATACATTTTACGGGGATTTATAATAAGGTGGAATATTTCCCAAATTGCTGTTTCAAAATCTAATGTAGCTGGTTTGAATAATCGTTTAATCATGATCCTTATATTCTTGAATTGACTATTATAGGATATATTTGGTGTGTAATTCATTCTTGGGGTATATATTGATGATGTTCCTGTACCAGATATAATTGATCCTCCTGTGATACTGCCACTACCATTGCCACCAATACTACTACCAAATCCAAATCTCAGAGCTGTTGGTGTCGCTACAGATTGTGGGAATAAATCTTGTGTAGTATATGGTAGATTCACTCGCTTGCTCATGTTGATGTGAAGGGAGAGTTAGAGGTTTATATGTTGTTGTCTTGGGAAACAAATGTGTTTAATTGTTGACAGGGTAAATTTTGGATCACCTCGGGATTAAACCGCGTGGCACGTGACCGAATAATAAAAAAAACTCGGTTCGGAAATTCTTGTAAGATCCAGTAAGTTTTCAGTTTAAAGATTTGATATTGTTGGATGTGTTTAGGGAAACATCCTAGTAAGAAATCAATAAAATAGATGTTCTGGTTTTGTAGAGTCCGCTCTATCTTAACTTAGCTTCTGTTTTAATTTAAGGTTCAACTTTTTATCAAATAGTTCACGCGGCGGCTTCCTAAATTGGAACACAACCTCCACTATAAAACAAAAGCTTAAAGTCTCATGATCATCTAACATTATTTGAAAGTTCCATCATCACTTTTTTGAGTTAACAAAAACCTTTCAAACAATATATAAACCTATTTTAATTGGATAATGGAACATCCACCTACAGAGAATTCGTCATCAATAACCTTAACTGAATTAGCTAGACCTATATTACATTTACGTGCTGAAAATACACGAGTACCTCAACCACCACGACAAGAAGTTACCTGGGATCAACAAGTTATAGATAATGAACATTTAAATAAAAAGAAAACAAAAATATGTTGTATATTTCATCCAACTAGAGAATTTGGTGAAAGTTCCAGTGATTCAAGTAGTGATTCAAGTAGTGATTCTTCTGATGAATCTGATTCAGGATTAGGAAAAGGGTATTTACCCCAGGATGAAGAAAATAAACACAAGGAAGCAAAGGGGGAAGATGAAGATGATGAAAACGAACAAGATCTTGAAATATGTGCTCATCATCTTAAAAAATTAAGAAAGAAGAAAAAGAAGGAAATAAAGAGTCATGGTCCAAACGCTTATGAAAAACAACCAAAATATCAAAACAAGTCAAAATTACCAGAAAAAGAACAGAAAAAGTATTAACTTTTATATAATATATGTTGCATTTTATGGTCTATAATTAAATGAAACAAAGCAAAATGTCGTGGTTTATATTAATGTCGCAATTTGACAGATTTTGCTAAATTTGACATATTTACGACATTATCCGAATTATAAATACCAATTTCTGAATTTTCACTTTCAATATCATTATTTAGTAGTTTACTAGTAAAATAAGAATTATATTCATCATCCCATATCTTTTTTAATATTGTATCTTTATTTTCAAATGTAATATTTGAATCTTTTGTATATGGTAAATTGAAATTTTTTACACGATTAATGAACCCTTGTACACCCATATATGTTATTACTTGTTTTTTACTCGAGGTTTCAATTTCATGAGAAGAAAAACGTAATCTAATGCTGGTATATTGTGAAAGTATAGTTTCATTTTGAATCTTTAATTCATATGAAGAAAGCCCAAGGGGGTTTTTTTCTTCTTTTTCGTCTCCATATAACTGTTTATAATCTAATAATCTTTGTTGTGTTCGATTTAATTTAATTTGGTTAGGTTGTGTTAAATTCTTAGTTACAAAATTCCCATGGAATTGATTAATTTCGTTAATTATTTCATGAAAATCGTCAATATTTACAGGTTGAACACTGGGAGGAGATTTCCACAGTTCAATAGTATATTGGGTATCGGGATTAACTACTTCTTCCTCTAGTTCCAGATCACTTGATTCAGACTCTGATTCTACTTGGTTTTCAGTTTTAAAAGAATTAACTAAAGAATTCATACTATTTTGAGCATGTATTATTAGTTTACTCATTTTTTCATATAATCCAGTATTCTCTTTAGGAGTCATTTTATTTTCTGGTTGTTGTAATGTTTTAAATAAATTATCTGTACTCGAATTTGGTAAATTTTGAGAATTCCAACTATAATACTTTGCTAATTGTTTAGTATTATATTCATCTTTTAGTATTGAAAACACATTATTTGAATCATCAATATCGCCTTGAAATGAATTCCATTTTTTAACTTGAGGTCGAACATTCAGTTCAGGGATATTTTTTAGTTTCACATGTTCTGAAACTGATCTAAGACGATGCCTAGTAAAATCCCTAGATTGTGAGCCCCGAGTATCAATACTGGTAAATTCACGTAATGTGGAACTTCTTGGTTGTGATTTTCTAGTATGATCTCGGCCTCTGTCATCTTGAAATTGAAGGTTTAATGTGGAATTTCTTGATTGATGTTGTATTGTATCTGGTATTTTTTGTACACGAATTTGACTCATCCTATACACTCAGTCTGTAGAAATGTACTATTTATGAAAACTAAAATCAACTAAAAAACTGTCTGGTTTTTAATTATTTGACGATTAGAAAATTCAACGAACCTTAATTAATTTAATCTTTGGTTATCAAGTAGTAACAATATAATTTCTAAACAATCAAATCCTTTATCTATAGATTATTTTTCAACTTTTCAGATCAGTAACACAAAAATGAAAAACAAAAAAAAACAAGGAAGATTTGGTTGATCTCTTACAGATGGTATTGGCTGGGGGAATAAATTACATATAAATCACAGTGGTAAAGCTTGTAAGATAATACTATTTGTAAAATATTTATACAAAGATTTCAAGACAAATAAATTTTTACTTCTTTTAACTATTAACTTGGACTTAACTTGAAAAGTCTCCTGATTTTATAGTACAGTATGACATTTTCACTTTTCTTGTGAGTTTGACTTTGAGCTTGACTTTGATCTTGACTTTCACTTTGACTCAACTTCTATAAATCACATAGAAATATTATACAAATATTATACAAATATTATACAAACACAGTACTTTGTTATATTCACGTGATACAATCAGTCTCCAACTAAGTATCAAACCAAATTAAACATTCAGCAAGATTTGTTTGTGCACCACTAATTAATAAATTCTTTCTAGCAATAACTAACTCTGATAAATTTCGTAATTTTGTTTTATTTTTTAAAATCATACCAACTTTATCTTGATTCTTTTTATTCATAATTTGTTCAAATATTTCAGATAAATCTTCAACTGATTTATTTAAAAAATCTTGATTTCCTTCAAAAATTGTAGCAAAATTAGATTTTCCTAAATAATATGCAAAACAATAAGTCCATTTTAATGTTTTTCTACCATTTTGTAATGCTCTCATTGCTTGAGGTAAAAATTGAATATCATTCCATGATAAATTTTTCTTATTTGAATTTCTTAAATTTTCCATATATAATCTTGTAAATTGATCAATTTGTTTCATAGTATTTAAATCTCCCTTCATAGAATTCTCATGTATAGCAAATCTTTTATAAAAATGTAAATATCGCTCTAAACTTTGTTTACTTCGATTTTTCCTTTCATTGTCTTCAATTTTATCATTTCTAAATTTATTACATGAATAATAATCATTTCTATGATTTGTCCAATTCTCAAAACAAATCCAACAAAACTCATATTTACATTTTTTACAAGTCATATGATTACAACCTCCATTTTTCTCAATAGCAGATTGACACTTTGGACATCCATGGGTATTTGCATCTATCCAGTTTGCGGTTTCAGAATCATCATTACATTTTTTAATCCATTTCTTAACAATCCAACATGGACAAGGTAAATGATTTTCAAGATTACAATCAAAACAAAATTCATGAGAATCTCCACAACTTACAATAGGTAATTTAGATATATCTACTGATTCATTCATATCGTCATTATTTATTTCTTCATAATCATCAATATTGCCAACTAATTCAGCAAAATTATCACAATCAGTTGAAGGACACCATTTATACTTTTGTTTTGAATATATTATATCTTTTGCGTCAGTTAATAATAAAGGATTTTCTTTTAAACTTTTATACTTTAAAGGTTCATGTTCCACCAAACTATAAATCTCGCCAATATCTCGATGAGGAATTGTATATTTACAATCTGGTTCAATACATGTAAGTAAGCCTCCATTTGCAAGGGAATTGGTAATATACAGATAATAGCAATTTATGCAATATTTATGATGACAAGTTAACGAATAAACAAAGGTTTGCTTATAATCCTCACAACAAACAAAACAGGTAAAATCTGAAACTTTTTCTAATTTATTATCACTTGGTTTATCTTGAGGTAAACCACATTGTTCAAATAATTTCTTTCTATTATCAAAATATTCATTTAAAACATCATCAGCTTGCCAACCTTTAGCTTGTAACATAATTAACAAGTCAGCTTCAGTACAACCTGTTAACATTCCATTACTTAAATTTTCTAATTTATCAAGCATTTTACGTTCAATAAATTGTTCTATAGTCCAAGGATAATACAAGGTACCATTTGTACCTACATTAGCTAAAGTATCCAGAACTTTAGTTTGGGGAGTATCTGAATCTGGTTCAGTTTCGAATACGATATTTTCATCATCTTCTTCTGAACTAAATGAGACATATGACTGTTCTTCTTCTTCTTCTTCTTCTATTTGTTCATCCTCGTCAATTTCAAAAAAGATATTATCCAGTTCGTCATCTGACATATTGTTAGTCTAAAGGGGTATAAGTGTATTACTTGAAAAACAAAAATTTTTTTAAAAGGAACCCTATTAAAAAAAGGAAGTGAAATAGGTAAAGTTATTAAGTTTGGAAGATTGTGGTCTATATATTACTTGATTTGCGCCTCCTTATCGTAGTAGTTTCCTAACAAATTGTTAGTGTAATTCTTTTTTTCCTGGCAACAAAACAAACAAACACTTTCCAACCTCGGAGATAAAATAAAGTTTACAATATAAAAAATTCAAGGAAATCAAGAGAATTAATCTGTTATGATGTTTTAAAAGTTATCTAATGTAAATCTATAAATTTCTTTAAAATTGTAATTTCTTGACGTATCAAATTATTAATAATATTTGAATGTTTACTTGGAGTTTGTTTAGGATATGATTCAATTCTGGCTTTACACCAAGAACTAATTCTATTATTATATGTTGATAATTCTTGTTGAGTATAATTTAAAAGTATACTTTTAATTCTCGGAATTAATGTATGATGGTTATTTGTTGAAATTAATTTATGTTTAAAATAAATATATTTTAATTCAAGTAATTTTAATATAGCATAGGTATGTGCAGTACATTCACCAGTATAATTAATACGAATACTTAAAGGCCAAGACTCAGGGAAATCTTGTTCACCACAACAATCATCTTGACAGTTGTCGTGTTCATGTTTATGTTCATGTTTATGTTCATGTTTATGTTCATGTTCACGTTCATCACTAACAATTTGATTTATAAGGTCATATCCAACTCTCTCAAACCATTCAATCTTCTCCTCAATTTCTCTCCTCTTCTCTTTATTAACTTTCTCTTTTAGATTTTTTAATTGTTTAAAAAATTGAATGGAAAGTAAACAAGAATCATTTACATTCACTTCACTTATAAATCCATATTTTTGTAATAAATAACAATTTGCAAGTTCATTACCATAAGAATTGAATATTTCAAATGGAGTAGATTGAGGTTTTGGTTTATGAATTAATACTACATCGCAACATTTAGAAGCATCAGAAAGTTCTTGGGCCAAGTCAGTCATAGCGCCATCTTCACATACAGTTGATACTTCTTCAGGATCAATGTCAGTGTCAGCATCATTGGCAATTTCTTCTTCAAGGTTGTAGATATATTCCATTGTGAGTTCTCTAGGTTCTTCCTCCTCTTCTTCTTCCTCTCCCTCCTCTCCTTCTCCCTCTCCCTCCTCTCCCTCTTCCTCCATATCATCATGATCACATGCTCCTTCCCCACATATCTCACAAACATCCCCATCACAAACAAAATGAATATCTTCTCTATCTTTAACTACTCCTTTAACTACTCCTTTAACTAACTCTGGTTCAATATGATTAAAAATATCTGCCCCAGGAACTAAAGCTAATCCATAATAATTATCAATTTCAAAAGCACGAGAAATTGCCGTTTGAAGAAACTTCCCAAATAAAATCAACTTATCATTATACTTATCTATAACATCTTTACATGAAAAACAAGTCTCGGGAACATTCAATACTTCAGGAATATCAACATATAGTTTATTAATACTGGCAAAATTCAACACTTCAATATAAAATCCAATTAATTCATTTGAATCCAACATATTCAACAAGTCAACTTCAGTATTTCGTAGATTCAATTTATCAACTTCATTCCAAAGACATATTGGAACTTGAGAATTTTCAATATCCATAGATTGAATATACTCAAACCAGGGTGAATTATATTTAATTGAATGCTCATATATAAAACAAACCACTAATGCATAAATACCTTGAGAAATAATAATTTCTTGATTAATTGGTGAATATTCTTCAAGTAAGTTATAAATAAATGAATTCTTGGGTGTTAATAGATTAGTTTTCGGTATTCTAAGTAATAATGGATCAAATTCTTCTTCAGGTGATTGATAAAACACCCCTAATCCTCCATATTTTGACTCTTGGATTATAAGATCTTCTCGCCAATGAGAATTCTTATCTAACCAACCTAAAAGAGAATCTATTTTAGAAGTTAACGTAGATGACATTGGTACTTAAGCTTCTAGATAGCCCATCTCATAACTTTCGAGAAACCGTTAATATGCAGTCTGCTATATATAGGCAAATACCTGTTTAACATCAATCCGGGTAACACACATCACAGATGG
>KI547135.1:98542-211588 GCA_000497715.1 Spathaspora arborariae UFMG-19.1A
TGTTTAACATCAATCCGGGTAACACACATCACAGATGGAAAAAAAAATTTTCTCGTGAGGTCACTTACATGCAGTACCATCTCATTACTATAAATACTAGCAATTCCCCTGGTCTCCCTTTTTCTGAAACTCCAATCATCAGTAGTGGTTATACTATATCTATATATATATATAACTTCTATTTTATAAAGGCTTTATGGCAAACATTATTGTATATCATCGATGTATACAGTTTTGTTTTGTTATTTCAATTCACCCAATAGCTAAGTATTTTGATTGACCTTACTAACAATAAGGCCACAGTCAATACTTCGTTTCGGTCTTTTAGATTATTCCGTTAGGTTACGGCATTACATGTGCTTAAATTGAAGTTCTGATGATTTACGGTGCTGTTTTAAACAGTATGATGATCATTCAGATGAAGGCATGGTGCTACATATTATATTTTTGTAGATAATAAAATTTGACCAGTTTATAATTGTTCTAAGTATGCTATGTCAGCTCTCTATACAATAGTGTACAGTATTAGTTTCATGCTCTGTTATGCCCGGTCCAAGTTGCTTGTACATGGAGATGTCGGCATAATGGTCGTGTATTGGAACCCAAGAAAAACAAAAAAAAATTTTATCTACATTAAAATTCTTTACAAACACCATAGTAGACTATCACAACCACTAGCATATAAACCCATTAATCATGGCTCATAGATTGATAGTAAATGTTATCATGACTGGTGCCTCCGTTTTCGGAAGAGCATTCACTGAAGCATATAAACAAGCTGCCAAGGCATCAGCAGCAGGAGCCGCCACATCAGGAGGACCTACTAAAGCTAGCTCTGCTGGAGGAATTTCCTTTGAAGAATCAATGAAGATTTTAAATGTTGAACCATCAGAATTAAATTTAAATAAAATTGAAGAGAAATATAATTATTTGTTTGATGTTAATTCTAAAGAAAAGGGAAATTCATTTTATTTACAAAGTAAAGTATATTATGCTATGGATACGCTAAAGAAAGAACTAGAGTATTTAGAAAAGAAAAAAGCAGCAAATGAGAAAGCGGCGTCTTAACAGATTTGAAGGATGATTACATATTAAGACGAGAAAACTTTTTTTAAACGATGAGTAATACCAACATATTAAGGTAGAATGGATTTATAGCCATATTTTCAGTTTTCCCCAACGGGTTATTTTTGGTGTATGGTTAAGTATAGACATGCATGTATTTTCCAGATTTGCTGTCAATCACAAGTTTTTGTTTAATTAGAGTTGTAAATAATCATGATATTTGTATATAGAGAGAGAGAATTAAAATTAATGAAATAGATAAAAGAATAGTGTAGAAGTCAAATTAAGTTAAAATCGTTTGTTTTGGACATTCATTTACATCGTATACCTCCTCTTGTAGTCGTATCCATATGAAAAGTTTTTACCTCGTTCAAAATAAACGACCGTTTAGATCTTCCACCACCATCTAAGACAAAAACCAAAAGAAAAAAACAATATGGAGAAACAGTAAGAGAGGAAAAAAAACCTGACAGCGACAAAATTACGAAATAAAAACAAGAAAGTGAAATTTCTCTCTTTTGGTTTTCTTTGTTTGAATTTAAGTGTGTTGACTTTGTATCCTTAGCTTTGGTCTTGTTTTCATGAGAGTTTAATACGATTGATTTTATTTTAATTTGAAAGTATACAACATGACTAATAAAGAAGAAGAACAACTTCTTCAAGATGCATCAACCTTACTTATGTTTGCCAATGAAGCAGCAAAACAACAAAATCAGTCTAATATACGACAAGTTTCACCACCAGAACCATCATATCCTCAACTCCAACAACAGCCACAACAACAACAGATTCCTCAGCAACAACTTCCAAAGCCACATCGTAGTCCTATTGCGTCGTATACACAGCCTACTTCAGCCATCTATCGACAACAACAACAACAACAACAACAACAACAACAGCAACAGCAACAACAGCAACGTATACCTCAACAATCCATAGTGAATTCACCTCCTGCACAACCAAATCAATTCCCACTCCCACACTATACATCCCCAGTGATGTATTCTGGTCCTCGCCCTCCATATAGTATGTCCCAACAACAACAAACATCACCTCAATTACAACAAGCTCACCCACCTACAATAATTCAGCCACCACAACATCGACCAATACCAATACATGCTGATGTAACTGATCATGTTAGGAGTAAACTGTTGGATGTTTCAGTAAAACAACCACATCGAAGTTCAATAAGTATATTAATGAATACCCCAGAACCAACAATTGAACCACAAACCGAAGTTAAACCACCAGAACCTGTTCAACCTCAAGTTCAATCTCAAGTTCCACCTCAGAGACAAGAACCCCCACAATTACAAATATTTACTCATACAAAATCAAAATCCCAATCTCCAAGTTTAGCAGGTTCCCGTAAATCAGTTTCACCACCTTCAAAATTACCTAAACAAGGCAATTTTAAACCAACTCATGAAAGATCTCGTTCAACTTCTGATACTCATGTTGCGTTGAAGTTCCGTCATTTACAAGTATCACTGGGAGATAATAAATTTGCAAGAGGTATAGATTTAGAAACTGGTGAAAGAAATACGACAAATGCTGTGATTGCTGCAGCTGCATTGACTGCAGCTGCTGATGTACCACTTCCTTTAAAGCATGTCAATCGAGCATCACCTTCTCCGGGAACGGGAACGGGAACGGGAACGTCTCCAATTTTAGCTACTTCGAAGGCAACTGTAGTGAAACTTGAAATACCACAAGCAACTAAAAAGGAAGAAGATCAATTGACTGAACCTGAAAATGAAAAAACAGATGATGAAAAAACAGATGATGAAACTGTGGTTAAACCAGTTGGCTCACCTTCAATAACTCAACCTCAAGAAAAATCAGTTTCCCCTAACTCTAAATTTAAAGCTCCCCCATTATCAACATATCAAGTTGATTCTGATTCTGGACTAATTGGATGTATTTGTGGAATAGATGATGATGATGGATTTACTATTCAATGTGATGTTTGTTATAGGTGGCAACATTGTTTATGCATGGGATTCCAATCAGCTGAAGAAGTACCAGAAGATGAATATAAATGTTATTATTGTGATGAACAAACTTGGGGAAAATTTGATCCTGAATTATGTCGAGTTCGTACATTGGCTCGATTAAATAATGATCGTATATCTTCATCACAAGAAAGAACTGAAGATACAAATATGGATGTATCTATAGAACAACTGGAAGCACCAAACAATAAACGTAGACAATCTGGTCCTGAGAAACAAGCGGAAAAGAAAAAGAGATTTGAAGAAAAGAAGGAATCAGTAGGTGGGTCAACTACACCTCAACGTACTAGATCTCCTAGTCAACAACCAAGAGAACCTGAAGATGATATGTTACCTAATAAGGATAATGAATTATTGGAAGATGGAATCACAGCGGAATCTTATCAATCAGTATATTATAAACTCAAACAAAATGATTATAAAAAACAATCTATCAAGGAATTTATTGAAAATATTGGACATGATTTTTATCTGGAATATTTAAGTTTACCAAAAGCAGATCAACAAAAGAAATCAATAAATAATGTTGAAATTATGACTTTTAATCAATTTAAATCATTGAAAATGAGCAAGATTATGTTACCTAATCATCGAAAATATCTTCAAGATCATCATAGGCTATCAAAAAAGAAAAATTTCAACAAAACAATCATTCAAGTTAAACCATATTCTGATAATCAAAAACAAAAATTTAATGGAATTTCTCGATTATCATTATTTATCAGTAGTAGCAATAACAGTTCTTCACCTGCTTTAGGCAATGCTTCTGAATCAATAACTATTCCAGAAAATACCCCAGTAATTGAATATTTAGGAGAACTTGATTTATTCAAGAATTATATACAAGATACTACCAATCAATATGCAAGTTGGGGAACAACAAAACCAAAAGTATTGAAAACTTCAATTCCTACCAAAGATGGTGAATTAAATCTTGTATTAGACTCCCGATTTGTTGGGAATGAAAGTCGTTTTATTCGAAAATCATGTCCTTCATCTTCAAATTGTCGAATTCAACAAGTGTATATTCCTGAGAAAAATACTTTCAAATTCATGGTACTTACTTCAAAACCAATCACATTAAAGGCAGAAAGTCATGATGAGGAATTACGATTACCTTGGGAATGGGATCCTGAGCATCCAATTTTAAAATTATATGAAAATAATCATACGGAAAAATTTGAAAATTTAACAAATATTGAAAAATCAGCATTGATTACATATATTGATAATATTTTAAATTTTGTCGAATGTGGTTGTTCAACATATAATAACCTTTCTACTTGTGCTATATTTAAAATTAAAAAGGCCACTTCATATTTATTAAGATCAACTAGAAAGGCCAATTCTATAAGTAATGTGAATTTATTAAAATCCAAGGATGAGTTGATTTTACCACGACCTTCAAAAGAGTATATATCTTGGGAAGAACGATTAGTAAAACGAGATTTAGAATTGCAAGAAAAGTTTGCCAATAAGTCTGACGAAGTATCTGAACAATCATTGACAAACAACCATGAAGAGAAAGAAGATGTCGTTGATAAACCTGCAATATTGTTCAAAATTCCCTATAAGCAACAATTGCTTGCCAGAATGCACGATGCGTCTTCTTTACCAACCCCCAACCCAGAAGATTTGCTGGATGATGTTGAACCGGAAGAAGAACCTGTTGTTGAGCAAATTCCATTTCCAGTAGTTCCTGATTTGGTGGCTAATATAGATAAAACCATTGAAGAAAACTTGAAGCCAATAGCTAAAGAAGTTGAAACCAAGGCATTACAAACTTTGGTAAAAGAGCCAGATTTATTAGATACCAAGAGTGAAGTTGAAATTATCGAAAAAGTTGTAGCTGCAGTTAATCCTGTGGTTGAATCAAATGTTCCAGAACTTGCTGTGAATACAGTGTCTGAATCAAAGGAAGTTGTCAGAGCAGCTCCTAAGATTGTTAAAAAGTTATCATTTGCGGATTATAAAAAGAAGATGATGTAGAGAAATAGTTTCTTTTTTTATTTAGTTTATTATTGTAATGTATTGATGATAAAAAACTATCAGTAGGAAACTTTCAACTTGAACGACCCCACTGTAGATCTACAATGTAACTTAATTAAATACCCGTTAATTAAAATATATAAACAAATAGAAATACAACCCCCAATTATAAATAAAAAAAAATGAAAGGTACTCGTCATTGAAGTAAGTACAACCAACTTCAACAAACATAGAAATGACTCGACTTTAAAAAATAAACAAAAAAATTTAATCTGTTCTTGATCCGAAATAAAATCTTAAACATCCAACGTATAAACCACTTATTTTGTATGTATTTATATGTGTGTGTGTGTGTGAAACATAATAAGTGAATTATCGTAAAATCTTAAGAAATTAGCTTGGTTCAAGGAACTGTTTGGTATCTTCGGCATTAACTTCAGTTGCAACAACATCACCACCAAATTTTTGATGTTTAACTTGACTGAATAATTCTTCCTTTTCAGTTTCAGTTAATTCAGACTTCTTCTTACCCTTGATATGATACATAGGGTTTAATTGACGCATAGTCAAATTCTTGGCAAATGGTAAATGACCAGTCTTTTCTTCATAAAGCATTAAAAGAATAACAGAAATCATAACGATCCAGTAAACATTGTAAGAGATAACTGAACCATAAGTAGCAGAGTTTTGCCATCCTAATAAAGCATTAAAGATATCCCAACCATGATTGATTTCTGGATTACAACAGTTAACATGCCAAACAGACCTGGCAATATCATAAGAACCTGGTCCAGAACCATTTTCGGAAGCATCACCTCCAGTCTTTTTGTTAAAGGCATTGTTTTCAAAACTCCAAACACCTCTAGAGAATAAACCAGCAGCAATCAAATATAAGATACATGTGGAAAGAATTAAAAAGATTTGCATAGAAGCATTTGTACCAAAGTAATATAATAAACCACCAACGAAAACACCTGCAATTAAACCAACAACAACAGGTAATGGGAAAGATGAAGCAGGTTCATTAAGAGAGACACCACCAACGAAAACAACAGCTTCTAACCCTTCTCTTAAAGTGGTAATAAATGGTAAAATGAACATAGCATATTTCTTAGCCCAATGACTAATACGCCATCTCTTACCTTGTTTTTCACCTTTTGGAGTCTTAACTAAAGCTTGTGCCAACTTAATTCTCCATTTTTCTTTCATTTTATTAATTCTTAACATAGGAATACCCATGAATGAAATAATAACCGCAGCAATAATACAGAAAATACCTTCCCATAAATCTTCAGATTTACCCCAGATATCTTTACCTAAACCATAGAAAGCACCAATAAAACCACCTCCAATAATCAAACAAATAAGTACCCCTGACAATGCCCCAAACCAAACTTGTCTCACTAATTGTTTATAAACTTTCGGGTCTTGGCTTGCACCACCTAACCCTTGCTTCAAGAATGCCAAAAGAACAGAAACCACGATGATGGCTTCTAAAGATTCTCTGAACACAATGAAGAAAACTTGTACGTTAAATACGTTAGCCATTTTGTTTTTCTTCTTCTTTTTCTTCTTTTGTTTTCTAGAACCTGTGAATTAATTTGTTAAATCTTTCTTGTCGGAGTCGAATAGAGAGAAAATAAAAAAAAAGGAGAAAGAAATAATTGGGTAAACGGTTGATAAGTATAACTCGTTTCTTACCTTGACGTAGTACTAGAGATTAGATCTAAAGAAAGGAAGAAGAGAAAAAAATTAGGAAAAGTTTTCAGGGAGGGTTAAAGGTACCATTTATATAGGTCTGCGAAAAATATTTCCTCAAAACTAAAACTTAAAAAAAAGGATATTATTTGACAGTGCCAAGAAAAGCTTATTTCCTGCATTGTCTATGATGTGTTTAGCCTGGTCTTTGAAAACAAAAATCAGTTATATTTTTGACTAAGCCAAACAATCAGGAAAATGAAAGGTTATTCCCTTGAATAAATATATAATAGAGCAACAGATTATCGATTAGTTACTCCCCCTAAACGAATTTGTCGCTTGTAAATGTCGAAAACAAAGGGCACAACTCAACGTTAAAGGCGGTTATGACCATCTGATGGAAAAGATAAATTCGATGATTTGTTTCGTAAAAATCACAAAACCGCATGTTTTTTCTCTCATAACCTGTAAATATCAAACATTGCATTATAGCCAATTAGATTGAATTTCAATGAAAAAATTTGTACAACCTGTAAAGTTGTTTAGATAAATAACAATATCTTTTACATCTAAAAAATATTCAAGTCATGAAATCCCGTGTACGTTTTAATGTTTGTTTTCTCTAATTGGCTGAATTTTATTAGTTACGAAATTATTTTTAGACAAAATATCAGATGTGAATGATAGATGGTAAGCCTATCCGATAAATCCAAAAGGATTATATGAGTAAAGGGAATACTTAGTACTAACTTTAACCATTCTTATTCAATCGTATTCTTAGTAGCTGCATGAGCCCCAAATAATCCTTCGTTAAGCTTGGCATTTGGCATTCTTTTCACAATTAAACAAGTGCTAAGAAATAATGTGTAAGTCGCTTATCTTTACTTTTTTTTGCTTGATTTCTTGGCCTAGTGCTAAATCCTTGCACGGATTTATATTTGACTATACAGCTACAGAATTGGCTTCTTCAGTTAAATTTTGCCCGTTTTCGGTTTCAACCGGGTTCTCTTCCATATTAACATCTTGTTCTTCAGCTATTGGTTCCTGTTGTAATCTTTGTTTCTCTTTAATTTTCTCACTATGTTCATTTTGTTTAGCAATAATTGTACCAAATATACCACCTAATTTATCTGCATTCAATTTTATTCTAGTATAAATATCATCTTGTAATACCAGAAGATTCACTAATGATATTAATTTAAGTGTATATACAGATAATTCCTTTTCATACAACCATGCTCGTTCAGAGTTTCCTGCTGTGGTAGGTCGTGAACTGGATTCTACATTTTCTTCATCGAAAATACTTGCCTCAGCTTCCAGAGGCGGTAATTCAATAAAATCATCGTAATTTACATCTTCTTCATCACCTCTATCCAACTCAACATTTAATTCATGAGCCAACCTAACTTCTTTAATCAAAAACAATTCCAGTAATTCAAATTGTAAATCTCGTCTAATCAATAAAAGTTGAAGATTATTATTATAAAATGACTGGAAATTTTCGAATTGATTATCTTGATTGAATTTAACATAGAATATTCTAAAGAATGTTAACAAATCAATGTATTTCATAGCTAACATTGTTTTCAAATCAACTAAATTATGATCTTTACATTCATAAATTAATCTAATTAATTGATTAACCATATCTATACTTCCATCAAACTCTAATTCAATATCCTTAAGGATTTGGTTTTCAATAGGTAACTCCATTAATTTTTCAAATTTCCATGATAAAACAATTAATAATAAATCAATTAATTTCTCGATACTTTGAATAAACTTAGGTAATTTTTGTAAGAAATTGTATTTCCATTCAGATATAATTAAAGCTAGATCTAATTTTCGTAATACTTTCTTAACTAGTGTTTCATTCAAATCTTCAATTTTGTCTAAATTAGAAATATTGATATGATCCCCAAGTTGTCTAAGTTTCATTAATGCAGGAGATATAGTGGACATTTTTCGAATCAACAGTCTTTGAAACGAAAGATCATCATCATTCCCATCATTCACTTCTCCAAATGAAAGAACATCATCTTGTTCGGTTATTGTATCATTGATTTCAACTACTAATTCAACTAAGATTTTTTGAACGTATGATCTATTTGCCGAAGTTAGTGCATTTGATTCAAATAATTTATGGAAATAAGGTTCAAATTCATCAACTAAATCAGTTTCTTTGTAGAATTTCATAATCGATTCAGTTAAATCATCATAGACATCTGACCTATCCAACTTGGTAAACAAATTAAATAAATTTATCGAATCTTTAGCTTCAGAAATCAAACTAGTCCAAAGAGATAAAAATACTGAAAACAACTGAGGTACTTTTACCAGTTTGGATTGTAAACTAGGTAAATAATCAACTAATTTAACTAATAAATTAGAAGTTTCTTCTTCATCTTTTGGTGTTTTCACTGATGATAACATATGAATCAAAGAACCTTGGATATATTTCAACAATACAACTTTATCAGAATCTGTCAAGTCGATAAATTGTCTAAATTGTTGAATTTCTTCATTATCCTCTTGTTCAGAATCTTCCTGGATTATAAATTTAACCAGAGATATATCGGCTAAGAAATAACGGATCAAGAATTCCCACTTTTCAGCATAATATGGGATATGGCATAATGCACAATACAAATCTGATAAATCACTTTCAATTGAACAAGTCAAATCAATCAATGCTTTTATTTTCAAACAATCTTTTAATTGGTCCTCAAATTGATTAGTTTTATAAGTATCTAAGAATAACTTATACTTTTCTTCCAACTCTTGTACACGTTTTTCATTTAATGTGTGAATGAATTTGCTAAATTCATGTTGTAATTTTGATAAATTAGCCTTGGAAATGTTATCGAATTTATACGTTTTAATTATTTCTGTAACATCTTCATCTTCCAAAAATCCCAATCTAAATAATTCCGAACAAATTCCAAGAGAATAAATTCTAACTTGGGCATCCAGATCAATTTTACTCATTTTGATCATTTGTAATTTAAATTTCTCGGTGAAAAGTCTTAAGATTGGTGTGCTTGCAGAAAATGTTAAATTTTTGTATAATTTTAATAATACTCGACAATTCTCAGTTCTAACTGAACCAACGGGATCTGATAATAACCATCCAAAATATTTCAAATATATATCTTTACAGAAATGTTCAGGATAAATCGACATGCATTCACTTAAATATTTCAAGCACAGTAATCTTATTTGAGGATCAGGATCCCTATATCTTACCAGTACCACTATTCTTCCAATATCATCAAAGTATTCAATTATAGTATCTCTTTGATTTTCATAGTTACTCACGATTTTACTAACTGTGGTAAATCTAGACTTACTTGAACGATTAATCTTTGACAATTGTTTCTTGTGTTTTTCCAAATTTGAATTGACATTTTTAATAATTCGACACAATTGTGTTTGAATAGCAAATATAGTTTCCGTGGCTGTATATCTTAATGATCTGATTTTCGTAGTGGTCAAGGAAGTAATCCAAGTAAGAATATATTGCATCAAAGGAGATGCCAAAGACTCTTCCTCGCTGGAAGCTTCGTCAATATATAATAATCCCTTTTCATGAGCAGTTTGAATAACTTTTTCAAAAAATTCCAAAACATTGCTTTTAAAAGTCGCAACAGCCTTAAAAGGATATCTATGAGTAGTTTGTTCACCAAATGCCATTGTCATTTCTGCTACCGTTTGAGCACAAGACTCCAAATTAACCAAATCATGAGGTTGAAATAACCTCACCGAACCACAACATCTTAATAACAAATTTATTAACATGGTTATAGCTTCTTGTGCCTCCTCTTGTTGGTCTTGTTCATATGATTCAATCCATTCTAACGCAATATCAGAAACTTCAACATTGGGATGACTTAAGGCCAGGTAGAGATAATTTTCTTCAAGTTCACTTTCTAAAGCCTCTAATGATTGTGGTGTTTGTTTCTTTTGTTTTTTTTGTCTCTTGTTATTCTTTGGCGAACCCTTTTGAACTCTCTTTTTGGGTCTAGTTTGTTCTTCATATTCACTTTCTTCAGCATTGGAAACATCTGATTCACTTTCACTACTACTGGGGTCTTTGTAAGAAGTTTGATTACTCCTTGAACGTGTCAGTCTTCTGGTCATTGTATACGTTGAGGTGTATTCAGTTTGGTTGTAAAATCAAAACAACAAAAAAAAAAACAGACGCGTCAATTAAAGGATCACGTAAATGTCGTGAATGTCGTTCCCAACGACATTTTAAACTTTTGAGTAGTACACGCAACAAAAGATTTTCACTCTTCCAACAAAACTTTCAAAAGGTTGACAGAAACAACAACAATAACTTAATTAAACCTAGTTGCATCAATCAAACAGACAAATGTCTTCTATTGAACCAGAAAGTACACCAGCTGTGGAAACTCCACCTAGAGCAGCTACTGAAGAACCTAATGCATCATCTGTCGATGAAATCACTGTAGGTTCTTCATTAGTTGGTGCAACACAATCGGAAGAACCAAAAGTTGATATTGATGTTGAAAAATTAAAGCGAGAATTTCAAGAAAGAGCAAAGACATATTTGGCAGAACAAACTTCCCATGTTGTCATTCCTTCATTTGCCAAATGGTTTGATTTAAATAATGTTCATGCAATTGAAAAGAAATCTTTCCCTGATTTTTTCGGTACTGATCCTAAAAATGCCTATAAAACTCCTCAATCTTATAAATATATTCGTGATTTTCTTGTCAATACATTTAGATTGAATCCTAAGGAATATTTAACAATAACTGCCGCTCGTAGGAACTTAGCTGGTGATGTTACTAATATAATTAGAATCCATCAATTTTTGGAAAAATGGGGTTTAATTAATTATCAAATTGACCCAAGATCTAAACCAAGTATTGTTGGTCCTCAATATACTGGTCATTTCCAAATCACTTTGGATACTCCACAAGGGTTGGTTCCATATGTACCTGAAAATGCTGTACGTATAAAATCTGAGAACAAAGAAAATGACCAACAAGAAATAGAAACAAAACTTGAACCTTCTGAGAAGGTAGAAGAGCCATTAAATTTGAATTTAGAAATTAGAAGAAATGTTTTTGCCACGGGTGAGAAGAAATCTAACTTCAAAACAAACAATCTTGTTCAATATGCTTGTAGTGTTTGTGGGAAAGATGCTACTGAAGTTAGATATCATAATTTGAAAATTAAAACTTATACTTATAATCCAAGTTCAACTATAAATAATGCAAGTATATTATGTACTCTTTGTTACGAACAAGGATTATTCCCTCTGAATTTCCAATCTTCTGATTTTATTCAATTGAAAAAGAACCAAGAATCAGAAGAATGGAGTGAACAAGAAATATTATTATTATTAGAAGGTATTGAAATGTTTGGAACTTTTGATTTACCCAATGTTAATGGAAATATTAATGCAAATGCTAATCAACAGTGGGAAAAAATTAGTGAACATGTTGGAACTAAAACAAGAGAACAATGTATTATTAAATTTATCCAATTGCCAATTGAAGATAAATTTTTAACTAAATTAATTCAAGGTGATAAAGAAGAACATGATAATTCTATATCTAAGGAAACTTTAATACAAGATGTTGTCAAACAATTAATTGAAACTAAACCAGGCCAAGATTTACTTAAACATAATTCCAATCAAAATTTACAAGAATCTATTTTAGAAGAAGCAAATTTAATAAATCAAGTTATTGAATTAAGCTTGGAAAAATTTAATCTTAAATTAAATAAACTTGATAAATTACAAGAAAGTTTAATTAATATAGAAAATCAATTAAATTTAGAAAGAAAACAAGTATTGATTGAAAGATGGGTTCAATTTCAAAAAATTCAAACATTAAAACGAGAAAAACCAGAATTGGCTGATATTTTAGATGATTTAATTCAACCAGTAAGAGTTAACGAAATAAACAAATCTCTTAATCCAATTAAGAATACCGAAAACAGTGATGATATGCAAATTGATGAAAGAGAAACTAAAGAAATTGACAATGAAAAATTACCAATAAGTGTCAGTCAACCAAAGACTTATCAATATTGGTCTGGTTAGTTTTGTAACTTTATATTTTTACAGTTTTGTACATTATTAAATATTCATTATCGTTAGTTTATTTAGATCTTCCTCTTGAATTCAGTCGTGTAATCTTTAAATTTTGTAATTGTTCATGCAGGGATAGAGTGTTACTACGTGGCATTTCAGTAACACTTTCTCTTGTAATAAGCATAGGAACAGAATTTGGAAAAAATTCTCCTCCAACAACACTAGGGAAATGTTCTTCATTGACATTGATCATTTTTGCCTTTTGATTTGGGATTGCATTTAATGTTACTTCGCTACTATTCTTATTCGCATAAAATTCATCAAGGTTTAATTGAGATTTGGGTTCTTTTTGTAAATTTTTGCTTCTTCCAGCTTGTTTTAAATTCATTAAAGAATTTGAAGAAATAACTTTAGGAATTGAAGTGATTCCATTGATGGATGTGGAAAGAAGTTGAGGACTTAAGGTATTACTTGTTGCTTTTATACTTGTAGATAGTATATCTCGTATTTGCTTTGAAGAATCCATTACTTGTCCTGGACTTAAACTGCGAACAATATATTTATCAGTCCTCGACCCTAAAGTATTTAATGTATCAGAAGGTGTATTTGGATAACTTGCTTTGGCTTGACAACGTTTGTAACACTCCACAAATTTCTTTCTATATTCACGCGAAGAATCTTGTCTAAACACTCGTATTAGTCCAAACTGATCAGTTGTAACTACTATATGTCCAGTACGTAAATCCAAATCATTGGTCTTATCTTTAACATTCTTACATTCTCCACCTTGTTGGAGGGCATTTTCAAATTTACATCGATCTCCTCGTTTTTCCAAATCAAATATTATATCATCTGAGGCTTGTAAAATCTTTTTCGTGCTTTCAGGAGCAAATATAGCAACATTACATTTAGAATGATGTGCATGGAAACATGAATAACTATTGTTTTCATTAGCAATAAATTCATTCTTCAGATCATCTTCAAGTAGTTTTTTAATATGGCTTGGGATGATCTTATGAATCTTTGTGTGAAAATCAGTGACATGTTGAGTACCATCAATTACAAAATCGGCTAATGATTGTTTTAACTTGTTGTTTATAATAGTACTGTTGTTTTCCCAAATATAACAATAATGATCTTCAGAACCAGAAATAATATACTTTCCATCTTCTGTACTTGAAGCTTGGATAGATGAGGAATTATTTGTCAACCCTTTAAATCTGGTGATTAATTTCTTCAGAGCAGTACTGACCATACGAATCTTGGAATCATTGGTAGTGATTAAAACTGTCCATTTACTAATTCCATTTGTTTTATCTGTTCCTTCCATATAGAATGGATTTTCAAATACTTTAATCCCAGTTATTTTATTTCCTGATTTCTTTTGGAAAGTATTTACTAAAGATTTCTCCTTGACTTCAAATCTTTGTAAAGTAAATAACCCCTTCGTCTCCATTATAAAGAGAGAACCATTAAATCCACCAACAACACATAGATTTCCATCAGGAGTAAATTCAAGCGCTGTAATCAACACATCCTCTCCTAAATTCTTACTATATGATATAGACTTCTCTAATATGGACCAGAGTCGCACATGATTATCCAATGAACCACTTAAAAAGAACCTATCATCCTGGGGGTGAAATTTTACTGTAGTTACAAAGTCTTCATGTTGAAAAATTTGTAAACATTTACCTCGATCTACATGCCATAATCTTGCCGTTTTATCCATACTTCCTGAAATTAAAAAATTATTCTTACTCCATGTCAAAGACAACACACTTTTTGTATGACCTTTAAATACTCGAATTGGCAGCTGGTGGAAAACTGGTGCAGAATGAAAAACTGGATCTCGTTTGTTACTTCTTGGAGCTACACCTTCCAGTTTCATTTTATGAACATATTCAAGTCTTCCCAAAGGAGATGAAATGACTTTCCAAATTTTAATAACTGAATCTCTTCCTGCAGCAGCCAAATATTTCCCATCTTTACTAAATTCCATGACAAATATTTCACTATTCAGACCTTGTATGGATTCTCGTTCTGGCAGTGATAATTTCCCATCAATTGATCCTATTTCCTCTTCTGATAAACTTCCTTCACGCGATTTAACATCCAGATCTTGTTCTAAATTTAATTCTTGTGCTAGGAACAAATTATTCAATATTCTTGGACTTTGCTTATGTCTCTTTGATACTTTTACATATTTGGGACTTATAAATGATTCATAAGTCATTCCTGACCAAGGAGGTTCTTCATCTGGTTTCCACCATTTGGGCAAGTAACTGTCTGAATTGGGAAATTTCACTTGTTCGCTAGCTAGATGATTATCAAACGAAAGATTTTGAATATATTTATTAAATGTAGGAACACCAGGAGAAGTTGATTGACTAAAGGATCCAACCAGTGAATCGTCAGTAGTATCACTAATAATAGTACTTGATTCTAATTCATCTTCGTTATACAAGCTGAACTCATCGTCATCGACAAAGCTATTTAATGCCAGATTACTTCTAGCTCGATTGGAAGACTTACTTCGTACGACAACAAGATTTTGACTCTTTTTTGATTTAGATGAATCTTTTATTTGTCCAGATGAGCTTGGTGATGAGTCTTTTTTATTCTTTCTCTTTATTAGTTTGTTAAAGAATCCCCGTTTCTGGGGAGTTGGTGATGGAGAACGCGGTGGTGTTATTTGCCCTGTAGCCATGTTTTTTTCAATTAATAATATTTAGCCTTGTTTGTTGGTAATACCACGGCCTTGTCTTGGAGATGGTACAAAAACCTAGAACTAGGGTTGCTATTGATATATAAAGAATTAACTTTACCAGAAAGCCACTATAATTTTAGTACCCGATATACATTTGGAGTTTGCCTGACCCTACTGCGAATCCCGTCCTAGAAAAAAATGATTTGACAACAGACAAAACTTATATTTTCCTACCTGCAAGATTAAGTGATATTTAATTATAAACTAATTTACATAAATGAAGTTACAACTCTAATTGGTCTTTTTCTTCTTGGTCCATTCTAATCTCAAAATCAAAGAATGATAACCTTTACCATTGAACAAATCTAATGCCTTTTGAGCAATTTCTTCAGTAGCAAATGAAACATATGCAAATCCTCTAGATTCACCTGTTTCTCTGTTTCTAACAACAGTAACTCTTTCCAAAGGTCCAAATCTGGCGAATAACTCATTTCTTAACATATCTTCATCAACAAAGGTATTCAATTGAGAAACCTTCAAAGTAGTAGAATCATCTCTTGCTTCTCTTGTAGGTATATTACCACTAGCATCTGGTCTCAAATGTCTTGGAACATATCTACCACCAGTAGAAGCAGCTTCAGCAGGTTGTTCAGAAGCAGCTGGAGAAGAAGCACCAGCAGCAGCACCCAAAGTATCTTTGAAAGGACATTTGGAAGTATAATGGTCACCACCACAAGTTCTACATTTAATAGTTTGAACAACATGAGCTCTAGCTTGAGCCTTTTCAGAAGCTTCATCTTTTTCAGCTTGTTTCCATGCAAGACCCAATTTTAATTCAACTTTTTCACCAAGTTGTGTAGTACTAGTATCTGGGCCTGGAGGGGAACTTCTTTCTTTACCATATTTGTGCCAGTTCTTACGTTGAGCAATTAATGGATGAACTTTTTCTTGTACTTTAACTTCTCTTATCCTTTGAGTTACTTTAACTTTTTTACCATCTTGATTTGTTCTAAAAGTAATAACAGTCTTGGTTCCATCTGGATTTGTTATAACATCTGCAGGAGCAGAGAATTCATCACCTGCATCTGCCCATGAATCTAAAACAGTGGCCATCTTTTTGGTATCTATTAAATTAAATGACTGTGCAGTATCTGTGAAAAGTTCTTTAGACTGGAAAATTTTTTTGGATCTCTTTGGTGAATTAGCAATATGACACGACCTTTAAATGTTTAGTGTGAAAAGAAGTACTTTGTTTGATTATGGCTTCCATGTGAACCTAGAACATGCTACAGTTGGTCTACTAGGATGTTTATAGTATTTCTATGACTTTACCTAGCTCTATATGCGAAAATAGGCTATAACTTTTTTTTTGATAACTTTCAAGGTAAGTTCAACAACTTATTAAGTTCCTCTACTATTCTAGCTCTATATACTTGTTCATGCTCACCAAAGTTCCCATATTTGACTGTCACTGGTTGACCTTTGGAAGTAAGGTGATCAACAAATAACTGTGTTTGTCTACAAGACAACAACTCATCTTGTAAAGACTGGAAAACAATCAATTGAGAATTTTTATCGATGAATTCAAAAGGTATATTTTTGATTGTGGTACTCGAAACTTGTGTAGAATCTAATATATGCTTGTCTGAAATAAATGCTTCATTTACAAATGCTGTATATGAAGGATATTCCTTTAAAAGATCAACAACATCATAAATTCCATCTAGAAATACCAAATTATCAAATTTTATAGTAACAGGCCTAACATTTCCCGGTGATTCCCCAAGATTGATAAACCCCTGGGAAATTATTTCTTTCTGATTGAGTAATTCAAGTATAAGAGTAGCCCCTACAGAGTGTCCAACAACCAGAACATGCTCCATTTTGTGATTGCAGAATTCTTGAATCTTATTTAACCCAGTTAAAATATCAATCAAATGCCAAGGATGTTTGATTTCAGGTGACAAACGATAATTTATACTAAAAAAATTACAAGTATCAATTCCAAGTTCTATTTGTCTTTGGATAAGTTCTTGAAAATCATCAAAAGTATTGTTTGGGTCTCTCCATCCACCACCATGAATATAAATAACTGTTTTTTTGTTCAGAATTTCATACTTAAACACTTTAACTTGTTGTAGAGGATGATCTCCATAACTGAGGAGTTTGATATTGGCGCCTGACATTGAAACTTTCTCTTCAAAGTTGGTTGATACATTAGAATTCTCAAATACAAAACCTCTATTAACCTTCTACTCTATATACAGGATCTATCAAAAATACATCTTCTATTCCAAATCATTTACATTATTAGTCTCGTAAAAACTTGAACCAGACACGAAATCTATAAGACAGGGTCTTGTTCAAAATTTAATCATAACTTCGTTATAACTTTCATACAAGCACAAGCTTTACAAAAATTTCTCTCCTCATCAATAAAAAAAAACATTAAAACAGGGGATATGTTGATTCGGCCTTTGTTTGGTCAAAATTCTAAAAATAAGATTCTTTTAAAGACATTTTTTTTTAAAACGATCGATTCAAAAACAATTCTTTTGTTCAATTGATTGATTGATTTTCCAAAAACTTTACAATAATACAAATACTCTTCAATAAAAAATACGCTATAACATAAAAAACTTGGATTTCTTTAGAATAATAAGGCAAATCACGCTCAATGTTGCCTGTTTTTACTTTGTGAATTCTTTTCTCTTCCACTAAATTATACATAAAAAAACTTCATTTGGATTCAGATTCAATTCTTTCCTTAGAAACGAGTTGGAGATCTTTCACGAACATAAGAATCTCTTTCTTCTCTGCGGTAATCTCCACGATCGTCACCTCTATCATAACCACCACGACCACCTCTGAATCCACCACGACCGCCTCTGAATCCACCATCATATCCACCACGACCACCTCTGTATCCACCACGGTCGAAACCTCTGTCATAACCACCACGGCCACCTCTAAATCCACCACGATCGAAACCTCTATCATAACCACCACGGCCACCTCTAAATCCACCACGATCAAATCCACGATCATATCCATATCCACCACGGCCGCCTCTGAAGCCACCACGACCACCTCTAAACCCACCTCTTCTTGGTGGAGGTGGAATAAATGGAGAAGTATCTTCTTCAGCACCAATGACAACACCTCTAAATTCAGCTTTATCCAATAAAGGAATAGCCTTTTCTAATTCTTCAGCAGAAGAAAACTCTAAAGCACCAACAATTTCATTAGTATCATAATTTCTGAAAACCTTAACATAACTTGGTTCACTATCAGTTTTATCTCTAACAAAATCTTTAATATCTTGCCAAGCAGTACCATCTTCTAAATTAGTAAGCTTAACACGGAATCTACCTCTAGTGTCTTCCTTTCTTTCCTTAGCATATTCAACTAATAATCTTTGACCATCAAATTCACTATCATTTAAAGTTTCAACAGCTCTAGTAGCGTCATCTTCATTTTCAAATCTGACAAAAGCAAATCCCCTCATAAGTTGAACATCAACAACTGGACCAGCAGAAGAGAAATGCTCTTCTAATTGTTCTCTAGGGACATCAAAGCCTATTGGTCTAACGAATAATTGGCTTGATACTTCTGAAGCTTGTGGAGCTGGGGCTTGTTCATCCATGATTGATTATATAGGTTTATAGTTTAAGAAAAAAAACAAGGTCTTCTCATTTTAAGTTTTGGAAAAGTTTTCGTTCCTTTTTATTTTTTCCACATGTGGGTATATTTTGCCTTGGTACACGACCCGTAGGAACAAGCTGGTAAGTTATTGTTGCTGTTGCTGTTGCTGAAAACAACAATTCATGTTGACTATATTCAAACAAATTAAACTTTACTATATAAGCAAAAAAAACAACTACTAAAACGAGAGCTTTAAGTCGATAATTAAGGTAATTTAAATAAAACAAATAAAATGAAGTAAACAATTCAAAAGGTAATTGTTAGAAAAGGAACGTAATAAAAACTAAGAAAGAGAAATTAGATTGAAATGTTGATGAATTGTCTAAATCGCAACTCTATCGAGTGTGCAGTTTTCTATTCTATTCACTGTTTGGTGAATATATTTGTGGAGTGAAAATGATTAAACTAAGAAAATATTTTCTTTAAAAATCTTCTGAATGAACCTTTCTTCTTTTCCTCTTTAGCAGCTTCCTTCTTGGTAGAGCCAGTGGTGGACTTCTTGGTAGCTGGTTCAGTAGCGTCAGACTTCTTGGCCACAGTTTCAGCGGCAGCAGCAGCAGTATCGATAGCAGCGGCAGTTTCTTTAGCACCTTCAGCATCCTTTACACCATTTGCAGCAGCAACCAATTTGGCCTTTTGTTCTTCAGTTGGTTGAACTTCTTCAAGAGTATGACCAGCAGCAATAGCGGCAGCAATTGCATCTTTATCACCTTCAGCAATGATAATTTCTTCTTCTTCTTCAACCTTCTTTGGAGCAACTGGTGATGCGTCAACTTCTTGTTCTTCGGCTATTTCAGAAGCCTTGGGGTCTAATGTCTTGATTTGTTCAGTTGCAGCAGAAGATTCGGTAATAACAGCTTCCTTAGTTTCTTTACTTTCTTGTTTGACTTGTTCAACTTGTTCAACTGGTGTTTCAACAACTTCTTTAGCTTCTTCGGTAGTTTGTTTTGCTTGTTCAACTGGTGTTTCAACTACTTCCTTAGCTTCTTCTGTAGTTTGTTTTGCTTGTTCAACTGGTGTTTCAACTACTTCCTTAGCTTCTTCTTTCACCTCTTTAGTGGCAGCTACTGCTGGTACTTCAGCAGCGGCGGTTGCCTCAGTGGCGGTTGCCCCAGTGGCAACTGCTGCAGCTACAGCAGAAAGTTCAGGAGTTTGTTCTTTTTCGGTGTCTTCTTCAGTTGTTGAAGCTTCGGCTCCAGCTTCAGAACCAGCTTCAGCTGCCTTCTTCTTCTTCTTAGCTTTATATTGAGTTCTCTTGACCTTCTTCTTTAATTTCTTTTTTTCTTCAGCAGTCAAATTAGAAGTATCTGGAGATTCTTCCTTATTTAAAGTTGCCGGGTCAACATCTCTAACTTCATTAAATGCTGCCAAAGCTTCTGGTTGAGTTGGAATTTGAATTCCGGGTTCTCCAGAAACAGAAACTTGTTTTAATTCTTCCTTTGGTAAAACAGTAGCAGATAATCCTGATTCTGGGATAATATTTTTAGACAGAAGTGCCTTCAAGTCATCAGCATATAAAACATTGTTTTCGATTCCAGCATCATCTTTGGTGATTTTTTCATCTTGTGATGCTTGCCATACACCATCTACAACATACTTGTACAAAATTGGTTCATCAGAGATAGCTAATGGAACTTCCAACAGGAAAGATCCATCAGCTTGTTTAACTAATGGGACGTTTTCTGTCCAGTTAACAAAAGAACCAGTAACAACGACGTCGTTAGGTCCTGCTGGCCTATTAATAAGGTTGTTAGTAATTTAGTTTATATAAATAATTGGCGCAGTTTTGCATTGCGTGTGTCAATTCTTTGTGGTAACTTTTGTGGAGAGGCAGTACCCAAAAAAAAAAAAAAGAACAAGGGAGTTGAGTTTCCTGTACGCCATCCAGTGGTTACTATATGCAGAATTGTTTACTAAAAATAAATCTCAAATACTTATTAGATATGCTAATGTAATCAATTCTTCTGTAATGCTGACTTGGCTGTTCCATTAAACCCCTTGTAATGTATTTTTAATTCTTCCAATCGTAACAATTCTCCATCTAAAGAAATGTCACACTATGTGTATGTGTGTTCACGCATTCTGCTTATTCGTTTATCTTGCGCTTTTAATTTGCAAGGAAAACTCAATTGAACATACCATTTGAATGTATAAATTGTCATTATAAAGGTAGTAGTACAATTATCAATTGGATAACTTCAATGTCCTTAAAATTGAAACAAAAAGAGAAAAGAAAGAACAGGCTTTATAAGGAAAAAAAAATTGTTAGACGAAAAACAAAAAAAAGACAACCATAAATTTAAAAATAAAAAAAATGTGTTTTTCCACAAGTTTCAGTTTACGCCTTTCAAAAAAAAAAAAAAAAATACAATTTGCCTGTATATAACCGCTCGATTCAATTCCCGAATGTGACCAAGAAAAGTCCCAACTAGGAAACTTTTATAACCAGCAACAAACCTATGTTCTTTATTCAATGGGTTGAAATTTGTATTATAAATATAGTATTAGAATTGACTAAGGAGAGATACATATAATTATAACTATTTTTCTCATATGGTGGATACTTAACATACAGTTTTGTAACACATGCAACTTGTAAGCTAAGCGATCGTGCATATACATTTTTAGTGTTCAAGATCTATCACTATCGTCAGGCAAATCGTTATAAGCATCAACATCAATTTCGTAGTTTCTACTAATCTCTGCTAGTTGAGACTTTGGTTTTTGATCATCACCAAAGAAACTCAATAGAATTGGAAGTAAACAAAGTGAATGTGTTGCAGCAATTAAAATTAATGCAAACCACATTCTAAAATAATAAATCTCAAATATTTTTGATCTAGTAAATGCCAAAACTGATATACCAATAAATTTAGTTAACGTAATACCAGCAATCATGGAACCTCCCACGCTGCTAAGGGCATTATAAGCTTTAGCGTTTCTAATTTTAGCTGATAATCCATATAAATTAGATGTAGAATCAACCGACATAAAGTTATTGTATAATGTTTCATCATTTTCATCATCAAATATTGAAACTTTACTTGTACAATAAGCTCTGGTTAAATGAATTGTGAATTCAACTGCTAATCCAGCACAAATTATCAAGTTAACCAAGCTTACGGCATTTAAAGATACTCCCCATATAGCAAGGACACCTCCAATATTTATCAAAATTGAAATAATTGTAATTGTCATTACGGTAGCTGACCTAATTGACCCCAATAATACTGAACTAACTAACCAAATTATCAACATGGCTGCCCCTAGTAAACCAAATGTTAACTCAATGATTGTATGATATTGCACAAAGAAGATGTAAAATGGGGACCAAACAAAAATATCTAAATCTTTAATAAATGATTTTATTTCATCAACTATTCTCAATGCATGACTATAACCATTTATGAAATCATCTTGTGATCTTAATGCCACATGTGAAGTCCTGAAATAACTTGCTTTGACCCCGGAATCAGTGTAAGAAATACTATTTCCATATGGAGCCTTACCACCTAAAGGACATGGATCACTAGGTTCTTGAATCCATTGATTAAAGTAAAACATAAATTCTTTTCCTTGAGGAAATCCTTCCATACTTGCATCGTAAGGAGGTTTATGATCAAGATAACATGATTGACATTGACGTTCTGGAGCATGAGGTGAACAAAATTCAGGTTGATCTTCAAACACAGAATTCTTTTTAAATCTACAACACTGATCTAAATCAGGGTTTAACCAACTCAAGAAATCATCCAACCAACTAGTTGCCGGTTCAGCCATCATTGACTTTTTTGGTCTCTTGAATTCTTGTTCAAGAATATTTGATAACGAATATTCATTACAGGTAGAGAATCGACCACATATTTTTTGTTGATTGGTTCTATTGGTGACGTCCAAATTTTTAACCACAAAGAACATAGGAGGTCCAGCATTAAAGTAGTCATATACTGAATTGAAATAATTGATCAAGTATGAATCTGAGGGAATAGCTACTCTTTGATCAAGTCCAAATTTTATCTCGGGGAATAAACTTAATGAAATACCCAACCATAACACGAAAAACGTTAGAATCTTAGGTTTAGCTGTTCTTGCTAAAATCACAGGTGCATAATATTTACTAACCCAATGAGAAAAGTTATATTCTAAATGTTTAGCATTGACTTCTTCATCCTCATCTTGTTCTTCAATTTCTCCAACTTCAGGTAAACTAATAGGTGCAATTGTAATCCAAGGAGTACAGTCTACTCGGTTATCTTCCAATCTTCTTTGATCTAAAGTAAGCAATCCAATAAAACATGTCATTTGAAGAATAAAGTTTATAAATACCGCACCAGCACTATAAAAGGCAAAATTCTTTACTGCCGGCATATCAACCGCAGTAGCCAATAAAAACATGGAAACTTGTAATATGGCACTTATAAAACATGAAGGTCCTATACAACCCAAGGCCAGTGATATTCTTTGTTCAAGGGGTAAATCAGGGGATTTTTCCGTGGCAAGATGAAGTTCATGAACAATTAAAAAGATATTATCAATACCAATTGCTAAAATTAAAAATGGTATAACTTCAGCTATAATTAAAGTTGATTTTAATCCAATTAATGAGAAAAATCCCACTGACGCAGTAACTGATAAAAGAATTATTAAAATACCACATAATCCTAGCATAAACCTAGTTTTTACTAATGAATCGATAGTAGTGCTGGGTAATTTTCCACCTAATGCAAGGGAAGCATATATAAACATAACTAAATAGGAAATCACAATAATTCTAATATCTGTATTTGTAGATTTATTAAGTTCTTCTGTTAATGAGATTTCAGTGCTAAAGTCAATGTTTACATTGGGGTTACTATCTTGTAAATCCTGCACCCATTTTTGAAACAGATGTTCATAATCAATTGTGTCACTTGTTAGCTTTGTATCAGTTGAATTACTATTAATTAAAACTGTAACTGTAAAAGCTTTGGCCTTGGAAATATCATTATTGTCAAATAATAAGTTTGGTTTTAAAGGTTGTTCAAATGCTGGTAAACAGTTAACTGGTGAATCAACACAAGTTTGTAACTTTTCTTGCCAATTCTTTTCATTTATAGAATTTATATCACCATAAAAGTATTGAGCAAACGATTCAATAGCACATGCTTCATCAAGTGGTTTAAAACAAATGTCTGATAATGATACTTGTTGGTTTATATCATATAAGTCAAGTTCTTTTGAGAACCACCATTGAATTGTTTCCCAATTTAAAATTGGCTCGTTATTTTTCGAACTAATAATTAGTTGTTCTATTCTAAACCATTCACCAAAGTTTGATTCGAAAAATTGTTGGTTATGTAAAGCTGGTTCTTGTGGGCTTACCCATAAGTTAATTGGATTAGTTTCTAAATTCAACTTGAATAACCCAAGGGATAATAAAATTGTAACTAACAAACTACTTCCAATAGTAATTCCAGGATAAACTGAACAAAAGAATCCAATTTTACCAAATATTTCCAGAATCTTCCAATTTAATCTTTCCAGCAAATCTTTAACTCCTGGACGTCGCAAAGTGACATAATTCAAGGGACTAATAGTACTTTCATAATAATCGTCTTCTTCAACTATTGAAAGTCGTCTTCCAGTTTTTTTCGATCCTGCAAGATAAATATGATAACCTGCCAATACAATAACCAAACATAACCAAATTATCAAAATTGCAAAGGAAAAACAAGGGAATATTCCTACTTTACATTTTTTCTCTAAAGATCTAGCATGAGGTAATTTTGGGCATGAACTTGAACAATCTGTACAGGCACATTTATACTCTTTATCAGAACATTTCTTTAAGGGATCATTTCTCAATTGAATTCCCTCTTTTATTTGATCATTGGTCGTCTCATACTCAAAATTAATCTGATAAGGTGATCCTCCCAATAATGGTTTTTCGTCCCCCAAAAATTTAAGAAATTGTTTGTAATCTTTTGCACCACCACCAATTAAATCCATAGCAAATCCATTTGTTGCAGAAAATTTCACATTTTTACATGATTCAAAAAATTTACTTGCCATATTCGGATTAACAAATTGTGTTATTTCAGTAACTATTTCTTTCCCTGTATCTTTGGCAATTTCTGATTTGGTGATATTTACAAATGTAGATTCATTGGGTGAACAAGTAAATTTGCAAAAGAAATCATAAAAGTTCTTACGACAGGCAGGACATGAAGAAATAATTGGATCTACTCGTTTTAAATTTGATTCTAGTGCATTGATTTGTTCTGGTGAACAACATACTAAATTGTAATCTGATTCTTGACCTCCACATATTGATATTAATTTAGATTTCGATTCAGCACTTGGTTCAACTGCGGGAACAAAATTCACACAGGGTAATTCACTCCCAAATACTGATTTTCTACCACAATTCCCATAAGTGTTGCAATACCCTGGCTTGTGGTTTGTTTGAGCGAGAGTTAGTAGAACTTGCAATAGAACTAGTATAAGTGATATGGGAGTCATATGTATCCTCACCTTTTTCTGATATGTAAATTGAAATAACAAGCTAATAAAACTTTTAAAGAGGTTATACTTTTGAATATATATACAATTGATGTATTAAAAATCAATTAGTATAGCTTTTTGTTGTATGGAATATATCTTGAAGAAATAACGTGGTTTTCGTATTTAAACTTTTGTGTCCTTTTGAATGACTTTATAACTTACCTTGTTTTTTTTATGTGGGGGCGACCTATACCGCGAAAGGGGGCGTATGAAAAATAATGTGAAATGATAGGGAAAAATGGACCTAAACTTTAGGACGAGGAATTTCTCATTTTTAGGTCCAGGATCCCTAATTTAGCCAGGAAATCGACGCGATAGATTTTTCGCACTAACAAAAAAAAAAAAAGAATACGCGATTGAATCAAACACACAACAGCTTAGTCTGTAACATATAATATGTTGATTGGTGTATCTGGAACCTTGAGTTCAGGTAAAAATGAAGTAGTTCGTTACTTAACTTTCCAAGGTTTCAGATTAATTTCGTTAACTAAGCCAGATCAAACTATAACAGAAGATTCCTCTGATTCATTGGCTACTGATCTGGATTCACAAGAAGATGGTCTTACTAAAAACCTTGATACCTTGGTTATATCTAATGGTAACTTCTCCTCATACTATACCAAAATGGAAGTTCATAAACAATTTTATAATTTAGACACATTGCTTGATTATGTGACTGTCAATTGGAGAGAAAATTATGTTATATCACATATGAATGATATGAAAATGTTAATTAGTTTACAAAAGAGACCGTTTTTCCTTCATATTTCCATTGATGCTCCTATTGGTCTTCGGTATCAACGATATCTTTTAAAAGCAACTTCTAAATTGACATTAGAGGAATTTGTTGTAAAGAATGATGAATTATTATTCCATGTGGATAACCCATTAATTGAAATAAACAATCAAGCAAGAGTTAAAGTTATCAACACTTCTGCATCAATTAAAGATCTTTACATTAAATTATCTGAATTAAATTTGTTAGATTTTTCTAGATTACGTCCAACTTGGGATTCATATTTTATGAGATTAGCAGATTTGGCAGCACTTCGTTCAAATTGTATGAAAAGAAGAGTTGGGTGTGTAATAGTTAGAGAAAATAGAGTAATTGCTACAGGATATAATGGAACTCCTCGTCATTTGACTAATTGTAACGAAGGTGGATGCCCTCGCTGCAATAAGGGACATGGTAGTGGAGCTTCCTTATCAACATGTCTTTGTTTACATGCTGAAGAAAATGCATTACTTGAAGCTGGTAGAGATAGAATAAGAGGTGATAGTGTATTATATTGTAACACTTGTCCATGTTTAACTTGTTCAATAAAAATTGTTCAAAGTGGGATTAAAGAAGTTGTTTATGCACAAAATTATTCCATGGATTCATATAGTCATAAAGTTATGAGTGAAGCAAATATAGTATTACGACAATTCCAACCTCCAATCGATGGAATCTTCATTTAGATAAAACAAAAAAAAAGACTGTGTGTTATTTATAAAAATATTTAAGTTTCCTTATATTCGTAGGGTCCTGGCTTTTGTTCAGCATCTAATTTAATTTCTTCAATAATTTCACCATCATATTTAAGGTATGCTTCGATTTTGTCACCTGGAGAAACTACACCCACGCCCTTTGGAGTACCAGTTAAAATCAAATCACCTTTTTCCAAAGTCATAATAGAAGACATATGACTTAAGATCTTGTGAATTGGGAACAACATCAAATCAGTCTTGTCTTGTTGTTTAACTTCGCCATTAATTTTCAAAACCAATTCAACATTATAAGGATCAGGGATCTTTTCCTTGGGAATAAAACCAGAAACTGGCAAGAATGTATCAAATCCCTTCCCAATTGACCAAGGTAATCCTTTCTTCTTTGCTTCATCTTGAACATTACGAGCAGTCATATCAATAGTCAAGGCATACCCTTCAATACTGTCTAAAGCTTCTTGAGGACTGAAATCTTCTGGTAAATTCTTTAAATCTTTGTTTAAAGTGAATGCCAATTCCACTTCATGATGGACAATAACCCCCTTAGGAACCAAGAAAGGTCCAGAATTAGGTTTCAAGATTGAAGAAGATGGTTTTAAAAAGAAGAATGGTTGTTGTGGTTTAGCATTGTTTAATTCTTTAATATGAGCAGCATAGTTACGACCTATACATAAGATTTTTCTAGCAGAATCAAGATACTTCAATGACATTTTGCTTTTGATGTAGACAGGACTTGATGAAGAACTTGGGTGAACTTGGGAGGACTTGGGAGGATTTGGGAGGACTTGGGTGAACTTAAGAGAACTTGGGGAAAAAATTTTGTAGTAAATCCTCCACCCGGGTTTTAGACCACAAAACATACTTTACCAGAACAAAACATTGCCGCTATTGTTTTACTTGAGCATTCGTATGAGGGGAATACAATTGGCATTTCAGTAGTTTCTACATATATATTTGGTAGCATCTTTACAATATAATAATGTTAAATCAAGCAAAAACAAATGTATTGATCATCACAGAGCTATAGGGCTCAATTTATTTTTTTACTATACGATCAGGGGTAGAGGAAAATGATACAATATCCTAATTGTAAGTTCCTTAATTTGCAACTGTGTCATATTTTCGGCAAGAATGTAAATGATGCAACCACAAGTGCCAGGTCCCTCTTCTAGCGCCAAATGAATTCCGCAATTTCTTGGCCCAAAATAAATATACACTTCAAGTACTGAAAGGTGCATATTGTTGGTATGTTCCGTGGATAATTGTAGAACAGTCAGATAACATTCGATTTTACACAGTTTATGGATATAATTACAAATAGTTACTTTTCTGTACATTCTTCTCTTGCATCTACATCTACATCTACATCAACATAGGTTTATGTAGATGGTTGATGTATATGTATTCGAAACTAGATTTGAATTCTTTCTAGTATTATCATAGTTTTGCTCATGTCACTCCTACACTCTGATCCACATTGTGAGATCTTTCTTCTTTTTTTTTTGCACTAGCATTTTCTTTAACAAAGATGCCTACTGAATAACCAGCTTTAACACGTAGAGGACGTAAATACGTAGATGATAACGAGGTTAATACGAATTACACCTCATATACGAGGCGTATATATCAATGCTAGGATATCTTGTAAACTTTTTGTGTTTTATTCAACCACAACTGCATCTCATCCAATGCCATACTATCCAAGCATCAAGAAATCTATACCTACAACTCCAGAACCGACCAATATACTAAATCCCACCGAGTATACACAACTAGAACCACATCCAGACGACCACATTATTGTCGCTATGAGTTCTGGTGTTGATTCAGCAGTTAGTGCAGCGCTATATGCTCTGAAATACAAAAATGTTCATGGAATATATATGGCCAATTGGTCACAAACTGCCACATGTACCGAACGAGATTGGAATGATGTACAAAAATTGTGTCGTGATTTAAATATTTCTTGTGAACGAGTGAATTTTGAAAAAGAGTATTGGGAAACTGTGTTTCAACCAATGATTGAGAAATATGCACGAGGATTAACTCCCAACCCCGATACTGGATGTAATAAACATGTTAAATTCGGGAAATTGGCAGAATATTTAGAAGAAAAGTATATGGGAAAGAAATGGTGGTTGGTCACTGGACATTATGCTAGGATAATGAAACATAACCCAACTGGTGAAGTTCATTTGTTGCGAGGATTATCTAAAAGGAAAGATCAATCGTATTATTTATCATCAATCCCTTCTTCAATAATGTCAAAGGTCCTTTTACCAATAGGCCATCACCTCAAGCCAGAAACTAGAAAATTAGGAAAACAATTTGGATTACATGTTGCTTCTAAACCTGATTCACAAGGTTTATGTTTTGTCAGTCCAAATCAATCAAACTTTCGAGATTTTCTTAATAACTATCTTGAACCAAATCCAGGAGATATTGTAACTGAAGATGGTAAAGTATGGGGACGTCATGGTGGGCTTTGGCATGCGACTATTGGACAGAAATCTTCAGTTTCCATGCCCCAGGGTGATCCTAAATACCAAGGAACTTGGTTTGTAAGTGCCAAGGATCCTATTAAAAATCAGCTAATAATTGTTAAAGGAAAAGATAATCCCAAGTTATTTAAGTATCAAGTTATGTTAAGTACAATGGAATGGATCTATCCTAAGGAGAAAGTGTTGAACTTGCCTATTGAAGAATTACAATTTCAATTTCACTCATTGGGTGACCCTATTGCTATCAAATCTGTTGAGTTAATTGATGGCAAGTTGTCTGTGTATTTACAAACCAAGGCAAGAGCTATGGCATCAGGACAAATTGGAGTTTTATACAGAGGTAACCAGATTTTAGCGTCAGGAATAATCATGTAAATACTGTAAATAATATTGTATATAAAGAGTTCAACTATAAAAAGAATTAACAAAATGTAATATAAAAAAAAACAAAAGGACAAAGAATTGAAACATTAAAAGTCAAGCAAAAATTACAAGGGGGGAAATGTATATCACATAAAAAAATAACAGTAAAAATAATGCTGCTTTAAAAAGCAGTTATAGTTGGGTACAAATTACTAGTTTGGTTAGTCATGGCAACTTCTTTTGGTTGTGGTTGTGGTTGTGATTGTTGTTGGTCTTTTTCTTCTTTCTGTTCTGCAATTATTGTTCTCAAATAATCAAGCACAAGCTGTATCATTTGTTTATGTCTAGCAACTTCCTTCAAATTGTATCCATCAATAATCACAGGTTCTTCTTCTTCGTCCTCATCCTCATCCTCATTCTCATCTTCTTCCTCGTCTTCCTCGACATCACTAAGAACTAACTTATCAAACAAATCATCAAGTTCAGCACCTGAGCTATAGCTATCTTCATCTTCATCATCATACAAGCATTGACCTGATTTCTGGAAGGTAGAAACTCCACCGAATTCCAATGCTGTTTGATGTTGCTGTTGTTGCTGTTGTCCATTAAATGGCAAGGCATATCCTGCCAATGGTCTATTGCTAATTTGAGGATAAGCTGGTAAGTAACCTTGATGATTATTGACCATAAACTCTTTAGTACTGGTACTAAGAGTATTATTATTGGTAATAGTAGGCAATGAAGGATAAAGTGATTGATTAGCTTGTTGAACACGAACTGGTTGTGCTTGAATCTGACCTTGACCTTGTGGTTGTTGATATTGATTGTACAAAGTCAGATATTGCGCATCAATTGAATTTGATAATGAGTTAAAGAACTTTTCAGCTTCGTATATGTTACCATTACCACCTGGATTTGCTGCCGTTACAACAGTACCATTACCAGGAGCACCATTACCATTTTCAAATAACGTTGATTCACCATTACCTTGTTGACCCTGTTGTTGAGCAGCATGAACATGTGATTGTTGCAGTTGTGTTATATGTTCATTCAAATGATTCATCTTATTAAACACTTCTAAATTATATTCAGCGTTATCTTGTTTCAATCTCTTGACAGGATATTCAGTTGCAAGTTGAACTTGTTGAACTTGAGATTGATATGGCTGTTGGAAATGTTGTGCTTGTTGTTGCTGTTGAAGTTGTTGTTGTGCTTGTGCTTGTTGTTGTTGTTGAACACTTTGGAAATTGAAATCACTCAAAATGCTGTTTACAACATACATATTCTGGTTATTATCAAACCTTCTCTTTCTACCATCTTCATAATTTAAACCATCAATTTGAGTAGCACCATAATAGTTAAAGTTAGGTTGTTGTAAATCACCACCAAGTTTCTTATTAGCCAACTTTTGTCTTTGCTTTGCCTCCTTTTGTTGTTGTTTCAATAATTGTCTTTGTGCCTTTTTCAACTTCTTGGGATGATCTTCAGCATGAATCTTGGAATGTTTCTTTAAATCTTGAGGTCTCTTGAATGATTTAGGACATAAATCACAATGGAATGGTTTTAAGGGAACATGTACTCTCAAATGAGAAGTAATATGGTCTCTTTTAATAGTACTAGTACCACAATTTTCCCAATAACAAGTCAATGACAAATTATTTGACAGTTTTCTACCAACATGATCATCACATAAATGATCATATAATAATTCAGGAGTTTCAAAAATAATGTTACAATCGCCCCAAGCACACTTAAAAGGACCACGTAAATCTTCATCTCTTATCTTCTTGTAAGTTTTCTTAGGTGGTTTCATAATATCACCTACAACAGTAGGTACAGCTACAGGAACTGACATGGCCATAGGCATAGGTAAGTTCTTACGAATTCCCAACTCACCATAATATGATTCCGCAGTTTGATTTGGTTGTTGGGGTTGTGGTTGATCAATATGGGAGTAGAGGTAAGCTTGTGGGTAGTATGAAGGTTGGGTATTGTAAGTTTGGTTGAGATTTGGGTGTAACTGAGTTGGTTGTGGTTGTTGCTGTTGCGCTACTGGGGGTTGTAAAACTTGAACAGGTTGAAGTTGCTGAACTTGTGGAGCTGCAGCCGTTTGTTGTTGTTGAGGAGCTTGTTGTTGTTGTTGTTGTTGTTGTTGTTGTTGTTGTTGTTGTTGTTGTTGTTGTTGTTGTTGTTGTTGTTGTTCAGAAACTTGTTGTTGCTGTTGTTGTTGTTGATGATGTTGACTATGTTGAGACGGTTGCTTTTGTTGTTGTGCTGCTGCTGCTTGTTTAATATCGTTAACTGGGGAATTCCCAGTTGATTGAGATGTAAAGGATGAATGTGGGCTTCCATTATGTGATGTTGCAGTTGATGAAGGAGATGTAACATTATCCATTTCAATATCCATACCTTCACTCTTACCAGAAGAAGTTGTGGTGGTAGTACAAGCACTAGTACCAGTACTTGTAGTGGCTGTGCTTCCAGTGACCGATAATGGTCTAGCTGATGGTAAACTAGGTATAGTTGGAGGGCTTTGTCCTTCTTGGCTATTCAGTACTGTGGTATTGTTGTTAGTACTATTAGCATTTAAATACGTAACTGGGTGTAAATTGTAATTCATATTGAATATATCTAATATTACTAAAGGTTATGAGTGTTGTCTTTTTTTTTCGCGATATATGATTTGCTTCGTTGTTCCTGATATACTTGATAGGTAATATAACAACTCTGTAAATGTATTGGTTTCGTCAAAAGTTAAAAAAGCGTTAGTATCAAGTCAAAAAAAAAATCTCGCTTTCTTATTTAAAGTTTTTTTTTTTTGCTTGGGAATCACTTTAAATAAAAAAGTCACTACAGAAAAATCACAAAGGGGGAAAGAAACAAAAGAAAAATGGAGAGACAACGAACTAGGCTTAGCCAAAAAGGGAAAGACACATTGGTTTTTTTTTCTTTTTTTCTTTTTTTTTAGCCAAGAAAAATAGTGAAATTTTAATTTCTTACTTGTCGTGTACATTGGTAATATTTTTTAACCAATACTGCACTTGAAAGAAAATAATTTACTTAAATTACCAAGACTTTTTCTTTGTATAATTAACTCATATCCAAGAAAAAACACTTACATCCAATCGTGTCTTTTCATGCTAGAAAAAAACCTGTCAGTTAATATTAGTTAAGTTTATCTCAAAATAATAATAATAATAATAATAATAAATATATAATAAATTAAATTAAAATAAAATAAAAAAAGACTCGAGAATTTGTTGGTAGTTTTTTATCGCTCGCTCCAGTACATTCTATTTATCAGGACTTGGCAATAGTATAGCTTTTACACTATAAACAAATATATTAAGATTTCTTCTTCACTTCAAGACAGAAAACACTCTAGCTAAACATTCTCATTATAAGTGACATTAGCCCGGTCTGTTCTTGTTTTCTTTTATATGGGGTCTATTCTCTTCCAAGAATGAACAATTTCGGAGATTCTCGGTAAATTCCTATAGTTTGTTGTTACATAATTCCTTAACGGCTTAGGTGTGGAATTGAAAAATACAATGATAAAAAAAAATGCGAATTGAACATGTGGATTTTTATTTTTTACGAATTGTATATTTTTTTGTATTACTCACTGGTAATTTTTTTATCTCTTGTGATCTCTTTATTGATCATTGTTTCTACAATTTAATATAGCTTCAATGTTTACAGATAGTATCTACGCTTCCATCTCTACATATTCATATATTTATTTTTACCACATGCTAATCTCTTCCTTTCTCTCATTGTTGTGGTTTTTGGTTGTTGGTTGTTGGTTGTGTTGTAGTATTCATTAACAGTTCTGATTATTTTTTTTTCCTTGGCATTCGCTAGATTAGATAATTATTCCCGTATCAACCTTCCTCCTCTCCGCCTCATCCTCGCTACAAGGTAATTTTCATGACCTTGTTTGTACTATGTCTGGTAATTATTAATCTTACTACAAAAAGAAAATCGTTCCATATCTGTGGTAAGCACATACATGCAAATCTCGAAAAGCTAATTCTTCCTTGATCTGTCAAATATAAGACATATTGCATGAACGGTGTAAAAATAACACACGCAATTTTGAGACCATTGTTTTATAGTAATGTTTCTTAGTAAATACTGATATGTATAAACAAACTAAAGCTACAAACAGACTGTTCTTTTCTCTTGTAACTACATGCTTATGTTGGGACTGTCTGTATTTATTTGGTCTGTTGTTTTGGTTTGTGCTTTTCTTATCATATACTTTCCCCCCTTACTTCACTACTCGCTTATCCCCTTCCAAAAATATTACAGGAGGAAATTTTTATGCACAAACTTCTCCAAGAAATTTCTGATTCAACTATACTTCGCGATTTCCATGTGTTTTAATGTGAGTGCATGTATGTTGATGCAACCATGATTTCTTGCTCCTATATGCATGTTTTTGCTTTTACGGTGTTCGTAATTGAAACCTGATTGTTATGAACCAAGTCATTTAACTTTTTTGGGGTTTTCGTTAAATAAAAAAAAAAAGAAAAGATAAAAGAAGAATCCCTATTGTTAGTCCTTTGAATTATCAAACCCTTCGCCTCCTCGACATTCAAACTTGGAAACATCATATGAAACACAAAACATTTAGGTTGTAACTTCCGATTACCCAATTTAGAGTTGTAAATGATCTTATTATGTCTCAAATAATTAAGAAAAAAATAATTGAGTTGCAAATCTAAAAAAACAAAGTTAAAACCACCTTACATTTTTTTCTTAAACAGAGGACAAGAAAAATAGACTGACCAGGATCTTCTCATGTTGCCATGCTATTTTTGGTGACCTCCTCCTTATACCAAAAACTCGTCCAATTTTAAGTACTAATTTGTTATTGGATCGCACTGTAAAACTTACATTTTGTTTTGAAATGACACATGCCCTAGTAATGTTTTGATTTTTACAATTACACACCCCCTGTCTAACCATGTTCTGAAAATTAAACTTTTTTCGTAACCGGATAAGTTCGCTTATGTATTACACAGATCAACAGAATCTTGCTTCTAGCCATCGTCAGATAATCACACTTTTTGTTCACTTCTAGAATCTAATATCACAGGTGTCATCCAAAATACTTTTCCATGGAAATGTAGTATTCATATTTTTTATTTCCTTTCATCCATCATTCTTAATTTAGTAAATGTGTAACCACGAGGTAGTTCTCACATTTCAAATAAATCAAATAAATCAAATAAATCCTTATATGTATTTTAAACTAATCAATGTAAAAATAGACAACTGAACCTTATTTAAAAGTTAGTATTAGTTTATTCTTTTCTTCTTCCTCTTCTGTTCTTTCGGACGACGATCCTTTGTTGGTTGCAAATCTCTCGACTTATAACAACAAAAAATGAAACCAGAGAAACAAATGCCTTCAGCCAGATTCGAACTGACGATCTCCTCATTACTAGTGAGGTGCCTTACCAACTTGGCCATAAAGGCAATTTCTTGCTCAAAATTCTTTTAAATCGCCAAGCCTTTCTGGCGACCTTCAGAAATTCCTGTTATTGCTATTTGGACAAGACTACGTGAGGTTGAATAAGCACACACTAGATCTAATTATATTCTTAATTAGTGGTGTAGAGAAACATAATTTGAGGACTTTCTACAACCTGATACAGATTTCAACGGGACAATTGAGTCCAACTGTAAATTAATGGATACCTATCAGTTAACTTAGGATGATATATGAAATAATAAATACGTTTATCATTTCTAAAAACAGCCTTTCAACCCTCTGTTTTTAAATGAATCTGATTAACCTATTGAAAAGGTATAAGATAGTTTTATTTTCTCCTTTGATATCTTTTTCCATTGTAGTTGATTCTCTTGGTGGTTTCAGTTTCTTACATAAAAGTCAATTGTTCAAAAAAATATTAATTAATGTGAACTGAAAGTTTCACAAGCAAAAGAACCTTTTTGTTTTATTTTTAATTTATATTCTGCGAATAATAAGCATAACAAAATGTTTGTTCAGGCTCCAACGTACTTTTCATTAAAGAATTCGGTATGTTGTCAATACTTGATATGTCTCGCTATATTTGATATGCTCCAATTGGTATTTAATCAGCAAGACTCTATTTTCTGAGCTCTAAAATTAAATTATCGTATAGAATATTATTTACTAAAAAAATATATTGACTATTATCTAAGTGATCTCTCCGTAGTGTCTTAACATTATATATATGAATATATATTATATCAAATATGTATAAAGTAGATTAATATATAAAAATATAAAAAGGATAATTTAGAGAGCTAATGAGTTCTGCTGAATAAACACTATTTGGTTTTTTATGACTTCTGGAACTTTAATTGATTTTTTGGGAAACAATGGTACAGAATAGTTTTGCCAGAATTTTAACAAGTTTTCTCATTTCATTCATAATTACATTACTCTAGTATCGGAATAATTCTCTAAAACTCACGCTCAATCATTTAATAGGAATATTTTTTAAACCCCACGCTCGAACATTTAATACTTTGTTATGGATATTAGAATCTTCTTTATATATATAATAAACAGAAGAAATCCCCAGTTATGGTGTTTTTATATCAGAACAATTTTTGGCACAACCGTAATTCAGATCCGACTTTATTTTTAAATATTTTTTTTCTAATCTCATTGTTTGTTCTCCCGATATTGCCAACAATCCAAATTAATCACTTGCCATTACACATTGGGGTTATTATCTAGAGTTCAGGGATGAGATAACAATTAGATAAAGAACTCATTCAAAAATAGAAGTTTACATAAATAAATAGCAATAAGGGGGTGGGGATCAGAACTAACTCTTTAGTTTGGAGACAATTTTCCCCCCAAATAAGATCAAAAGAGGATACCTCTTGAATTTAAATCTGGTTAGATTAAGTTTACATCCCATTCTCTATATTTTTTACAAATAAATGCTCTAAGGTATCCAGATTTAAAGGGTTTTTAACGTTTGTTGTTTTACACCCCACGCCTCGTTCGCTTTTCATCGTAATGGTTCAGACTCTAACATACAAAAAAAAAGAAAAAATAGAAAATGTCTAGATTATTCTACCTGATCCATGTGATTGCTGTTGTACTCTTGATGAATTTGTTGAACGGTTCTGTAACTATTTTTTCATGTTTTAGAACTGAATTAGATGAATGTCTAGATTTAGCCTTCTGTATAATATTCGTAGTTCTCTAAATGCTCACAAACACACACACAACACACAAAAAAAAACTTAAAAAAGAATAATTACTAATTATGTACTACCCTGTTTTATATTGCTGTTTCATTGTTTTTATCCCATCAAACATATCCGAATCTAGATCATTCCAAGAAATTGATCGTTCGATAGTTTAATCTTATGCACCTAGTTGATATATAACTTCATCAATATGTCCAATAATAGCTCAAGGACAGAATTAACCCCTGTTAGTGAACACCCTGTATTACGACTCAGACCACTGGTTAAGCAAAATAATGAGGAACCAAAGGAAGAAAGTTCATCTAGTACTCAAAAGGAACCACATAAGAAAAAGAAATCAAGAGTAAAGTGGAGAGAAGAAGTTGTGGATAATGAAAATATGAACAAGAAAAAGACCAAAATATGTTGTATATTTCATCCAAATCGAACATTCGATGAAGAAGTAGAGCATGATAAAGATGAGTCACATTCTTCTTCCTTTTCGTCTAGTTCTGATGAAAGTGATTACAGTGAAGGAGAAGGAGGTGGTGATAATAGCAATGACTTGAAACCAAATGCATATGAACATCAACCAATTTATGAAAATAAATCTAAACCTCCTCCGTCTTCCAAGAGTTAATTTTCACATTTTTCTTTTACTAATAGATTTGCTTTTATAATTATAAGATTCTTCATTTGAATAAAATTAATGAACAGATATATAAACCTGAAAAGTAGATTCCTTATAGCCTACAACTATACACAACCTATATGCAAACAAATTGAACATTAAAAGGGACGTTAAGCTAAAATAAAATAACAATTACTGTCAAACTTCCTTCTCTGAAACCAGTGGATTTATCAGTGGATTTATAATCTTCAACTTTCTTGAATAATCATTTTCATCCCCTAAAGATTTTTTGGAAAGATTTGTATTCAAAAACATAGTATATGGATCCAATCTTGCATCTACTTCTTTTATAGGAAACATAATAATAGAATTATCACTACTATCATTGGTACCTTCAGCAGAATTTGGATTAGTAGGACTCTTGCTCATTAATTTCTTCCTTGATGAACTTCTATTTACAGCTTCCTTCTCTCCTGTAAACATTCTAAACAATGATTTATGTGAAGTGTTTCTCATTATCGAAAGTGAGGATGCTGATAATCGATTTTGTTTCTTTTCATGGTCGAGTGATAACTCATCACCACTAGATTGGTTTTCCATATCTGAGTAATGACTATCGTCGTGATCTCTTGATCCTATACAACAGCAATAAAATATCCCTGAAACGACACCAAGTACAACAACCCCAACAGCAGTGAATGTACCAGCAACTTTTGCAGTATCACCAAAGAATGTTGATTTATTTTGATTCGTTTGTTCAGGCTTTTCTGTAGAACCTGTAGTTGTTGGATTGCTATCACGGTTATTCAGATTTGATGAAGTTACTTCGGTAGATTCTTTCAGGGAGCTTGATTGGGTAATGTATAAGGTCTTGAACGCTTGACTTACTGTTCCATTGACAGTCACATAAGAAAAAACAGTAGAAGGTTGTATAGAAACTTGAACTGAGCTATCAGGGTCATCTTCGCCAACTGTCAAAGTTACCTGTACAGTATCACCGTCTTGATGTGTCTGAGTTATTTGTGTGGTTTGTGTAACCATTGTAGTTCCAGGGGTATTTGATGTTGAAGTTTGTTTATTGTTACTGGTAGAAGACAGTTGGAACACAGTGGATGATGGTTCATTTATAATCAAATATCCATAAAACCCATTCCCACCACAATTTTCTTGGTCCTTGAATCCAGGACATCCAATTGCACATTCAGAAAGGTCAACTGTATCACCAGGGACATCGTCACTACAATAACAATCTGTACCCAGTAATATAGCAACTCCTTTCCCTTGTCCCAAACAAGTATTCTGACATAAACCGTTAGACATGTACATGCTGGTGAGAGCACTATTGCCTTGGATCAAATTAGTTTTGGAACAAAGATTTAGTGATAATCCTGAGACCACAGGAAGTAGAAGGATTAAAACCCATGCAAAATTGGACTGTAGTAGATTGGTAAAATTTTGATTCAGCCCCATGATGGATATTGTTCTATAGGATATATATTAGGGGTATTGGTCAGTTTCCCTTCAAAAAAAGAGGAAAAAGGGTTGTTGTGTGTTTGGAACGATGTGTGAAAACTTGGAAATAAGGTTAAATTTAAAAAATATTTATTTTTTATCCTTATTTTTCCCTGAAATTATAAAGCTTAATTGTTTTTCCTTGTGGTTAGTAAATGCGGCGCAGAAGCTTTTCTTCTTATGATAATAACTAACAGAAATATGGTATTAGGGGTTATTTGAATCAGAAAGTTCAAGGGGAGGAGGGGGATCTTTACTGGTATCTGAGTTTTTAAGATTGTAGATTTTTGCTTTAAACTTTGTGAAAGCAAGGAATGGTTTCGATTCTTTATTTTTTTATTTTGTTTTTCCCACAATTGGAAAGAAAAAAAAACTTCAGGTTTCAAAAATAGAAACACAATTTTTAGGTGCTTTTCTCCTTAAGTTTTTATAATGACAGGATAGATTGTTATGGTAATTGGATCTGTTCAATTGCAGTGGTAACTTGTGTAGTGGTGATCAGCAATAAAAATGGAAAACAAAAAAAATCCTTCAAAAATGAAATAATTCTAAGGAATCTCTAAATTCTCTAAAAATAGGGATTTTTGTAATTCCATTTATAGAATTCAAATATTCAGGTTATGCAGGTTTGTGGAGACTTTTTATAACTGTTATATTTGCTAAATCCTCAAGATTTAAGTACGGCCGAGATTGATAATCACAATAGAATTATTTTTTTAAACAAATTTTATTCTTTTCATGTCAGTTGAATATTTTTTATGCACGAATAATTGCAAATTTCAAATCTTTTTGCAAAAAAAAAAATTAATTTCTTTTTTCCATGCATATAAAAAATAAGACCGGAAGTAAAGTACAATTTTCAACCACAGTATTTAAGTTAATATCATAGCTGTATACTAGCAAAAAGTGTGAAGCTACTATGTTATCAAAGACTACATGCTAACATACTAAAGCTAATATTGCCGAGGACTAAAGATCCAAGAAAAAATACGAACTATTAAGACCCCTCTTACATTAATTATGCGCATTACATCATGGCCAAAATTTCGGTTTCTCTAAATTTAGCACTAACGCATATGAAAACTCCCATATGTGCAAATTTCTACATATTGTAATATAAGACAAGAAAAAGTCTGACCAGTTGGCAAGGGGATATTAAACGTTATATTTCCGGTTAAAGTTGACGAGGACTTCCATACATTAGAGTTCTTGCTTTTTAAACGAATAGTTTCATAAGTTTATTGCTTTTTTTTTTATAAATCTTAATTTTTGTCTTGGCATTTGTTGAGACGAGGTTGAATGTATAGGTATAGTTTCAAATAAAGATTGTACAAAAACTATAACAACGGGATCTGCATGAGGAATTTGCGTTTGTTATTTTCTAGTTATTCTACTGAAATGTAAATTTCAAGTGTGGAAAGCTGATGAAAACTCTAGAAAGGTTGAGACTATAAACCTTGGAGGTTTCTACAGAAGGATTGCAAATTGCAGTCTATAAATATATCTATTTACAATATGAACATGGTCATTATATCATTAATAATTTATTTGGAACTCGACTCCTTCATTAAACCTCTTTCGATCATTTGTCTTTTGGTATTCTCGTCTGCGCCTTCGCTTATTTTTACCACCCTCTCCCTATTTCTATGAATACTGATCCTGGAATTTATCCGTGACAAAATTTTCTGGATAGCCTCTTGTGGAACATCAACAATATTACCAGTCAATACCTGTCCACTCTTGATCATTTTAAAAAGATGTAAATTCTCTAATGTATTTGGTTCTGCTTCTTCCATTTCGGTTTTTAATTGATTCCATATTTCAATTTCTTTATCATCTAACAAAACAGATGTCAGTTTAATACATGCATCTTGTAGATTTCTATTTATGTATATTATCTTTGCATCAACTTCTTGTAGAGATCTGCCTATTATTCTTGACATGATTTTATAATTTTCTGATGACGTTGTTTTCCCATCACCATAATCAATAATTTCAATTGGGAGTCTCAATTTCTGAGTGGCCTCATATATAACACATCTTAACAAATATACTAAAGTCTCTATTTTCCTAACATCACTTAAATCATTCATTAATTGTCGAGCAATTAACTGGAATATTCTCGGTACATTGGTAAAATCTACATGGGTAGACCTTTTAACAAAATCTAAAAAAAGCCGTATCATGGAAAATGCTTTATCTTTAAAAACTTTATTATCTCGAATTCCCTGGATCAAATAGACTAATGTATACTCGTCAATATTAAACTTCTCAAGTTCTATACTATAACTCTCGGCATTTAATGCTTGAGAATATACCACCTTCTTCAGGAATGTGCTATCATTCGCCCAAGTCTTGTATCCCAAATCCGTTTCTATGAAGTTTATGATATCGTGATAATCAGTAGTTGTTTTAGCAAAATCGTCCAAAATCTTTAACATCATTGACTTGGGGATGGGAACACCATTATCGTGCATCATTTTAAGAAAATCCTCCTTAAGATGTATGTTGTTAATAGTGCTGTAAATATAACTGTATGTAGCCAAATTAACTTGAATATTTAAACTGGCACTTAATTGCAAATATTTCAAAATTAATCCGTATGTGTTGGTATTTCCTCTGATTTTAGATTGAATTGACAATATTTTTAACATTAAATTTATGGTATCAATATTACAACCATGTCCATCATTCTTCATTACTAATAACAATTCTCTGGCAAATGTACTTTGATTTTTACTAAAGCCAAAATAACTGATTAGGCAATTATATGTTTGAGTTGATCTGTAGTCTTTGAATTCCTGAGTGGTTAGCTTATGAGTATATAATAAAATCAGAGGAATTATTCCTGATTGTAAAGACAGTGAGTTCTTATAATGATAGTTGGTATTAGTGAGCTTGTAAATGTATTTGTGGAAATTTTCTCTTGTAATAGGTGACGGTATGGGTGGTAACTCATTGAAACAATGTGTAGGGACTTGAATCTTATACTCATTCACAATTTGCTCCTGTTCTAGTAAAATTTTGTTCAATACAGTTGGATTGTTATAATCGATGTCCTTTAAACTAGACGGGGTGAGATCTAGTAATGTGGAAACCATAATTCTAAATAATCTTCTATCTTGAATATACTCTTGAAGAACAATCCTGGGATCTTTAGATGATTTCCTAAGCCAAGCCTGTTTTGCCAGAACAGTATCATATATTCGTTTATCATTGAAAGTTTTAAGACCAGGCATGTCTAAAGGTTGCAAAAACTCTCGATATACTTTTCTTTGGAAGTCCTGATATAACGGTTTGTATTTCTTTACTTCATCGTTTCGTAAGTCTTTATATATTGATTGTACAACCTTTGGTGATTTGGTTGTTGAACTTTGTGGATCTAGAGTATTCTTCTGTACTACTGCTTTGTTTTCTGGATTTTCTAGGACTTTACTCTGTCGCACCACTCTTCCTATTCGAGCTATTGTTTCCCTTATTGATGGCAATGAGGACATAGCTAACGACTGAACTCCTCAAACAAATACAGTTTCCTAGAACTCATATTTATTCCAATATAGAAAAAAAAATTTCCAAATAGTCACGTGATAAAATTAAAAAAAACCTACAAAAAAAATGTCATCGAGAAAAATTGGAAACTTACATAACATTACAAATCATCTATTCCAATTCAAAATATAATAGAAATGGCATCCCCACAAAGAGAAGGTTTTAGTATTCCATCGTCTATCTCCCATGCTGCTTTGGGTCAAGTTACAAGTAAGTCTTTAGGAGTTAAATATAACTGTGCTCAATGTGCTGCCTCATTTTCTTTGAGCAAAAATGACGCTATCAGATGTAAGGAATGTGGACATAGAGTCATTTATAAGTCAAGAACCAGAAGAATGGTGCAATTTGAAGCTCGTTAGATGTTGTATGAGGGATACACTGATTGAAAGCAGAATCTGAGATTGAATAGAAGTCTAGCAAATGTGATCAATTCCAAAAAAAAAAAAATTTAGTTCATATATTTATATTTCTTTGGGAATATTGTATTATAGTTTAATGAATACTCGGTGATTGGAACGTTTTATATGTGTATTTTTCTTTTTTGATGGGATCAACTAGATATAAAGCACAGTTGGAGGTGTGGCAACCTGTAGATTAAGAAAAACTGTTCATGAGTTCCCATAGAAACTGATAACAAGTAGATATCTTCTTTTCAATACTCTCTCTTGTTGAAGCAAAAATCCCAGTCGCTACTTTTATCATCACTAAGTGTGAAGTTTTAAGATGGAGAAAGAGTCTCTATTGCTTTAACGATTTGTACCATTATACTAGAGATAATATTACTGCGTAACAATAAATGTTTCCTGAACTAGCTATTTAAAAATGTTAAGTTTCACTAAACGATTATATTTTTGCAAAATTATTCTCGAAAACTTATCAAAATATCAAAATTTCTTAAGACAGAAAAATTTAAACCAAAATGTTCCTAATTGTATCCATCAATCCGTAACTACTTGATTAAGTAGATTTGTATTCTATCAAGTGATTTCAAATTGGACAGAATGCAAAATAATCATGAATTGAAAATATGCCATAATCACAAGTTGTCTTGATAGCACAGACTTATCCCGGTTAGAAAGACCTATATACTGATACGATAAGTTTTTGTCCTGATAGAGAGGGTTTTTCGAGTACTGCCGAAAAAGCTTCAAAATTTTTTTGATGTGAAAACGGTCCCTTGGCCCAGTTGGTTAAGGCGTGGTGCTAATAACGCCAAGATCAGCAGTTCGATCCTGCTAGGGACCACTTCTTTCATTGGGCGTGTGGCGTAGTTGGTAGCGCGTTCGCTTAGCATGCGAAAGGTCTCCGGTTCGACTCCGGACTCGTCCATTTTTTGATATTTTTGGATATGACTGACATTGAAGTTGGTTATAGTGTTGAGACATCAAACGACTTCTAGCGGAAGGAAAACATTGTTCAATTTTTTTTCTTGGTTGCAATCGAGTTCAAAAGAGAAAAGAAAAGGTTAGTTTTTTTTAGGAACTGGAGAACTTTTTATATTATACGAACTCCAAGCAATCAAGAATTTCCAGGAAAGAAGAAGCTTAGTTTGTTATGCAATCATTCTATTACTTTCTATCTAATAGTTGCAAGAGGTACAATTGATGGTCTACCATGAGCACATTGAAAAGGAAGATGGCAATTACTCAACTTTTCAATTAATTCATTCATTTCATCCATTGTCAATTCATCTCCAAACATAATTGCCGAGCGACATGCATTGGAATTTATAATTTCAGTTAATACTCGAGGAAGGTAATGTGTTGCTTCCCACCAATTTTTAAGTTCTACTTTTGAATTCTTTACATGATTCATCAAATCGTAACAATGTTGCAAAAGAGAGTTCTTGAGGAATTGGATATCATTATTCATCTTATTGAAAAGTATAATGGGTAGTTGTGTGATCAAGATCTCTGATTCAGATTTGATTTCATAAGTTATACCAAATATGTTGAAATTTAACTTGTAATCATTAAAAATGTCTATTTCTTGGGAAGTTAAAGGAAGAACATACTCACACATTGTCTTAGAAGAAGGAATCAGCAACAGCGAAATAACCTCCTTAAACAATTGTTCAACACGAACTCTCTCGTCACTTGCATGTTGATCTATAACAACCAACCTAGACAATCCTTCAACATTATCTAGAGTGACAAGAATGAATTTCTTATCAATTTGTCGTATAACTCTGAAATTACCTGATTTTAAATGATCTTTAGAGAAACTTATAGATTCATCAATATTATGATTCTGACAACGTGTAATAGCCGAATTATCAACATAATGAGCCATAGGCAAGAGTTTAATTTTGGACAATGCAGTTCTTTGTGATATTTCTTTTGTATCCACCAACCCTTGTACATCTCGATTTCTTATATATCCCAATTTAGCTTTTGAGTTTAATACAAAATTAGATTCCCGATTACGTTTCTTGGTTGGGCTTTGGAAAGGAGATGGAGAGGGTAATCTCGATTTGATTCTCAGAATATGTCCGTGTGATTGCAAAAATCGTAGAAATATCTTTTCCAAAATCTTATATACTGTAGACCATCTATTAGCATGATATAATGATTTAGAAGGATCCTGAAAAAATAATTCTGCTCTTAAAGGGCATGTAATCTTTATTAAGAACATTGGAAACCTGTAGAACGGTCGACCAGTAGACTTTGTGGGACTGACAGTATCAGTAGTTTCATTTTCACAAAATCCTGAATTTGTAAATAAATTATTTATCTCCTTGATATCTTCTTTATTTGGAATGAAAGGACGATCATTTAGAAATATATACTGATGTGATTTAGAGTTGATGCACTTTGTACTTATAATTCCATCTACTTCAACATCTTTAAATTTTGCACTAATGGTATCATATTTGGTTTTCACACCAAAAATATTAAATATTAGGTCAGAATATAACGATGTCATAATGTTTGGTTGATCTTTATTGCTGATATTGATGACCTCTTCTAATTTCATCTTATCATGATCAATTACAAAAAATTTCAAATTTGTTCGAGGATATTTGATCAAAGATTGAAATATAAACAACCTAATTTCGTTCAAAATCTTTCTTTTAGGCGTGGAAATTATTTGTTCTCTTCGGATGGGCATGTTTGAAAAGATATCAGTAGCAACCGCAACTGTACCAGAATGCCTCAAATCACCAATAGTAAAATGATCTAGAGTTCCATTGGATATTTGAGAATCGAATTTTTCAACCAAGGATCTCCCAAGGATTTGCTCAAGTATATAGGAACTTTTATAGTTTTTGCATTTGGAAACAATTGTTAGCTTAGATACAGAACGTAATGAATGCAATGCTTCACCTTTAAAACCAAAAGTTGAAATTGAATTGAGATCTGCTAATTTTGTCAATTTAGAAGTATAATTTCTTGATGATACTTCCTCCAAATCGTCAGGTGTTATGCCAATACCATTATCCTTAACAAAAACACTCAAAGATTTTAGATCTAGTTTTATAACAATATCGTTAGCAAAAGCATCCAAACTATTTTGAAACAACTCCTTTATAGCTGCATCTATAGAGATGATTTGAGTTTGTGCTTTGATTTGACTTAGGATTGAATCATCCAATTTATGAATGTTCCTACCATTTGATTGCATAGAATGTTGCTTATTGAAGATGTTGTGGATGTAGGTTTTTTTTCTTCTTTTAAAGCAAGGTCGTGCAAAAGTGAAAAACTGCAAAAGTTGCAATAGATTAAAAGACTTCCATTTACAACGAACAAGACTAAAGCATGAAATTCCGTTGTAATAGAACAAATGTAACAGGATCTTCATTAAAGAGAAGATCATCATTTAAAAATTGTGAGATACATTGACTATATTTTAGTTTAATATTAATTTACATTGTTATCATATTAGGCTAAGTGTGCAATTTGCACAAAACACACATTCCTGCATATACATAAATTAGTTGCAACCATTCCCCATAATAAACGGTAGAACAATGACAGATCAGAGACATTAAATAATCAATTAGTAGTCACTCCATTCCTGCAATTGTTTAAATTAACATTTACAACTTGTTTCATATAAATTATTGGATGAATCAGTAAGCCATCATCTGACTTGTGGTCATCTGACTCCAGATCCCTAAAATTTCGTTAGATTGCTCAAAACCCCACGCATAAAAAAAAAGTAAATATAATGAGAAAGAAGATTCTGGAAACTTCCAGCACTCCTTAATTTGAAAAATCTAGTGTAACCCTCCTTAAAAAAACTGTTGCCTTTTGCATATAAATAAATCGCCAATTCACCCATTTAGTGTTTTTTTTTGTAATTTATATTTCTCTTTTCTTTTCTTTTGTATTTTATTAAATCAATTGTTTTATTAAATAATGTCTAAAGCTGTTGGAATTGATTTAGGGACTACATACTCTTGTGTTGCCCACTTTGCCAATGATAGAGTTGAAATTATTGCAAATGACCAAGGTAACAGAACTACACCATCTTTTGTTGCCTTTACTGATACTGAAAGATTAATTGGTGATGCCGCCAAGAATCAAGCAGCTATGAATCCTGCAAATACTGTGTTTGATGCTAAACGTTTAATTGGTAGAAAATTTGACGATCCTGAAGTTCAAAATGATAAGAAACATTTCCCCTTTAAAATTATTAACAAAGCTGGTAAACCAGCAATTGAAGTTGAATTTAAAGGGGAAACTAAAGTGTTCACTCCTGAAGAGATTTCTTCTATGGTTTTAGTTAAAATGAAGGAAACTGCTGAAAGTTATCTTGGAGAAAAGATTAATGATGCTGTTATTACTGTTCCTGCTTATTTCAACGATTCTCAAAGACAAGCTACCAAAGATGCTGGTTTAATTGCTGGTTTGAATGTTTTAAGAATTATTAATGAACCAACTGCTGCTGCAATTGCTTATGGTTTAGATAAGAAGGGTTCTAAAGATGAACATAATGTTTTGATTTTCGATTTAGGTGGTGGTACTTTTGATGTTTCCTTGTTAGCAATTGATGAAGGTATTTTTGAAGTCAAGGCTACTGCTGGTGATACTCATTTAGGTGGGGAAGATTTTGATAGTAGATTGGTTAATTTCTTTGCTCAAGAATTTAAACGTAAGAATAAGAAGGATTTAACTGGGAACCAAAGAGCTTTAAGAAGATTAAGAACTGCATGTGAACGTGCCAAGAGAACTTTATCTTCTTCTGCTCAAACTTCAATTGAAATTGATTCTTTATACGAAGGTATCGATTTTTACACTTCAATTACCAGAGCTAGATTTGAAGAATTAAATGCTGATTTATTTAGATCCACTTTAGATCCAGTTGAAAAAGTTTTGAAAGATGCCAAGATTGATAAATCTCAAGTTGGTGAACTTGTCCTTGTTGGTGGTTCTACGAGAATTCCCAAGATTCAAAAATTAGTTTCTGATTTCTTTAATGGTAAAGAATTGAATAAATCAATTAATCCTGATGAAGCTGTTGCTTATGGTGCTGCTGTTCAAGCTGCTATCTTAACTGGTGACACTTCTTCCAAGACCCAAGATTTATTATTATTGGATGTTGCTCCATTGTCTTTGGGTATTGAAACTGCTGGTGGTATCATGACCAAATTGATTCCAAGAAATGCCACTATTCCTACAAAGAAGTCGGAAATTTTCTCAACTTATGCTGATAATCAACCTGGTGTCTTGATTCAAGTTTATGAAGGTGAACGTGCCAAAACTAGAGATAATAATTTGTTAGGAAAATTTGAATTATCAGGAATTCCACCAGCTCCAAGAGGTGTTCCACAAATTGAAGTTACCTTTGATATTGATGCTAATGGTATTTTGAATGTATCGGCATTAGAAAAAGGTACCGGTAAATCTCAAAAGATTACCATTACCAATGATAAAGGTAGATTATCTAAAGAAGATATTGAAAGAATGGTTAGTGAAGCTGAAAAGTTTAAAGAAGATGATGAAAAGGAAGCTGCTAGAGTTCAAGCTAAGAATGGTTTAGAATCTTATGCTTATTCATTAAAGAATACTATTAATGACGGAGAAATGAAGGATAAGATTCCTGAAGCTGATAAAGAAAAATTAACCAAGGCAATTGATGAAACTATTTCTTGGTTAGATGCATCTCAAGCTGCTTCTACCGAAGAATATACCGATAAACATAAAGAATTAGAATCTGTTGCTAATCCAATCATTACTGCTGCTTATTCCGCTGGTGGCGCTCCACCTCCAGGTGCCGGTGGCGCTCCAGGAGGGTTCCCAGGTGGAGCTCCAGGTGGTGCTGAATCCAGTGGTCCAACTGTTGAAGAAGTTGATTAAAATTGTATAACGTTTTCTATTGTTTTGTATAGCTTAAAAAAATAGTTGTTAAAAAGAGATGTATATTGTAGTTTTTTTTTATATAATTTCACTAATTATACAAAGTGTAGTTGCAATAAACCAATTCATAATCAAAATCTTTCCAATTGTTTTATCTAAGATCCAATTATTCCTAGGAATAATATATAATAGAAATATCAAATTGATAATTAATGCACTTGAAGTTATAGCCAAAGTTCTCGTCATAACTAAAGGATATCCTTTTCCTGGAATAATTAATATCCCAGCTAATCCTAATGAACAAAGTGCTAAAAGTGGTCCACCAAAACATGCAGCAAATGCCATCATGGGCATCCCCATTTTAGCAATTGTATAATTTGAAATAAAATCCCCAACTGAATTACCTAATGCAAAAACTGTAATTCCTAATATATCATCACTGAGATCGTAAATAACCGAGATTGTTTTAAGGATATTGATAATTTCTCCGGCAAATATAGATATCCATGAAATTGAAACAATGAACCCAAAGAATGAAGCAAAATAATTTATTGCGTTTATACGAGATGCAAATCTTACTGATGTAGATGTTGTTGGATATATGATGTTGACAAGATATGTCAAGATAACCGTGAGAATCACTCCAAAAAACAAGGACCAGAAACGCATTGAACTGGTAAAATTGATTATTAGGAATATAGATCCTGTTGCTATTTGAATAAGAAGGAATCGTTTATCCTGTTCATAGTCAAACAGGAGATCAGATTCTAAGTTTCGTATCTCTAGATTAAGTTCTTCTATAAGGGTCCGGTTTCGAACAGGATTAGTTAGACGAAGTAAACTATTCACTGGTAGTGAGAATACCATCAAGATTTTATCATATATGTTTACTTCATCAAATTTTGCAAGTTGAGGAAATAAGAACCTTAGAACTTCAGAATCAGATTTAAAAGAGCTGACGCCTTCAACGTCATTCCCCTCTATTTCCACTTCATTAGAAGATGGCTCAGTCAATGGTCGGTCTCTTGATGATAAACGAATACTTCCACGAGTATTAGAATACTCTGACAAATCCTTTAATAACATTCGAAGGCCATATGTTCCTGCAGAAGATGTCATTGATTTTGAAATTGATTCATGGGGCATTTCTTGAAATGCCATATATTCATTCATTGAATCACTATTTTGAAAATCATCAATTGTAGGTAACCTTGCAAAATTATCAAGATAAATATCATCAATATCCTCAATATCAGGTTGTATAGTATCAACAAATGCCCCTCGCGATCTTTGATCTCTTAATAATTGGGAAATTTTCGCCTTGTATCGTGAATGTCGGTATACTGCAGCACCAACGTATAATAAATATGCCAGCACCAATACTAAACTTGTGAAAAGCAGCAATGAACCAACGAGTAACGAAATAATCACAACAAATACAATAAAGATATACATTACTGCATCTCTAATAAATATATTTTGAGGTACTTCAAATGGATGTAACACGGAAATTGAACCAACAACAACGGTTACAATGAATAACGATGCACCTATTAATTCAGCAATGGCAAGACTACCTGAATCCCAACTGAATGCTTGCAAAGTACTGAACACATCTGGAGCTCCATTTCCAAATGCTAACAAGGTCAATCCAGCAAGATTATCTGATAATTGAAGGAATTTAGATATTGTATCTAAATTTGGACATAAATATTCGGAAGCAGTTATTCCCAAGGATAAGAACATTATAAATAAACAAAGTGACAACGGTACTATTGCCAACGATTTTAAGAATCCAAACTTGCAATAATAAAAGTTGAAGTAGTTGATTAATCCTTCATTGTCTTGACAATTGCTAGTTATGAATTGACATCTTTGATGAGGTGGTATTTGGGAGACTTGTGAACAAGTGCCATTTTCTCGTTTGATCAAGCTGTTGTGACCTGGAAGTACAATTGGCAATGCAGCCTCAACTGTTACTGCTGTTATGGCCCATATGAATATCAAATGGGGGTAGAGTTTCATTCTGGCATAGCTTGTGTTGTTCGTTAGGTGTACACTTTTTTTTTGAGTTAAAATCTGGCAAGAAATATGGTTGTGCTGGTACAAACACTAAAAATGCTAGGAAAATGAACAACAGTAACAGAGAAGAATACTAACAAAACTACCAGAGATAAACTACAGAGAATATAAATACTGGCACAATCTAGCCAGTATTTCTCCCCAATATATATAAAAAACTGTATGCTTAAGATATGTAAAATGTCCAGTCAATCCTTGCAGCAAACCCCATACGGGCACACGAAGGAAAACCCTTAGAAATAAACAAAGTTATTCAACAAATGGAATGCTGCACCCAAGATCAACTCATTTCATTCTCCAGTCCATCCAAACTTAAAAAAAGAAAAAAAAATCTAATCATTACAATTAAATTCTTCCCCCCCTTCCGACAACAATATTCCGATGGTCATGGGTCAGAACGCCAAAATGGGTTCAACCTCAAGGGAATGCATTAACGTTGCAAATGGCTGTGAATTTTGCGTTAAAGAAGAAAAAGAAGTTAAAAGTGAAAAACTTTTTTTAAAGCTTCTGATGATCTTTATATTGAACCAGTAATGTCCGGGTAATACAAATGTGATGTATCATGGAAGGAGGTAGGGAAATTAATACATTTTTTTGGCAACATAATAACCGATTATTCAACAAGTAAATCTCGAATTAAACTACTAAAGCTTCAAAGCAATGAAGTATACAAAAGCTATAAATTTTTTACCCAGTTCAACTGTATCATGTCTATATCACGTGTATATCTGACAATCCTTAATCCTCATAGATCGTGTATTTAGACTAAATTATGCGAAACTGCCTATTATTGTTTAAAGAAATGGATGATATTAGCTTGATGTTTAATTTTTATGCGTTCTTTGTGATTCGGTGTTACTGCGATTGAATTTGAGTTATTATTTGAATACAAAAGGGATGGAATTTTCAAAGGATAATGGATGTTGTTCCAACTACTCCTATCCCAACGTGTAGATAATAGGCTAATATAGCGGAGGTACACTTAGATACAGAGAGAAATGCACTTCGGCCGAACTGGATAATAGAATGATCCAGCCGTAAATCTAAATCTTTATTTCATCTTTGTGACTAAGAAAAAGATTACTAATCTTTTATCTCAACAAGGTAGCTGCAACAGAAATACCAAGAAAATAGTTGAATATCATGTATGAACTTCTAAGTTAACTGAGAATTGCTTAATTGGGAACATTTCACTGTATGAGTCACTTTTTGAAATCCAAACAAACACACAAAAAGAAATATAATCTCCTGTGAAGAAGATCGGATCGCACAGTTAACCAATGAACTATCCTCTTCCCAGCAGAACAGTCTCTTCAATTTGCATTCAATGTTAATAGTTGCTCTAGCTGTAATCCTTTTGTAAGAAAATAATTGAAATTATGGAACCAACAAGGTTTAGATAACCCAAAATTATAAAATATTATTTCCAAACTTCCTAATGGAGTAACCCCGATTTGAGTGCTGCGTAGTTGATCCATAATTAACGATAATGGTCGCAAAAATAGATAATAAAGTTTTCTTTTCCTTGGATTGCAAATGGTAACTTTTGCCCCTTTAAATTCAATTTACAATAGTTAATCACCATACTGAATTTCAAATATAAATATCCTTGTAATTTCTTCTTTTTCGATCTTATTTCATTCTAATTATTAACAGTCTTTTAGAGCTTTTTAAGTATACAATTTTAATAATTACACTTTAGAGAATGGCTCCAAGATTTATGAGAGATTCCTTTGTTGGAAGATTAATTTATCATTTATCAGGTCATAAATATTTTAATTATCCTGAAGAACAACCAGATTATATTGTTCCTGAAAAATACTTGAATGAATCCAAGTCAACAGATAATTTTGATAAAGAAGCAAATGAAGTTGAAGGAAATGCTCCTTCAAATTCCTCTGTTGATAGTGAAGGTGATAAAGAACAAACTGATGATATAATTGTTACCTGGGAAGGTGATGACGATCCAGAAAATCCTTTAAATTGGTCAGTTGCTAAAAAGGCATTTGTTATTTTCCAAGTTTCTTTCTTAACTACTTCTGTGTATATTGGTTCAGCCGTTTAAATTCCTGGTATTGAGCAAATTATGAAAGATTTTAATATTAGTGTTACTGTTGTTACATTGCCATTAACTCTTTTCGTTCTTGGATATGCTGTTAGTCCATTAGTTTTCAGTCCTCTTTCTGAAAATGCTGTATTTGGTAGAAATTCAATTTATATCTTAACATTGGCAATATTTGTCATTTTACAAGTTCCTGCTGCATTGGTTGATAATATTGCTGGATTATGTATTTTAAGATTCTTAGCGGGGGTTTTTGCTTCTCCTTGTTTGGCTACTGGTGGTGCTACTGTTTCTGATGTTTTAAGTCCTCCATATATTCCTCTTGGTTTAGCTTCTTGGGCTTTAGGTGCAGTTTGTGGTCCATCCTTTGGTCCCTTCTTTGGAGCTATCTTGGTTGCTAAAGCTAGTTGGAGATGGAATTTTTGGTTTATGTGCATTCTTTCAGGATTCTCCCTTTTCTTTTTATCTTGGTCATTCCCAGAAACTTATGGAAAGGCTTTATTATATCGTAAAGCAAAAAAATTGAGAGGTATTACTGGAAACCAAAGAGTCACCAGTGAGGGAGAAATTGAAAATAGAAAGATGACTGCTCATGAAATTGTTGTGGATACATTATGGAGACCAATCGAAATTTTCGTTATGGATCCAGTTATTCTTATGATTGATATTTACATTGCTTTGGTTTACAGTGTTTTCTATCTTTTCTTTGAAGTTTATCTTTCAAGAAATTAGAGGATTTTCTTTGATTGAATTAGGTTGTACTTATTTCGGTACTGTTACTGGTATTATTGGTGCCATAATTTATATACCAATTGTTCGTCAAATTTTTACAAAGAGATTACTTGCTGGTAAAGGTATTCAACCAGAAGTATTTATGCCATTAGCTATTGCTGGTGCAATTTGTATGCCAATTGGATTATTTATTTTTGGATGGTCAGCAACAAGACATACTCATTGGATTGGTCCAATTATTGGCGGGGTTATTTTCTCCGTAGGTGGGTTCTTGATTTTCCAAACCTTGTTTTGTTTTATTGCTGGCTCATTTCAATATGTTGGATCAATTTTCGCCGGGAATAATTTGTTTAGATCTTTAACTGCTGGTTGTTTCCCATTATTTGGAAGACCCTTATATAATAATTTAGCCACTAAGGAATTCCCTGTGGCCTGGGGTGCATCAGTTTTAGGATTTATTGCCATGGCCATGATTGCCATTCCAGTTTTGTTTTACTTGAATGGTCCTAAGTTAAGAGCTAGATCCAAGTATGCTTTACCTTGGAGTTAAAGACACTTTTGTCTTAAACTGTTGTTCTAATATGCAGACAAAAACAGGATAACCACAACATAACCTTCTGAACTGGTTATAATTGGTTAAAGAGGACAAAAATGGATTTGATAAGTTTTCGACACTGGTTGAGAGCTAGTGGTTACAAGATATACTTAAAGAAGTGGATTCCCACCTCTTTTACATTTATGGTTTATATTTTTCAAACACTAGTTGATCTATTTGATATTAGTAAATGTACTGCTCACTGTCAGAGCCCAGGTTCACTAATATAAAGGTTTTCTTAAACAGAAAATATTTGACACATTCAAAAGTTTATTTACAAGTTGAGACATATCTGAAGGTAATATTACTTATCTTATACGTATTTCGATGTTGTTCAGGGTTGAACTGAATGTTGTCTTGTTTAAGAGATTTCAATAAAATTATACATATTCTGATGTTTAGAATTTTTTTGACTAGATTTAATAGATTAATTAGTAGTTCATTTTTTAAATTTAGATATTGCTTGTAAGAATTGCTGCCAAAGTGGGAGCTTGGCTTGGTTAAGACTAAAGACGTTCTTCTCTTACAAATTCCACACATTGATTTCAAGTTATTGTTTTGTTCTCGAACGGTGTAGGGGAAATATTTTCCAACAAGCCGATTATTTGGCATTCAATATCAGCACAGCATCATTTTACATACACTCTTATTACCGAAATAGGTATTCGGCTATATCGGGTTTTCCCATATGTCTATGTCTATGTCTATGTCTATGCCTATGTATATTTCCGAATCTAACTAATTAATGTCACTATACTACTGTCTTGTTCTAACGTCCCATTATCTAATATTGTCCCATTAGCAAATTTGCTTGTACCGTCTACAATCCCATTTGCAATTCTCGCATTTTCCTTTATCCTAATACTACTCTCTTGCTCTAATCTTTCAACTATTTTCACAAATACATCTTCATATACATTGTCTCCCCATAACGTATCCATATGTTCATATCCTTTACATAATATCACTTGTAATTTCTCTCGCATATTTTCATTATTATCGACAATAAGGCTTTTTGTTTGATTAATATCTACTAAAATATCGTTATCTCCATAGAATAATAACATTGGAACATTCAAATGATCAGCTATGGGGAATGGAGCTACTAAATTACTTTTCTTTTGCAGAGATTTCGATAACGAGGATAATCTAGTAATTCCAAATCCACAAGTTTCATTAAACATTTGAAATCTTTTGGCACCAATAATTTGAAACCAATGTAATAAAGATTTCACTGAACTATTGGAAAACATATGAGGATATCCTATTTCCTTTTGTAATTGACTTATATTCTTACCTTGCCATCCAAATAACAAGGATAATGATTTGTCAACTACAGTTTCATAAAGTTTTGCTCCTAATATTACTGACCAAAATGCCACTGAAGGCAATATAGCTCGTTTACCAAATAAACTATAAAGGAAAGTATTATCTGAAGCCGTTTGTCGAACTATTATTTTAAATATTGGATGGTTTAAGTTTTGAGGTATTATGGCAGGAGATAACCCAACAAATAATTTAATACTTGAATTTAAACCAGGATGTAAACTTAAACTAGCAAATAATTGAGAACAACCTTGTGAAAATCCAATATATGTTATTTTAACATCTTCCGATCGAGGATAATAATTCTTAATATAATTGATTGTGTCAGGGATATCAAAATATGAAAATTCATCTAATGAAAAGTCCCAAAATGTTGGATCGGAAACTGAAAGTTTTAAATGTTTTCTTGAATATTTATTTCCACGATTATTACCTAACCAAACATCATATCCTAAATCTGCTAATAAATATGGTAAAGTTTTCTCCTTGGTTGAGCCTAATAAAAATAGTTCCGAACTTGTCATTAATCCATGATGGAAATAAACAATCTTGTTTGTTGAACGGTAACTACATGGTTGTGGGAATAATCGAGGATTTTCTAATTTATGTACCACCAATAAATACCCATCTCGAGTAGTTATAACATGTTCTCGGATAACATATCCACTTATAGCGGCTATTTCTGAGATGTTTTTTGAATTTATAATACTATGTTTAAATGCGTCATGTTGGTGATCCAGGATTTCTGATTTCGCGTTATCTTTACTTTTATGGTTGTTGTTATACCCTATAAATTGTTTGCCATATACCACTAATAGTTTAAATATTAGTATTGCAACATTAACAAATGTGGTTGAAAGGGAAATTCCTCGAGGAACAGGCATGTTCTATGAGATCTAGTTGGAACCATAAAAAGTAAATAAAACTAAAAATCAAAAAAACAAGTTTTTTCTCGCTACAAACAGGAGACGATAACTATGTTAGGTTTACAACTACAAATTACAAATTGCAACAAGGTTTCTTTATACCATGTGAAGATTTTAAACTACAAAAAAAATATTTTGTTATTTTAATGTACAGTTTATTTGTTTCTATTTACAAGACAATTTTACATTAAAAGATTCCAAACCATTTCTTTCTTGTTGGTTTCTCTTCAATTGGTAATTCCTTTACAGGTTCAATAATTCCAGGATTTTTTTCAAGATATTCCTTTAAATATTTCTCATGATAATCTATTTGTCTCAACATCTTTTCTTCTTCTAGTTGTTGTATTCTTTCTGCTTCTAACATATGTTTTTCTGAAGGTCTACTTAATACCAATTCATTTTCGGGAGTTTTCCTTAAGGAATCAGGAATATATTCACTATCTCTAACACTTTTAATTTTCACTCCTGAATCCTTGGCATGATATAGATCATCATATTCTTCTTCATCTAGCCCAACAAATACTTCTTTAACCTTTAACCTTGATCTAAATAAATTAGAAAATACATTTTCTGCACCATCATTCCATCTATGAAAAAATCCAGCATAAGTTATTGCCCCTAAAGCTATAATTAATCCAAAATATTTTGATCCCTTATTTAATCTTTGATTAGTATCAATTCTTCTTAATACTTTATATTGACCAGGATATAAATCAGACATTGGACGAGGAGAATAATTTAATCGATGCATAGTATCATTAACTTTGCCATATTGAGTACTTTCAGCAGGAATAGATGAAAACCCTTTAGGAGATTTACGAGGAGCAGTAAATTCTGAAGGATATCCTTCTGGAGGTCTAATATCCCAAGGATCATAGGGATTATATGGAGCTCTTGGAGGAACCCAACCTTTTGGATTTGGTCTTCTTTCAATATTTAAACCAGAATCGTTTTTATCTGACATGTTTTCCTGCCTTCAATCCTTCTCATATAAATTTCCACTAAAAATTTTCTGTTTTTTTGCTTGGTACTTGAACTGTATTCACACAGGATTTGACACAAGACAATTCAACAACAAACGTAACCACCCTAAACATAGAAACTAATATGTCAGTTCTTGGTCAAATGCGAAATTTGTTCGCATTAGAAACTTTAGATACTAGATTAGGTCCCAATTCAAACCCTGTTAAAAGACAAGCTATAATTAAAAAGGCATCCCCACATTCAAGATGGTCCACTATTGAATTCAAAATATATCTTGTTGTATTTGTTATAGTTGTACCTCTAATGCTTAAAACTACTATGGATGCTTCAAACGAAACTAACCCAAATTACCCTAGATTTGCACCTTTGTTAAGTGATGGATGGATGTTTGGTAGAAAAGTCGATAATTCAGATCAACAATATCGATTCTTTAGAAATAATTTCCCTTTACTTTGTTTATTAATTACTATACATGTATGTTTAAGGCGATTTATTTATTTTATAGTTCCTAGAACTGGTTCTAAAAGAACATATTTTGATTTTATATTTGGAATTATATTTTTAATTGGTGCTCATGGAGTTAATATGACACGAGTTTTAATTCATATTTGTATAAATTATGGTATTGGGAAGCTAGTAAATGACAGGAAAACTGCTATATGGTCGACTTGGATATACGGAGTTTCTTCATTATTTATAAATCATTGGGCAGGACAAATTCCCTTTGGAATTGAATTCCTTGATCATGGATTTAAAGGGATTATTAGTAGATGGGATGTATTTTATAATTTAACCTTGCTTCGAATGATTTCATTTAATCTTGATTTTATTGAAAGAAAGAAAGCAATTGAAGATCTCACTGAAAAGGGAACAAACGAAGCAAAATTAGAGGGTCTTGATGATCGAGCTAGATTAACTGCTCCCCTTCCAATTCTCGATTATAATTTTGTTAATTACATTGCTTATATTACATATACTCCATTATTTATTGCAGGACCTATAATAACCTTCAACGATTACATGTATCAATCCAATTATGAAAAACTTGAAAGTATAAAGAATTACAAAAGAACATTTATTTACTTTTTAAGATTTATGTTTTGTATGTTTATTATGGAATTCTTGTTACATTTCACATATGTTGTTGCTGTATCGAAAACAAAAGCATGGGAAGGAGATACTCCATTTCAACTTTCTATGCTTGGATTTTTCAATTTGATAATCATTTGGTTAAAATTATTAATTCCCTGGAGATTATTTAGATTATGGAGCTTATTAGATGGAATTGATCCTCCTGAAAATATGATTAGATGTATGGCAAACAATTATAGTGCTCTTGCATTTTGGCGCGCATGGCATAGATCTTATAATAAGTGGGTTATACGTTATATATATATCCCCATGGGTGGAGGTGGCAAATATAGAATTATCAATAGTTTATTAGTGTTTAGTTTTGTGGCAATATGGCATGATATTGAATTAAAATTGTTAATGTGGGGTTGGTTAGTTGTGATTTTTTTAATGCCTGAGATATTAGCGACCATGATATTTAGGAGGTTTAGTGAAAAACCTTGGTTTAGACATTTATGTGGTGTAGGAGCAGTTCTAAATGTTTGGATGATGATGATTGCAAATTTAGTAGGATTTTGTTTAGGTAAGGATGGTACTTTAAAGTTATTACATGATTTATTTAATACGTATGATGGATTTCAATTTTTAGTATTTTCTTCACTTGTACTTTTCGTTGGTATACAAGCAATGTTTGAATTTAGAGAAGCTGAAAAGAGGAAAGGTATAGATGTTAGATGTTAATAGTAAAATAATGTATTGGTCACTTTTAAAATTTTCTGTTGCGCTTTGACTCTTTGAAATTTACTAACCAAAAACTACTTCCAGGTAGTAAACACTTCTAGGTAGTAAACACAATGGCACCACCAATACCGGTATATTCAACAGGTGAAATTAAAAGTAAATATTCTGAACAACTTAATAACCCTGAAAAATATGAATGTCATTTAAAATCATTAACACAACATGAATGTACATTTAAACCAGGATCTTTAGATGGATCAAGACCTTTAGAAATAATATGTTTACCATTTAAACGTATATTTCAAAGATGTTTAGTACCAACAATAAGTAAAAAGAATGGAGAAAAAATAATTACTAAAAAATGGATAAATATTGAAGTTACCAATAGTGAAACAAATCTTGATTTGTTTCAACCAAATTCAAAATATGCTAAAGATGTTAAAGACTTTATGAATACTGAACATGAACTTAAAAAGTTCTTGGAACAAGAAGCTAAAGGAAGTTTATAATACTAAGGTTAATTTGTATAGGTATATATATATATATTTATTTATTTATTAAAGAGTACCAAAAGGAACAACAATGTAAAGAAAGAGATATCGCTCTATGGGAAAAAACCAAAACCTTTGGAGTAAATGCAAAAAAACTAATAAGTTGAACCTTCAGGAGGTTGACTTAATTTCTTATTTGAGGGAGATGCCATACTTTTCCGTAATTCAAGCAATACAGTTTCCATAGTATAAGATCTTTTCCAATTCTTCAAGGTATCAAATTCTGAAGCAATTACATTACCTTGTGAATCAACACATGGTAAATTAATCTTTGAAACAAAGGTAACTTTTGGTGGTTTATCAGGATAGCTATTATCACAAATAATACGCAAGGAATAGATTCTATTTTCATGACTTGAATGTGGTGGACCTAATATGGTACCATTCCAATATGTCATAGTAATATCATCTTGATTTGTTAAACCATATGAAATTGATTCAGCTCCTAAACCTTTTTCACCTTTTTCTAATTCTTCTAATAATTTAAAATTTCTGGGACTATGAACAAATGTTAGTATTTCTGGGGGAAACAATTGGATCTAGTAGAAATTCACACACATTTTAGACATTGTTCTAGTAATTTGATCACTTAAGACACACACACATATGTCAAGTTTGCTTTTTTCGCCCCAGTTTGAGAATTTTAACTTATACAGTCCAGGTTGTCTTGTCAAGGCTCGCACCAAAATGAAAACAAAAAAATGTTTACAACTATTTTACAACTATTTTACAACTATTTTACAACCATTTACAAGACAATAGGAGACGCCCAGATCAGAACATGTCAACAGGTTCATCTCCGTTTCTTTCTAATCCATCTCGTAATTCATTTATAGAAGATGGAAACACATTTGAACAAAAACAAGCTGCAATTTCTAAATTTAAATTTCAAATTGATTCTTTGACGACAGAAAAGGAAATTTTGAAACAAGAAAAAGAAGCAATAATTAGGGAATATGAAACAATTCTCACTAAGAAAGCAGAGGAGTATTCAAAATTAAAAGCCAATTTTGATTTCACATATGAAGAAAAGAAACAACTAGAATCAAAGTTGGAAAACCAATCTCAAATTGATCAAGTAACTAATAAATCATTTCGAACTGAAATTGAACAATTAAGAAACAAAAACCAAACACTTTCAAGTGAGTTGAGAGATTTAGAATCAAAGTATAATCGATTACAAAGGAAACATCAACAAGTTAGTGAGAATTGGAATAGACAATTGGTAATTGAAAATGAATTAAATAAAGGTATTGAAGCTAAAGAAAAAATTATTCAACAACTACAACAGAAAAATGATGAGTTAATTCAACAAATGAATAGTTATTCCCTGATGTTAGATAATAAAGGTTCTTTGTCAAATTTAAACCAAAGTTTACTTAATAAAAATGCAAGTTTACAAAAAGTTTATAATCAATTACAATCAAAATATGATAAATTATCACAAAATCAAATTTCAAATGAGGTATTAAAAGAGAAAATCACTAGTTTAACTAATAAAGTTAAATATTTACAAGGTATTGAAGAAAAATGTCAACAATTGGATATTGAAAAATCAGAAATACAAACAAAATTTAATGATTTATTTAGGATTTTAAATGAATCAATTCAAGGTGATTCGAATGATGAAGAATCAAATACAATTAAAATTAAAAATTTCATTCAAGTATTTAAAGATTCTCAAATTAAAAAATTAACTCTTCAAGAAAAATTAGATGATAAAACCAGAGAAGCTAATGAATTACGAGAATGTGTAGAAGAAAACATGCAAATTATCGAAGATGAATATTTACCAGCAATTCAAACTCTTGAAGCAAGAACTAAAACTTTAGTTGAACAAAATAATCAATTAGAACGAACTAAAGATTTAAATACTCGAGAAATTGCATTTTTAAGAAATCTGTTGAAGGAATTGGAACAAATTCAATCAAAAAAACAAAATGAAAATAAACCGTATGACAAGGCAACAGATCAATATCTTTCAAATCTAGAAAAATTAGTAGGTGAATATAAACAAGAAATTGAAAAATTACAAGTTCAATTAAATCACCCAACACCAAAAATTGGAACTAAAAGACCTTATCCAGATGATACAAACAAAAGACTTAGTTTTAGATCTCAAATTTCTGATTTAGAAAAGGAAAATATAAAACTTAAAACAAAGATTAAACAATTGGAATATACTATACAAGATTTAACCACAAAATTAAACGATACAAATTCCTTGAATTTAAAACGCAAAGATCTTCAAATATTACAATTGAAAAATAATTTAGTTTCTAAAGATCAAGATATACGAAAAGAAACTTTAGATGCATTGAGAAATGAAAATCAAAGTTTAATCGATAAGTATATAAATCAGATTGAAATAGACTCTATACCGAAAGCTGTTTTTGAAAGACAAGAAAACGACAAAGCATCACTTCAAGATACCATTAATAAATTAAACAAGCGAATTATTAGATTACGAGAAATATATACTAAAAAAAGTAAAGATATTTTAACGATAATTTCGAAATATTTTGGGTTTACCATTGAGTTTTTACCAAGTGTTACCAACCCTAATGAATTATCATCAAGATTAAAATTAATTTCTAAATATCTACCAAGTAAAGAAAATTCTTATTTAGTTATTGATTTTGAAACAAAAGCTTTAAAAGCATATGGAAGTTTTGAATTCAAATCCATGTGCGAACAAATGGCCGAGAAATGGGTTGGTAATGAACAAGGGGAATTCCCTTGTCTTTTAGCTGCATTGAATCTTAAATTGTATGAATTATATCGTATGTAATACCCCTTTATTTAATAGACATGACGAAGCTAGGTTTAATATTTCGACAGGACTCTTATTGAAATTATTTATCTCCTTTTTAATTGAACAAAAACAGTCACCGATTGTTATATCATCATAATTTTCTTTATACTTTTGTAAAAACTGGTTGATCTGCAGAGGAGATCCATATTTTTGCAAGTAATTATAAGACCACCCCCATATATCACCATTTTTACAATCCGCTTTTAATGCACGATCAAACCAAGCTTTTGCCTTTTGGTGATTCCCATCAATCCAGAAAAATACCCCAACACCAAGTAAAATAATTGGTGAATTCTCAGTTTTCTTCATAGCATCCAAAAATGCTGTTTTCCTATGAGACATCTTAGGAATTAATGAGAGATAACTCATCCATACTGAAGGAGAATTAGGAAATAATTTTAATGCTCGATTAGCCAATTGTCTAGCAGCAATCATATCTTGCTGTCGTATTTCAAATTGAATTTTTGCAGTTAAAAGTTCATCACTTTTAGGGTTTTGTAAAATCGCCATATCTAAATCAGATCTTGCTCTTATTATAACATGTAAGTATTGTTCATCTATAACTGATAATATTTTCCATAATGGGATTGATTCAGGACATTGCTTAACTGCTTGAGAGGCTGATTCTCTTGCACTTTTAGGGTTAGCCAAATCAAATAAAAGAATTTGAATGTTCTGTAGGGCAAGTTTCCAAGAAGTAGGAAATATATTCTTGGCTCGATTTGAATGCTTCAATGCTGTGTTCCGATGTAAACAACGTAAAATATGGATATACTTGTACCAGTATTTATCACTAGTAGTTGGATTCTTTTCCACTAATTCACAGGCAAATGATTCAGCTTTGTCTATATTACCAGTTTTCATTTCCAACTTAAGAATAGCCAAATTAATTGTAGGTTCATTTAAGGATCTGCTTGCCTTTTCAAGAATCCCTCTCGCTTTGTCTACGTCATTTGCAAGTTTCCATACATCCTTGGCATACATCAAATGAAACAATACAACTTTTGGATTCAATTCAATTGCACGTTGATAAAATTTAAAAAGTGAATCCAAGTCTTGTGCTTTTTTAACTGAGGCAAATAAACTCTTCCAACAATCTATATCATTAGGATAAACACTTGTAATAAACTGTAAGATTGAACTACCAGTTAAATTATTGCCGGATTTAAACATGGTATTGGCATCTTGTAACAATTGTTTAACATCTAGTTGTTCGACAGAACCAAGATATCCGTGTACAATTGCTTTGCAAGTCTCTGTAAACCCTTCAGTTTCTGAATTTTGAGCATGTTCAAACCATGTTTGTTTATCTTGATTCAGTTCAGCTAATGCCTTGGAAATCAACTTAAGTAATTTATCTTGAGATGTAACTTGATTTTCTCGTTCTTCCAATTTACATGCAGCAATCCATACTCGAATATCTCCCTTTAATGTTTTTCTTGCTTTATTCAAATAAATTTTTGCATCTGGATAATTTGAAACATTAACTAAACCAATCCAGAAATCCCATTCTTCAGGACATAACTCGACTGCCTTGGTTAATAATTTAGTTACTGACTCTGAATCTTGTTCTAATTCAATAATCTGTTTCCATAAAGTTGAATTGTTAGGTAGTTCTTGTAATGCCTTCATGAGAACTCGTTTTTGCGAAGTTTTGTCATTTTCAAGGTCAACTGCTTTTAACCATAGTTTTTCTGATTTTCTATTATGACTTAAAGCTTCAGTTATAATAATTTTACAAGATTTCAAGTCATTATTGTGAATACGAATATTTTCAAGCCAAACATCCTCATTATTGGGAACATTACGACATCCTTCTTTTATAAACAGTTTTGCTTGATTCATATTATGTGCTTGTTCTTCCAAACGAGCCGACAGGATCCATGAACTTGCCTTAAAAGGTTCAGTTTTTCTTAATGAAGATAAAATTATTCTTCCTTTATTAATATCAGCAATTTTAACATCTTGTTCAACCCCAGACATATTTAAAACTTGATTTTCCAAATCAGAATCTATTTTTGTACTTGGTAATAAGTTATCAAGAGAAGAACCAAGTAATTTATCTCGAGATTCAGAAATTGATTTGAAATTGGTTTTGTTAGATACAGCACCAGCGATAACTATATCAGGTATCGCATATGTACGTTGTTGTTGCTGTTCCAAAAGTCGTATTCGTTTATTTCTTCTCGTGATATCTCCTGCTTCAGGTAGCATTTCCCATTGTTCTTCAGAAACATTAGCTAAATCTCGTTTTAGATCTGTGAAATTAATTTTGTTATCTTTTTCAACAATAACTTCTTTTATCTTTTTACTTTGTAGTTTCTTATCAATTTGTTCATAAATTCGATCAGCTTCTTCATCGTCATCGTCTTTTACACCAGTATCTAGAATACCTTGCTCATTTATTGCAGTATTATCATATCCATCTTCCTCATCTTCTTCAGCTTGAGTAATAGTTAAACCTTTATTGAAATTATCAACACTAGTAACAAATCCTACAGCACCTCGACCTATACCTGGAATATATCCTGGAGGTGGTTCTTGATCCAAGAATGCTTGTCTTGACATGTGCTTAACTCAATTCTTGTATTCAGTTGTTTGTCCTAAATTGCTGGTTTTGGTGGTTTATGTGAGTCCCGCTGCAATATGTAAGTATGGATGTTTTTGCTAGCCTCGCGATGGGACCACCAAAGGTCTTCTTGAAGACTAAACTAAAAAAAAAAAAAGTCTGAAAAATTTACAACTATACTTTTTAAAGGGAGTAATACAATACTAATGTCTAAACGTGGTGCATCAGATGACTTAGAAAGTCATAATAAGAAAATAACAAATGAACCTGTACAAATTTCAGAAGGAAATGATCTTGATGTAGGTGAATTTGAAGATCCATATGGTGATGAATTTGAAAGTGATGGAGAAATCATTGAATTAGATGATGCCGAAGATGAAGAAATGGATGAAGAAACTGCCAATGAAAAGATTGAAAAATTAGAAGAATTAGAACAAGAGACTGAATCTTCAATATATTTACCTCATAAATCAAGACCTCTAGGTCCAGATGAAGTTTTAGAAGCTGATCCTTCTGTATATGAAATGTTACATAATATTAATTTACCTTGGCCATGTTTAACTATCGATATTTTACCTGACAATTTAGGAAATGAAAGAAGATCATTCCCCGCTTCAGTATATATGACAACAGCCACTCAAGCATCAAAGGGGAAGGATAATGAATTAATAGTAATGAAAGCTTCTTCTTTAGCGAAAACTTTAGTTAAAGATGACGACGAAGATGATGATGAAGAAGAAGATGAAGAAATCGATTCTGATCCTGTTTTAGATAGTGAAACTATTCCATTAAGACATACCACTAATAGAATTAGAGTATCACCTCATGCACAACAAACTGGAGAATATTTAACTGCCACAATGTCGGAAAATGGCGAAGCCTATATTTTTGATTTATCTGCACAATACAAGGCATTTGATACTCCAGGTTATATGATTCCTAAATCTTCAAAAAGACCAATTCATACTATAAGAGCTCATGGTAATGTTGAAGGATATGGTTTAGATTGGTCCCCTTTAATAAATACTGGTGCATTATTAACTGGTGATTTATCAGGTAGAATACATTTAACTTCAAGAACAACATCTAATTGGGTAACTGATAAAACGCCATTTTTTGCATCTCAAGCTTCAATTGAAGATATTCAATGGTCAACTGGTGAATCAACTGTTTTTGCAACTGCTGGTTGTGATGGATATGTTCGTATCTGGGATACAAGATCTAAAAAGCATAAACCAGCAATTTCTGTAGTTGCTTCTAAATCTGATGTTAATGTTATTTCCTGGTGTAACAAAATTAATCATTTATTAGCTTCAGGTCACGATGATGGTACTTGGAGTGTTTGGGATTTAAGAAATTTCACTGGTAAAACAAATCCAACCCCAGTTGCAAATTATGACTTCCATAAATCTCCAGTTACTTCAATTTCATTTAATCCATTGGATGAATCTATAATTGCTGTTTCTTCAGAAGATAATACTGTAACCTTATGGGACTTAGCTGTAGAAGCCGACGATGAAGAAATTTCAACACAAAGAAAAGAAATTAAAGAATTGGATGATATTCCTCCACAATTATTGTTTGTTCATTGGCAAAGGGATGTTAAAGATGTTAGATGGCATAAACAAATACCTGGATGTTTAGTATCTACTGGTGGTGATGGGTTAAATATTTGGAAGACAATTTCTGTTTAATATTTGTTCTTATGCATTTGTATAGACTCAATTTGAATAATTTTAGAATTAAGTTTAGATAATTTTTCATCAATTTGTAGCCAATTATTGTTTTCTTTTATAATTAATTGGATATATTGTTCATAAACAATCATATTTTTGAGAATAAGCATAGTCATGACATCTTTAATTCGTTTAATTTCGTCTTTATAACTAACCAACATGTATTTACTGCTTGTTATATTAGTAGTTTGTATATCTAAGCTCAATTGGTCAATAACTGTTGAACTTAACAAGGTCAATTCATTAAGATTTGAATTTATTTGTTTGATAGTTGGATAACTCAGTAGAATCAATTCTTGTTTGAGTTCCTGACTAATATCTTCTTTAACTGAAGCTTCTTGTAATGTATTCCAAAGTTTAAGATCAGTTAAAATTTGATTGAATTTAACCAATTCAGGATGTTCTTTATAAACAGTTGCTAGATGTTTCCTTAAAGAATCAACTTGAGATAGCTTTGACTCACTTTGGTTTACATGATGCAAGACCAATTCTAAGTTATTGATTCTATTACTTAACTCAAGTATTGTTTGATTCATTAGTAATCTTGGTTGTAAAAAAAAGTTTACAACCAAAAAAGTTTTGTTTTGACAACCGATTTGTTTGTTTGTATTTCACATTCCGTTTTGTTTTTACATCCAAATTTTTACAACCAAAAGTTGCCACTTTTTGTAAACATGTCCTCTATTGAACCTGAGAGGAAGAGGAAGAAGTTGGTCAAATCCGTTGCTACATATACTCATTCCTACAAGAATGAATCACTCATCACATCCCTTGTTGCCAATTCCAACAATTCAATAGTTGTTACTGGATTAGCTGATGGAAGAATCAAATTCTGGAAACGAGATAAAGAAGACAGTTCTTCATTACAATGTATCAAACAATTCATGGCACATCCAGGTATTTCAATATCTCAATTATTGATAAATCAAGATAATCTGAAACTTGCGACCTTGGCTAAAGGTGACAATCGTATAAAGTTGTTTGATTTAACTACTTTAGATATGATACAAGATATAAAGATCGGTTTTATTCCAAACACGGTTTCTTCCTCTTGTAATTCGTGGTTTTTCTCTGATGGAACAGATTTTCTTTTAATTGGCGATGAGAATAACATGTGTCAGATTTCACCTGAAGAACAACTGGAAGACAAGGAGAATATCGTAAAGATTTATCCTCAAAAGCGGGTAATCAAATGTATTGCTTATAATTACAAATATGAATGTTTTATATCTAGTGACGATAGAGGATTAATTGAATATTGGACTCCAAATTTGTCACTGTTACCTAAAGGAGTCGAATTTACAATAAAATCTCAAACAGATTTATTTAAATTAATTAAACTGAAAACAATACCAAATAATATAATATTGAGTACAAGTAATGAATATTTCCTAGTTCAATCTGAGCAGACTATACACAAATTTGATTTTAAATCAGGAAAGATTGCTGATACAATTCAAGAAGATCATATAACAAGTGCATACCTTGAAGGTGATATTCTCATGTATACCACCAAAGATACGATCATATCTTATGATTTACAACAGCAACAGATACTTGCAAAATACGGAACTGAAGACAAGGAAACATACAACCTCATTGCCTTGTTTAATGAGACTCCAACTACTCCAATATCTAGTGAGATGATAACTTCCAAAAACTCCTTAGTTAATTCCAAATTGAACACACAACCAATGGTAATCGCTACATCCTCTGATAAATTGTTTGTATTTGGTTCACAAGGAAGCGACTACAAAGAGAGTACAATTAAAAACTCTAAAGTTACATTACATACTACATTAGGTGATATCAAAATTGAATTATTTGACAAACTCACACCTAAAACGGTTGAAAATTTTATTACACTATGCAAAAAGAAATATTATAATAATGTTATATTTCATCGAGTTATAAAATCATTCATGATTCAAACTGGAGATCCAAAAGGCGATGGAACAGGAGGAGAATCATGCTGGGGAGGTCATTTCCCCGACGAATTTAATAACCAATTAAATCATAAACAACCATTTATGGTAAGTATGGCAAATGCAGGACCAAATACTAACGGATCTCAGTTTTTCATTACCACTGATGAAGCTTCATTCTTAGATAATAAGCATACTATATTTGGTAAAGTTATACAAGGGATTGATATAGTCAAACAAATTGAAAATGTCGAAACTGATGAAAATGATAAACCAATTGAACAAATTGCAATTATTTCAACAACCCTTACAAAATAACTTATTCTTCTTCACTACTACTTAAATCATCGTCACGAGTCTTGCTTTCTCCAACCAAATCACGTAAACTCATTGGTTTACTTCCTGATTTCTTAGCGTTGAAAACGGGATTCTTCTTGGGTTGCGAAACACCTTCATCTATTTTTATACCTGTGAAACTGAAATCATCAACATCGCTTTCATCAGAATCCTCAAACTTTATTGATGATGTATCAGCTTTTGCTTGTTTTGGTTCTTCTTCTTCAAGTACTTCTTGAAGTTGATCTTCTAAATCTTTAAAATCGTCATCTAAATCCATACTCTTTTCCAGAGGTTCTATCTTAGGTTGTGGTTGTTTTTGTGATGGGTTTACATCTTTCTTTATAGATTTAACAGGACCAGCCAATTTTTCTTGCACAGCCATTTCCACAGACTTTTCCTGTACTTTTATTGGTTTTACATCATCTATAGTAATCACAGGGAACCCATCACCATCACTCTCATCCAAATCATCGAAATCCGATTCACTAATTATAGGTTCATCATGATCTAATTTTATATTAGGAGTAGTAGCAGCTGAAGGAGGCCGTTTCGATGCAGTTTTTGGAGTTGATGGTTTTACGGGAAGTACTGATGGACTATTCAATTTTCGAACATTAGACTTTGGTTTCTCTCGAACTTGTCTCTCCCATTGTTTAATCTTATTATTTAACTTATTTACATTTCTTGATTTATTAAACCGAATAGTTGTCGCCAATTTTTTCAACTCAACAGTATCTTTATCTGGTGTATAAGTAAGATAATATGAATCCGTTGCTGCACCACCACGTTGCGGTATACCTTCAAACAATATCAGTTTATTATCTGAATCTGTAGTTTCTAGTATACATTCATCTTTATTTTGATATAATTTTATGGGTTTAGATTGATCCATTGAATCAGGAATAAATCCATATCGTATAGCTATATTATTGGTATCATTGGAGATAGGAGGAAGATCTAGTAGCGATGAAAGATCTATTTCGTATTCTCCATCTGCTAAGGACATCTTAACAATAGTGTTTAATTAAAGTGGATAAATAGATAGACGAAAAAAGCAACCAAAGAAATGTATCAACACGTAAATTGGAAAATGGATTCAACTAAATAACTTTTGGCTTTTAGTTACTGGTTGGGACACTTGTGAACAATATTGCAAATAACAATTTAATAGAAAAGAGAAGTGTTCTGTAGCAATGAAGGACTCTGTAATTCGAAGATTGTTAGGAAGAGAAATAGTGTGGCCGCGAGAGGGGAGAGTGGAGGGAGACAAAGAAATATCTGTGGTGCAAAAAAAATGTAACAAAATAAAATTGGGCCAATTTTTTTCTTTGTTTTGTTTTGCAGAGATTCAATACGAATTGATTGTGCACCCAACACATCTATTACTATTTAAATATACAAATCTCACTAATAATTACGTTACAAGTATGTCTATTATTAAATGTGTTCTAAAAAGAACACTGAAAGAATCTGGAAACCAGGGTGAGATCTTTCCACTTTTAATAATGATATTTGGAAAATAGAACATGGCGAAAGTTTGGTTAACATTGACTATCATTATCTAACAACTTCTTAATCTTTCTCTTACATATCTTATGGCCCTTGGACCTACACACAGAAAATTTATTGTTATATTTTATGTAAATTGAGCGTCTTTGATCAAATGGTTTAGGCTATATATTAAGTAGTTAGACAGTCAAAATTATCACTTTATTAGGATACTCTAGTAATTCATTGGTTTAATATGATAGCTTTTATTTGATCTCAACACTTCATAATGACATTCAAAAAGAATAACATGATGTAATTTTGGATATTTCTTAATACTTTTACCCAATGACTTCTTAAGAGCTTCTTCATATCTCTCACGAAATCCTTCATCTTCGCGACTAGGTTCACGAAGTCGTTCAAAATCTTGAAATGAAATTGAATATAAAAAGGAACGATCTATTGAAAGCCTTTCGATTGATTGACATTGCTTTGAGATGATTCTTCGTATAGTACGTGTACTGAGACTTATATAAGGGCCAACTACCAAAGTAGACAATTGATTTTTCTTCACAATATCAAGCACACTGTTTATTGTTTTTAACAATCCCCTCACGCTTAAATGTTTTACATTGGTTAAACTCTCAAATAACCAATTAAGTTGATTCAAAGGGATAGTGGATCTATGATATTGCTTTATTTCCAAAGTGGTTATTTCAACTAATTTGCATAAGTCAGCTAGAGGTTCAAGCGTTATATTGTTTACTTCATCGAAATTTAGGGATAGCTTTTTAATACTCAAAGGTTGGTTGAATTTCAGTATCAAAGCGGTCAAATTTCGATCCAGAATTTCTTCAATTTTCACACAATCGAGGGATTTCAAGTAAGGAAGAATGGAAAAATCCAAATTAATAATATCTTCACTGTTTAGATAAAGAATCAATGTAGTAATGGTATAATTCTCCTTTGGAGTGACCGAAAACAAAGGAGAACGTGGAATATTGGATATAAAATCACTCGAATCCATATCTGAAATAGTTTCCGAACTGAACCGAATCCAAGGATAATTCTTCTTCAACCCCTTAATGTAACCTGGAGCACTGGGATATTTCCAAAACACAACTTCTTTAATATTTCTCAACAATTCTTCACGTTGTTCCAACAATTTACAAAAGTTCTCATAAATAAAAACAATTGTATATTTACAATTAAAAGGCGTACACACCTCTGTATTTATCAAAAAGGGAACCAAGTCACAGTAGATTGAATGGTACAAAAGCTTGACAACAATTGAATTCAATTGGTTATTTACTAATAGTAATACTACTTTTAACTTTTGGTTTAAAAGACCAACGATCAAATAGAGGATTTCATCGGGTAATTTACAAAGCGTCAATTTTTCATGTCTTGGTTGTTCACATTTACTTACCATAATGTTTGGGAGAATGTCGAGTATAATCTATTTGAGGTTAAACAGGATAGTTTTGAAATTACATAATCTGATGAGGAGTATTCAAGCTAAAAGTTGCCAAAAAATAATAGTTATATTTCTTTTTGATAGCACTTATCTCCAGATGCTTCAAAACACTAGTTTTAAACGAAAACCATTAATTATATATCTACATCAACAAATACTATCTTTCTTTCCAAGCTATTACCTCGGTTGTCAGTTGTTGAACAGGATTTTGACTGCAAATATTGATGACCTCACAACACAGGCTTTTTTTTTCGCCTGGGATTCCAACCATATCTCAATGCTTGCTTTTTGATCCACACAAAAACCTAGACGAGTTACTACAAAAACACTAGACAATGCCTCCAATAGCCACTTTACCACAACCTGAAATCTCAATCTTACATCCCAAAGTTCTTTTATTCACTGCTGGTTTAACAACATCCATATTTCTTTCATATAGGTTTTACAAACGATACATTCGCCGAATTAGTAATTATCTTGATTTAACATCATCTATATTAAACAATAATCAACAATTATACGGATACGTTACTTCAGTACCTGATGGTGATAATTTCCGATTTTATCATACGCCAGGAGGTAAATTTCTTGGTTGGGGTTGGTTAAGGAGAATCCCCACTACACGAGCGGGATTAAAAGATGAAACTTTAATGATTAGACTATGTGGAATTGATGCTCCTGAATGTTCCCATTTTGGGAAACCCGCACAACCATATTCCCAAGAAGCCTTAACTTGGTTACGTGAATATGTTGCTGGGAAATATGTTACAATTACTCCATATTCTATAGATCAATATAAACGAGTAGTGGCACGAGCACAAATTTGGAAATGGAATGGCAAGAAGGATGTTTCTGCTGAAATGCTTAAACAAGGAATTGCCATAGTATATGAAGGCAAAACTGGTGCTGAATTTGGTAACAATGAGGAGTGGTATAGAAAATTAGAAGCCAAGGCTAAAAAATTGAAAAAGGGAATGTGGTCATTAGGTAAGAAATTAACAACACCATCCCAATATAAAAAACTATATATGAGTTGAGAAGCATTATTTTACTAAATCAGCAACTGCTTTAGCTAAGGCTTCGACATTGTCCTTGGTATCTGCTTCTGCGTAAACTCTAACTGCATCTTCAGTACCTGAAGCTCTAACAAATGATCTACCAAGATTATATTTAGCAACTTCAACGTCTATCTTGTCTTGTAAACCAACTGGTTCAACTAAAGTTCTTTCAGCATTGGTGGTTTTAAAAATCAGTCTATCTGGAACAATAACTTTAACTAACTTATTAGGTAAATCATTATAGCACTTATTCCAATCTTGAGGAGATAATTTCAAATAATGAACAATAATTAAAACTGCTAATAAATCAGAAAGAGCATCTCCCACAGTTTGATTAATTAATTTACTAAATTCTCTTAATATTTCAATAGATTTAACTTCTTCCACATTAGATTTGTCTGGAACATAACTAAAGATCTTTTCTTCTGCTTCTGGTTTGAAAATTACAGTTCCATGACCATTAGCTTCAAAATATACACCAATATCGAAATTTTCTGCTTCATGATGTAAATGTTTAACCCCAGTTGGAGTACAACGAACTGGGATTTTTAAAACATCTTCAACATATTTTGTTGAAGATCCGTTTGCATAAGCAGTTTGAACAACACCAATATCTAATTTTAATTTGTTACTATCAATATTCTTGAATAATTGTTGCAAGAATAACGCAATCAAGGTAGATAATTTATCACCATCAAGTAATCTAAATTCAGGGTCAATATAGTAACAAATTAATCTATCAGCATCCCCATCAAATGAAGCATATAATTTATTAGGAGTTGGAGTAACATTTTTTGGTAGCTTTTGATTAGTCTTGACATAATCAGCACCACAATCAAAATTTAATAAATTTGGTTGATTATATTCCCCATTGACCAAATTGAATGAAATTTCATCAGATAAATAATTAGTTAACAAATCTTTAATCTTTGGAGCACCTACACCATTTGCCGCATCAATGGTAATATCGATCTTTGTTGAATTACCAGATAAGTTGAAAATTTTCTTGAAAGATTCTGCCATTTTCAAATAATAACCTTGTTCAGAAGTAGTTCCAAATTTCCGATCATTAATTGTTCTTGTAATATAATGTAATTGAGGTGTAGTTAATAATCCAAAATCTTGAAATTTAGTCAAAGGAACAGATTTAAATCCATCAATTGTAAATTCACTTAATCTTTCACTCAGTTCACGAGAATCTCTAGCAATAACAACATTGCCAAGAACATTCAAATCAATTTTTAAACTTTCAACAATTTTTAAAATGTTGGATAATAATTCTTCATGAGTTGAATTGGCCAATATGGTAGCATAAGATTCCCAAGAAGTTTGTAACATACTACCTAAAGGATCAACAACTTTAACCCCGTTATCTTCAGGAGGATTATGAGAAGCAGTAATCATAACACCTACAGTTTGTCCTTGTAAGAATTTGGATCTAAGAGCAGCAATTATACCTGTAGTAAAATTAACGTAATCTAAATGAACCGCTTTCATACGGAATCCAGCAGTTCCATAAGTGAATTTTAACCCATCTGGTTTAGGATGGATTGGTAAGTGTTGACTTAAAGTTTCTTCAATTGACATTTGTATACCAAAAAAGAATAGAAGAGCTAAAAACAACTAGACAATTGTTTATTTTTAGAAAGGTTACATTTTTCATATTTTCCACACCAAAAAATGTTGATCTGTGCGTGTCCACCGTTTCACCAAACAGGGCAAAGCGTCGCAAAGCTTCACAAAGCGCCGCACAGAGAGAAAATTAAGAAATCTAAAAAAAATTCTAACCTTGAAGAGGGTTTAACTCTATAAACAACAAAGAAACATGGTCAAGGAAATACCTAAACAACCACAAATACCACAACAACATGCCAAAGAACTCAGATCAACTATAAAAATTCAACCAGCCGTAGGAATTCCTGGAGTTTTAACTGGTCCTAAGCCACATGTAGATTCTCCATTTATTCAACATTTAGTAGCTACAGGTAAACCCAACTGGAAATTAGCTACTCCAGAAATGAAAACTAGATATCGTGCGTTTCAGAAAATTTTTATTGGGATTCCAATATTAATTGTGAGTGGATATCAAATCTATAGAAGATTAGAAGGAGAATCTTATACACCTTTAAAAAAGGGAGAAATTGGCCCTGATGGGGAAATTATTTATTGGGATGATGAAAAAATTTTAGAGTATGAGAGAAATACTTGGAGTTATAAACTTTTTGGACCTGATTTTTTCCAAGAAGGTCGTACTTCTAGAACAATGGGAAAGAAATTATCTATTCGTCCCGATGACGATGAAGAAGTATATGATAATGACGATTAGGTAGAGAATAGATAGGTTCTTGTATATACTTTAATATTTACGAATTCTATGTGTGAGGTTTAGAAAGTAAGACGCCATCAAGGGATGATCCAAAAGAACTTGGTCTTTCAGGTGTGGAGAATTTTTCAAATGCTAAATTTGGTTTATCTAATGCTAACAAGGAATACTTTGTACTGGATAAAGTTGACATCAGACTACTGCCAGTTCTTATTCTTACAGGTGATGTGAATCCATATCGATCTCTCGCACCTCCTCTCTCAGGAGAATTAAATACAGGATGGGTGAAATTTATTTCGGGTATTTTACTACCCGGGTTAATTTTCTTGTTAATTATAGGATATCCTAATTCATGATAATTAGGCATAATTCTCGGTATTCTCGATTTGAAAGGAGTAGTCGACGATAATATATTGTCAAAGAATGCCGTAATATCAAGTTTTGGACTTGAATATTCGTCAAATACATTCTTTAATTCGTCCGACAAATTCTTGCCAGGAACAGTCGAATCAATAAAACTTTTAACTCGTTCAGGTTTCTCAACACTAAAAGGTACAGAAACTGTTTGTTCAACATCAAGTCCAATATCAATGCCTCTTAATCCATTCTTGATTGTTCCATCATAAGAATGTCGCGATCCAGTTCGGAAGCTTTTCAATCCTGTTGTAGGAACTTTAAATATTGGCATTGATTTATGTCGACTAGATTTTGTATCTTCAAGTAAATCACAAATTTGTTTCCATTTAGGTAATAGATTGTTGTTGAACAAACCAGCTAGCTTCTCTTCTGTTATTATACCTTCAGTAAATGCTTTTGTTATCATAGCTATTGTGTTTGAACATTGCTTATAAGTACCAGCTATTTCTTCCGTGACCAAAGAAGAACCAGTCAGGCTTGAACTAGATAAACTTGAACACCGAGAATTTCCAATTTCTTCGATCATATAATCACATTGTTCTTCAATTTCTTCAATTAAATATTTAAATATTTCATTCCATTTTAAATCTATAACTTCATGTTTTATAGAAGTTAGTTCTCGTTGTAGATAATTCCATTTTTCATTCATTGATTCATAATTAGTAAGAACTTCTTCTCGTGCGGTTTTAAAATTCCCTTTACATATTGTATTAAATTCATCAATTTTAACAGGGACAATATTCAAAGACATTCTCAAAGGGTCAGTTTTACATTCAATTTCAAGAAATTTTGAATATAATTTCTCATCAATATCATTAAATGTAGGTAATCGTATCATTTTTATCGATAAAGAATTTGTACAATCGTTAATCTTCATTTTTCGCGTTATATCATTCAAGTTAAATTTGGGTAAAACTCGTTTAGGACTTGATAATTTAATTTCTCGAAGTTTAAATATATTTTTAATACAATCTTCAATTTCAGTAATTAAAGATTTTATAATTCCTTGATTTATTTCTTGATAATTTATAGCAATATCTAAATTTCGTTTTAATAAAATCATGTGTTTCTTAGCTTCAAGTAAAACATCATTGGCAATGTCAAAACTTCCCATTAAATCGATAGAAACTTCATTATTCTCTCCTGATTCAAATACAAGTATTAATTGGTTAAGTATAGATTCAATACTATCAACATTTCGTAAAAGATCAACCAATTCTTCCTTACCTTCAAAATACCAATCAAGAATATTTCTCTTTCCAGGTTCATTTGATGTTTGTGAGACAAGTTTTAAAATTTTCACTAATTCAATTAAATATACTTGTATATCTTGCAAGAGTTTCCCACTTCGATAAATATCATGATTCAGTAATTTACTTCCTGGTTGTGGTATATTTATCAATTCATCAAAAAATGAAAATTTAGGAGCAAGAGATAATAACTGAGAAAGATTTGTTTGTGGTATAGTTAGTGTTGCTTTGAAATTGTCTCTAAAGTTGTAAGTTGCCATTTCCAGACCTTGATGAATATGCATAGATATATATATATGTCTTTGCTATGCGATTGGATTGATGAAATTTAGTAGTAGCCTTATATAAGCTGGTTAACACTCGAGGAATAACAAAATAATTGAAACTGTTTCAAATAAAGTCAATCAGAGATAAAAATGATTATCTATTTTTGGTTGTAAATTAAACATTTTCTGTAAAACTTTATTTGTTATTCCGTTGTTATGGAGTTTGTTTCAACCTGATTCAAGCCGCATAAGCCGCAAAGCCCCATGAGCCCCATGAGCCACACTCGCTTCCCAATTAGGCGGAATCAGAAAATAACTTCAAAAAAAAAAAAGTATACCAATACTTCTTATGCGATGAGGAAGCTATAGGTAGAAAGAAATGGCCAAAGCACCAAAGAAGAAGTTTACCACATCAACTAGTCCTACTGGAAACACAGTTTCTGCTGAAAAACATTTAAATTCAGTATTCAAATTCAATACAAATTTAGGTCAACATATTTTAAAAAACCCTTTAGTTGCCCAAGGTATTGTCGATAAAGCTCAAATTAGACCCAGTGATGTTGTATTAGAAGTTGGTCCAGGTACTGGTAACTTGACTGTTCGTATTTTAGAACAAGCTAAAAAGGTTATTGCTGTAGAAATGGATCCTAGAATGGCAGCTGAATTAACTAAAAGAGTTCATGGAACTCCTCAACAAAAGAAATTAGAAATCTTATTGGGAGATTTTATGAAGACTGAATTACCATATTTTGATATTTGTATTTCAAATACTCCTTATCAAATCTCATCACCTTTAGTGTTTAAATTGTTAAATCAACCTAATCCTCCAAGAGTTTCCATTTTAATGTTTCAACGTGAATTTGCGTTAAGATTATTAGCAAGGCCAGGTGATGCATTATATTGTAGATTATCAGCAAATGTTCAAATGTGGGCTAATGTAACTCATATAATGAAAGTGGGTAAGAATAATTTTAGACCACCTCCACAAGTTGAATCTTCAGTTGTTAGAATTGAAATTAAGAATCCTAGACCTAATATTGATTTTAATGAATGGGATGGATTATTGAGAATTTGTTTTGTTAGAAAAAACAAGACTATAGCTGCAGGTTTCAAATCTTCAAATGTTTTAGAGATTTTGGAAAAGAATTATAAAACTTATTTAGCAACTACAAATACAATGGTGGATGATCAAGGTTCAATGACTGATATTGTTAAACAAAAAATTGAAACTGTCTTGATTGAAACTGAATTTTCAGACAAGAGAGCTTCAAAATTAGATCAAACTGATTTCTTGAAATTATTATATGCATTTCATCAAGTTGGTATACATTTTGCATAAAAAGTCTATTCATTTCATTTTTTTGTATATTGGTTATTTAATACAGGTTCTATCTTCTTTTGGTAATCTTGGAAGTATCTCTTTCGATAATTTCAGCAACACCTCCTAATTCTTCCATATTATCTTCAGCAACAGAAACTGCTTCTCTTCTTTCCCAAAATCTATCTTCACATAAATCAAATGCTGCCTTTTTCAAATATTTACCTCGATTAAATTTATTGTTTGATATAGCCCATTCTAAGAATTGTGCACCTGAGCGAACATAAAATGCCCGTAATGTTTCAAATGGTTTAGGATGAGGTAACCAAGGTCTTGGATCAGGAAATTCTTCTTCTACCTCTTCAGTTTCTTCCTCATCTTCTTCCTCTTCTTCTTCTTCTTCGTCAAATTTGGTATCTTCTTCGTTATCTTCATCTTCTTCATCTTCCTCTTCATCTTCGTCATCTTCATCTTCTGAATTAAGTTCACTCTTTTCTAATTCAGATAAATCTTCCCAAAGAACCTTGACCCCATCTAATTTACCTAAATCTATAGCATACATAGAATCTAAGTTAAATTCTTGTTCTCCTCGTTCGAAAATACCTCCATATATATATAAAGTATCATCCACAACACATGTAGTTGCGTTAAATCTTGCATGAGGTAATTGGTTCATAACTGGATATTCTACAGCTTCCTTCTCATCTTCTTCCCCTGCAGTAATAACTTCTTCCTTCTGCTCTTCTTCATCATCATTCAAATTGGCTTTAGCTAAAATAGAATTTAAAATATCTTCCAAATCTTCATCTCTAGTTTTCTCTTTAACTTGTTCTTTTCTTTTCCTTTGAGGTTTTAAACTTAAATTATACCATCTATTAGTTTCAACTTGATAACAATATAAACTATTATAAAATTCTGATTCTAATTGCTCTTCACTTTCTTCAAAATCATATACTCCACCAAACATAATCCCTCTATTTTTATGATAGACTAAAGAACATCCAACTCTGGGACTTGGGACAAAACCTTGCTTTCGTTTACGTTCAAATCTAATTGAATTAGGTTCACTCTTCATTTTTAAAACCCAACAATCATTCAATACTTTTCCTTTTTGTAAACCTTTTCTAGCTTTAACTTTAGTATATCCACCATATATTATAGCACCGTCAGCACAAGGTAATAAAGAGTGTCCTGATCTGGCATCTGGGATAGTATGAGTTGGTGGGAACTCAACTTGAGTCCATTTGTAATCAGTGATATCAAATAACCAAACATCATTCAAATATGTTGTCATAGTACCTAAATCTCTGAATCCACCATGTAATATAATATAATTTTTCCAAACCGCTAATCTGTGACCTGATCTAGCCGAAGGACCCTTTTTTACATCAAGTTTAGACCATTCCTTGGTATCCCCATCAAGAATCCAAGTATCTCCATAATGATAAAATGTTGATTGTTTAGGAGAAGAAAATTCACCACCAAACATAAGAACAATACCCGAAGGGTGAGAACACATGGCATGAGAAGATCTAGGTAAGGGAGAATTCTTTGAAGTATACTTTCTCCAAGTATCATTATCGATAGTATATGTATATAATTCATTATAAAAATGAGATATTCCATTTTCAGTTGATTCACCACCAAACAAAATTAATTCACGTTTACCAGATATAGGAGAAGCAACCATACTTGGGTTTAATCTTTTACTTGGGGGTCGATCACAAATTTCAATTTTAACTTCAAGTAATTCTTCTTGTTCTCGGTTATATTGTTCTAATATAGCATCGATATCTTGATCATCTTCATCTTCACCTAATTTCTTTGCAAGTTTCTTGTTTTTGGTTTCAGCTTTTGAAATTTGTTTCTTTTGTTTCTCAGCTGCACGAGCCTTCTTAGCTTCTTTCGATTTTTTATCTTTCTTGGCCATTGATAGAAGTTGATACTAAGGTGAAACTATTCAAAAAAAATTTCAACATCTATTTTTTCCTCTTCTCAGACGAGTATTTAGGACAAAGAGTCTTGGACAAGATCAAGTTGAATCAACTCATTGAAATAGATCAAGTGGGATTAACCTTATCTCAAGACATAGCTATATAGAAAGTAAAGCCAATAACTAGTTGTATACTCCTCTTGAGGGGTTAAGTTGAATGTCAATAATTCAATATTATAGATGATTAACCCTTCCACCAACAAAACAACCCTAAAAGTCTCCATACCAACAAAGCTGGAACCTCAGGTTCAATTTCAATAGACATGAATTGTTGATTTGTGAATTGTAGCCCAGATTCAACACTTTGCCTCCTTCCTGGCAGTTGCAACCAACTTTCCTCACAAAAAAAAATACACCTTAAAATCTCAAACCAAAACAAAACTTCAACCTCAACCTCAATATAACCACCACATTTGATATAACAATTACCACTCCAGATAGACAATGTCGCCTACTTCTAACACACAGCAATCTACAACATCAGAATTTGAAAAACAACGAAGTATATTAATCCAACAAATATCAAATGAACTTTCAAGTTTAACCACAAATATAGAATCATTAAACCGGGTTTTCGATCAATCATTACTGATTGGTAAAGAATTTGATGATCTTGGACGATTATGGAGTAAATTCTATTCTGGATTAGACGATTTGAAACAACTTCGACAAGAACAACAAGAGAATGAAGGTAACGCACCAGTTACACCTGGTTCGGATGCTACAGCCAACTAACAGCCAACTAACACCCCATTACGCTGGTTTTATATAGCTTATATCTATCAAATTAATATAAAAGTAATATAAATTCACTGTAGAACAAAAAGGAAGTTTTAATTTTTATTCAAAAAGAAACACAGAGATTAAATGTAAAAAAAAAAAACTTTCTTATACAATACTTAACAAAAAAGAAAGAAATGTTTTAAACAAGAATAAATCAACAAATCTAGAAACACTTGTGGTGAACAATTGATGGTCCGGATTCGTCGTATTCTTGTTTTGAGATCCACATTTGTTGGAAAGTAGATAAAGAAGCCAAGATAGAACCACCGATCCAGACAGAGTATTTTCTTTCTGGTGGAGCAATAATCTTAACCTTCATTGAAGATGGAGCTAAAGCAGTAATTTCCTTTTGCATACGTTCAGCAATACCTGGGAACATAGTAGTACCACCAGACATAACAATATTACCATATAATTCCTTTCTAACATCAACATCACACTTCATAATGGAGTTGAAAGTAGTTTGGTCAATACCAGCAGCTTCTAAGCCTAAATCAGCAGGACGGAATAAAGCTTCTGGAGCTCTGAATCTTTCATTACCAATAGTAATAACTTGACCATCTGGTAATTCATAAGATTTTTCAATAGCAGAAGATTGAGAAGAAGTTTGCATTTCTTGTTCAAAATCTAAAGCAACATAACATAATTTTTCTTTAATATCTCTAACAATTTCTCTTTCAGCAGTAGTAGAGAAAGTATAACCACGTTCAGATAAGATCTTCATCAAGTAATCAGTTAAATCTCTACCAGCCAAGTCAATTCTTAAAATACCGTGAGGTAAGGAGAAACCAGCATAAATTGGAACAACGTGGGTAACACCATCACCAGAATCTAAAACAATACCAGTGGTTCTACCAGAAGAATATAATGACAAAACAGCTTGAATAGAAACATAGAAAGCTGGAACATTGAATGTTTCAAACATAATTTGAGTCATCTTTTCTCTGTTAGATTTAGGGTTCATTGGAGCTTCAGTTAATAAAACTGGATGTTCTTCTGGAGCAACTCTTAATTCATTGTAGAAAGTATGGTGCCAAATCTTTTCCATATCATCCCAGTTAGAAACAATACCGTGTTCAATTGGATATCTTAAAGTTAAAATACCTCTCTTAGATTGAGCTTCATCACCAACATAGGAATCTTTTTGACCCATACCGACCATGATACCTTGATGTCTTGGTCTACCAACGATAGATGGGAAAACAGCTCTTGGAGCGTCATCACCGGCGAAACCGGCTTTACACATACCGGAACCGTTATCAATAACTAAAGCAGCAACTTCTTCTATAATCGGGAGTTAGTATTAATTCATTGTTTAATTGTTCTTGATATATTCTAAGAAAAAAAAATATTTGAAATTAACGTTACGTCGGTTGGAAAGATTTTTTTTCCCACACAAAAATAATGTGTGGTGGGCGAAAAAAAAAATGCCTTGGAAAACGAACGATAAGTGGTGTCCTAATACCAAAATGTGTTTCACATCAATTAATTAACGTATTTGTTATCAATCAATCAATTAAATGAGAAAAAACTGTAAAAAATACCTTAGTACAGTTGATATTTGTTGGATTGACTAGTTTAACTAATGCAATTGTACAGTTTTGGACAAAAGTATGTTGTCCAAAAAATGAGTTCAATCCAATTGGAATTTCTAAATTAACCATTCAATTGGGAGTAAATTATATTTGTAATACATCTGACAGATTACCGCATTCACAGGAAATTTCCTGTAGTTGAATGATTCTCTGAATTCTCAATTTAAAAACTCGACAATTGGACAACAAAGTCAACATCCTTTCAAATGAAATTTCACACACTATAATCCAATACTTTCCATCAAAAATATATCAATTGTGACAATCAAAATATGTTTAAAAGTGTTAACATACCACCGTCCATTATGACTTAATGTTTATAAATATTATTCTATAGTAATAAAGAAAATACAGAAATGTACTAAAGAAAGTGAAAGAAAAGAGTAGAAAAAAAAAGGAGTGAAACTGAATTCTGATTGAACCTGAAAAAAAAAAAAGCGAGACCCAAAAATTGAAGTGTTGTTTGTTGTCGACAGGTAAGAAATTGGTAGGTACACGCCATATCATGTTACACACATTGAAAAATTACACGAAATACACATTAGACGGTTGTTAGGGTGTGATTGTTATTTTTGTAAGAGGAACAGTTTACAAAACGGTAATCAGTTCTAGATTTATAGTATATGACAGAAAGAAGATCATTTTGAATAATGTAAGTTATCTTAGAATTGTCTCGCATGTGAATTAAAACTACTGGGTTTACATTACAGTTTTAAACTGTTGTATTTTTCTTGTGTCCTTGTTATATGATTTAAGCTTTGATTTATAAAACGTATGCAACAGCGCATATTATTCTAGAATACCAAGTAAACGCGTAGAAACATTTCAGCAATGTAAATAGTCAAAGAATCTCTAAATACAACTGGATTGACAACGGAGTAATAACACATACAACAGATCTGTACAATTGTAGGATTTTAGCTTGTATAGCCACTATTCATGGTCATGTATTTCTTCGGAAGGCAAAAGGGGGCGTAGTGCCAATAAAAATAAAGCGTAGTTGGTTATCTTTTTGTGCGAGTTTTCGGTCAAACTCACACATAGTAGTACAAAGATCTTTTTAGTTTATTTTCAGTAAAGAGTAAACAATTACGAAATTGAAAGGTTGAAACTTGTTAACTAGATTTTAGTTTATTGATCTTGGTTGGGTAGCGGTACTATCTGTAAACATGATATGGAGGGAGTTTTGATGCTATAATATTGTTAGGAAACTACATGGTACCTTGGTCATAAAACTAGTTTACCGCAATATCAAATACTAAAATGTCTCCATTTACTTTGAAATGTCTGAAAAAGTTGATTTTGTGACAATATACAAGTCATTAAAATGAAGATGTTTCTTTGAAAGATTATAAAGTAGTAGGGTATATACTTAGTAATCTCTGATAATTCTCTATTAATCAAATTACAATTACGTTGAAAAAGAAATTGTACAATTATAGTTAAGAGCAAATCGGTCTTTAGGTAGTTACCAATCACCCCGATTTTTCAAAGCGGAATGGGGTGAGTTAAACATCCAATCTTCAACATAAATGTCGTTTCAAAGTTAACACATCTTTTTTTTTCCTTTCATGGGAAATAATAAAAAAAGAAAAAGACAAGTTAAAGATTGATTGCCAGCTAAACAAACCTTGAGAACTTTGTTTACGTGTCCATCAATCAAACAAGATATAAGATAGAACAATAACTCTTGACTTGATTATAATCGATCAACAAATAATAACATATTTGGCTGTACAACTAAAGAATCCTTGTCATACACTTGTCAACACCCTTCCCCCATTTTCCAATACAAATCTAAAATAACATAATAGAATGTCTTCTTCCGTTCCATACGATCCATATATTCCAAACCAGACTACTGGTGAGCAATCTAATTCCAGAACTGCTGCTATACAAGCTGTATGTATTTTTTTTAAAAGAAAACAAACTTGCATTTTGCACTGTCCAAGAAATAATACTAACATAGAAATACTTTAGCAAATCGATGATACTGTCGGAATCATGAGAGATAATATCAATAAGGTTGCTGAAAGAGGTGAAAGATTAGATTCTATAGAAAACAAAACTGATAATTTAGCTATTAGTGCCCAAGGTTTTAGAAGAGGTGCCAATAGAGTTAGAAAAGATATGTGGTGGAAAGATTTTAAAATGAGAATGTGTCTTATCTTTGGAATAATTATTGTGATTATCGTTATTGTTGTTCCAATTGCTGTTCATTTTAGTTAGGTAATGCAAAGTTAATTTCTTATAGTTTTTATGGGAACTTGTTTTCCTCTTTTATTTTGTCTTTTTTTTTAATAATATCTTCAATCTGGTATATATTAGTGTTTTAATAAATGAATCTATATACATTCATGTGGTTGTCAAATTAGATATTCCTTGATATGTTGATGTTGTTGATCTACAATGTATGACAATTTGAAAAAATTCTGTAGAAAAGCTAATAATAGAATCCTTAAGTTATTTTTAAACACTAATAAGATTGTAACATTCAGATCACATTACCCACTTCACTTGAAAACAATAAAGTCAACGCCGCATGGGTAAACCAATAAAGTTGGCCATTTTCACGTCTCACGAAGTCAAACTTTAACCACATACAAGATTTTAACTCTGTTGTAAACGAAGTCACGTTGTACATCCAAACATCAATACAAACTATCAGCCCATAAGAATTTAAGCGATTCTTTTTCTCAGTTTTGAGATTAATTTTTTTATTGATGCCCTTTTCCATCAATAAATAGTCCATTCTTTCTGTTTAGTTTGGTTTTTCCTGTTTAACTTTCTTCCAATTGAGTCTTTTCAATCGAATTAGTATTTTCGTTGTCATTTTAATTGTTGGTTTACCAGGTGCATATCTTATATTTTACAACAATGTTCAAGTCCTTATTAAGAGCTACCCCCGCATTAAGAAGAGTGGTTTTAAATTCTGCTCCAAGAATCACTAGAACTGCTCTCTTCTCCACAAGTAGAATTTCTATGAATTCTGTTTCTTATAAATTAAATGAAGAATCTCATGTATACAAATATTTAACTGGTGATGGTCCAGAATATGTTAAATATACTAAAGACCATGAATGGTTAGCTGTTTTCCCTGATGGTTCTGGTTTTGTTGGTATTACTGATTATGCATCTGAAGCTCTTGGTGATGTTACTTATGTTGAATTGCCAGAAGTTGGTGATAGAGTATTTGTTGGTGAAGCTCTTGGTTCAGTTGAATCTGTTAAATCAGCCTCCGAAATTTATTCTCCAGTTGATGGTGAAATTGTTGCTGTTAATACTAATTTAAATAGTAATCCAAATATCCTTAATCTTGATCCAATGGGTGAAGGTTGGATTGCTCAAATTAAAATTGATTCACCTGAAAGTGTTCAAGAAAGTTCTGAATTAGTAGATCTTGAAGATTATACTGCTTCCCTTGAAGAAGCAGAATAAGTGGTTTAATTTTTTACATATTGATATTTTATAGTTATTTATTCAATTCTACAAAGAAATTACTCATTTTTTTTAGATGTTTAAAGCTGGTGTTGTTCCTTTTAATCTTCCTAACACATGACTTGCTACATATTTAGGAATAACATTATCTTCATGTAACATAGCAAAACTCTCAGTGGCATCTTTACCAGCAAAATTAACTATTGATTGAATTCCACCAGGATGATGTTTTAAAAATGGAGTACAATCAAGTACAACGTTTTTCACAATACACCAACAATCATCAACTGTGTTGTGTTTGGCAATTTCTTCAGCTGTAAATTCACGATCAGGTACTGAGAATGTCTTTTTTGGAGCTGGTTTAGGTTCTTGTTTAGCAACAGGGGCAGGGGCAGAAGCAGTAGGTGCACTCACAGGTTTCACTTCAGAGTTTCCTCCTAAACCTCTTCCATTAACTGACAATTCAATAATAATCTTACCTTGAGGATCAACATGTAAACCAATCATATTCAATCTACTGTTTGCAGTTGTAGCCACGTCAGTTGCAGCAGCAGCACCACTACTTCCTACTCCTCCTCCGGTACTTAGTTTGTGTAAACTATAACTACAAGCTTGATCAGCAGCCAATCTTCCATAAACAACACATGCTAATAACGAAGATCCTCCTAATCTGTTGTGTCCATGAACTCCACCAGCAACTTCACCTGCAGCATATAACCCTTCAAATGCTTTATCTGATTCAGTCAATACTTGAGCCTTGTCATTGATTTTAACTCCTCCCATAGTGAAATGTAAAACTCTAGTAACAAATGAAACATGATATTGAGCATTTGGATCATATTCAAATGGTGCACCTGAGAAATATTTCTTTCCAAAAGGATCAGGAATTTCTCCCCTTGCTGCCTTGTTATAAGTATCCAATTGTTGTTTTAAAGTTATTTCACTACATCCTAATTCAGCCAATAATTCCTTACCAGTAATTGTTCTCATTAAATTTCTCAGACCATAATGTTTTACATGGAATGGTAAATTCTTACCTGCAGATTCATTCAAAATCAATCTAATAGGACCATTTCCTTGTTTGAATTGTTTTTCCATTTCTCCAGAAACCCAATCTCTAGTTCCTAATTCATCAACAAATCTTTCACCTTTAGAATTAAGTAAAATACCACCTTCTCCACGTAATGCTTCAGCACCAAGAAACAAAAATCGAGGAGTTTTCTTTCCATTAACCACATCTGTATCACGATAATCAATAAGACCAGTAGGATGTACCTGAACTTTATCTAAATCAATACCTACCCCATGATTCTTCATAATAATCTTTTGACCATCACCAGTAGCATGATTCCCATTGGTAGAAGGAAGATCAATAATATCAGGACGATATTTTCTTAATAAACTATTTTTGGTAAAGTCAGCAGCATAACCTCCAGTCAGCATAATTACAGGACCATAAATTTCATGTTTAGATTTATCTTGAAGATTTTTATATTTAACTCCAATAACCTTTTCTTTGTCATTATTATCCATAACCAAATCAATAACTTGACAATTTTTTAATATTTGAACTCGTTCAGGCTCAGTTTCACTTAAATCTTCTAACCGTTCTAAAAGTCTATATGTAATAGCCATCCCGGGGAATTTTGAATCATGACCACGATGAGTTCTTGGTTGAGAAGCACCACCAAGTCGAGAAACAACACTAAGATCTAATTCAAATACATCTTGAAGCCAATGTACAGCATCAGCAGATTCATAAGTCAAAACACGAATTAAATCAGGATTAGCACGATCTTTAGCAGCTTTTAAAGTATCATTATAAAATTGTTCAACTGAATCTTTAATATTTAATTGAACTTGAGTTCGAGTTAATGCTCCATTAATACCCGAAGTTGCCTTACCACTATTCCCACTTAAAAACCCTTGTTTATCAACAAGTATAATATTTGCACCACGAAGGTAAGCTTGATGTGCAGCTGAAAGACCAGCAAGACCACCACCGACAATAATAATAGGATTAGAAGGAGACATTTGTTTATCTGTAAGTTACCAGTTTCTTTTGAAGTCTTGAGGATAAAGTTTATTTTATATCTTTTTCAAGCAATCAGAGATTTTCAGTTGGTAATGCGGGGGTGGAGGAAAAAACAAACAATAAAATGGAGGGAGTATTCCCGCTTAATTTCTACCCCTGTCCCTCCTCCCCCAGCGTAATACCGAGTTACAAAAACAACAGATTATCGGAGTCAACATTGAAATAAGAAAGGAAACTTGTACCCGTCTTTATGTGTGGGGAATGATTCATACAATAAAGTTATAGAGCATACACTTTAAAACAATATTTTCTATTATTTCTATGTATCAATGGGAAATATATTGAAATGCAAATGAAATATCATTAAAATTAGCTTCATTTGCAATCAATGAATCTTGGTTTCCAGCTAAAGCATTAAGGTTTAAATGATTCCAAGTAGTTGCATCACCGTATAACATAGCAGGTGCTTTTATAAATTGACCACGTTCTGGTGAACAACGTTTACAATGGAATGTATCATGTGTATCACAAATTGTATCAGGTGCATATTGAAACAATTGTCGTAAATTATCGGCACTAAATAATCTCTCAACATCTTCCTTTTCATCGACGACACAACTCGAAAGGGATAATTTCATTGACTGTCTTTGGAAAATCTTTTCTTCTATTGTTCCTGTTGAAATGAATCTATATATAAAACAATCTTTCTTTTGTCCATCTCTCCATACTCTAGCAAGGGCTTGTTGATCCAGAGCAGGATTCCAATCAGGATCAATTAATACTAGTCTATTAGCTCCAATTAAATTAATACCACATCCACCAGCTTTAGAAGAAAGTAAAAAGATAAATTCGGAACCATCTGGGTCATTAAATCTATCAACTAATTTTTGACGTTTGTTAATATTCATAGTACCATCTAATCTAAGTGCACCATATTTCTTGTATCTACACATTTTCTCAATAAGATCTAAAGTTTGGGTATAATTTGAAATTAAAACAATTTTATCATTAGTTTCCGTATTTATTTGATGTAAGAATCGTTCTAAAATCATGAATTTCCCACTAAACCAAGTTTGAATTTCTCTATTTCTTCCCGTGGCACCTATAGACGAACAATATTCTTCGGGGATTAACTCATCACAACCTTCAATATCTTCAGGAAGAGTTAACAAATCAGGATGATTACAAAGTTTCTTTAATAATCCAATTGCCTTTAATGGTTGTGATCCTACACCTCGCAATAACTTTTTAATCTCAGGCGATGTAATAAAATGGTTGTATAAAGCCTTTTGCATTGGCGACAAACCTGTGAACAAAACATATTCATATTTAACAGGTAAATATTTTGATAAAATATCATTAGTTCTTCTAATAATAAATTTCGATACCATTTGTGACAATTCAATTAATTTTTCATCACTTTTAGCTCGTTCTTTATCACTAGCATCGGCATCTCTTCCACGAAGAATTGCATTTTCAAAATTCTTTCGAAATTCATTTCTTGTACCTAAATATCCAGGATTAGCAAAATTCAATAATGAAAAATATTCTGATAAATCATTTTGAATTGGCGTACCTGATAATATAACTCTTCTTTCACATTTTAAAGAATTCAATGCCGTAAATGTTAAAGAATCACCATTTTTCAACCTATGACCTTCGTCAGCTAACATTAAGCCAACTTCTGTTCCAGCTAATTTATCCACATTTCTTCGTAAAGTTTCATAAGAAATAATCAATACTGGACGAACAACATTTCTTCCAGTTGCTGTTGACCATTGTTGTAAAGCTAATCCAAGATCATTTGATTTTGTAGATTTCCCATCCACAGCCAAAGGAGTTAAAACACCTTCACCTAACCATTTAACAATTTCATTTGCCCAATTACGTACTAATGAAGATGGACATACAATAATACATTTTTCAATAGTACGTCTTCCACGAGGACTTTGACGAAGTAATGTCCACATAAGAGTAAGACATTGTAAAGTTTTACCTAATCCCATTTCATCAGCCATGATACAACCTTTGGCACGAGGATCAATTAATCCTGCAGTACATCTATATAAGAATTTAACACCAGCAACTTGATGAGGACGAAGAATTTTTGATAATTTGGGATCTATAACCACAGGAACATCAGGATATTTAGCAAGAGCAGCTTCGGGATCAGTTACAATACCCAAGATTTCTGCAAGTGATTTATGAACTCGTCTACGTTTTGATGGAGGACTTGATCCTGGTTCTTCCTCAGGCAGTGACTCTTTCACTTCGGACTCCTCTTGCGACTTCGGAATAACATCTACTGTTGGATCATATAACACTACAGCAAATTCACTAGTTGGATCATAAAGTGGTCTTGGTGGAATTATTGGTCTTATTTTTGTCCCCAATGGAGGTGGAGGCCCACGTTGAATGTCTTCCTTTTTAATACTTTCCTTGTTGAAAGGTACCACAAATGTTCTTTTCAATTTAAATTCATTATTAGATAAACTATCACCATTAAGCATAGCTCTTGGCATAAGAGCTCCAAATCGTTTTTGATGAAAAGTTTCACCTTGAGAATCAACAGACAAATCTTCTTCCTCATTTTCAATCAAAACGCCATCAGCATATGTGGTTACTTTCTTTCTAGCATTACGAATAGGACGTCCACGTGTAGTTGCATTTCCACCAACAGAACCATCACTTCGTGAAACAAATGGGACTTTAAAAGGTCGCGCTAATCGTGTTGCTGAATCAGTTACTTTTGGAGGTCGTTTATCCTTAGGCATTCCAGCACCTGACCCAAGTGGTGTTGTAAATTGTTTTAATGGTTTTCTTACTGCCATAGTTTGTTATATTATCTCTGTGTGTACTTGTAAAGCAATATGATTATAAATTGGTTGTAAAATAAAAACAAAACAACGCGTTCGGATTTAAGATGTGCTTTTGTCTTTGGCATTTTGGCAACACATCAACAAAAAAAATGGCAACAGAATTAACCGAATCAGATCAAAGGGAAGGTCTGTGTTGCAACAAAACTCAAAATGGACCAAATTCTAGCAAAAGCAAGTAATCAAGCAGTTAGTTTTGCTATTAGATCAGGTATCACGTTTGCATCAGGATTTGCTATTAAAACAATCAGTAATTTCCTTACACAAATTCCTAAACTGGCACAACTGAAGATTGAAAAGCAACGACGTAAATTACATGTTAAAATTGAAATTATTACACCGACAATTGAGCTTATTAAACTTTCCAATGCTCGTTCTAATTCAATTTTAAATTCTACAATTGAATTAATTGATGAATTATATATTCAATTTACTGAGTTTGATCAACGTGTTAATGAAATTATATCGGGATTAACTAATAAAAATGAAGTTGAAGCTATTGAAAAAGTAGAAAAATATATGAATAAACTTCTACAAGATATTAATGATGCTATTCCAATACTTAATTTGGCTTTACTTACTCTGGGAGTGAACTTATCTGGACAAGTCAATTCAAAAAGTATATCACCAGGAAGGTTACTTCAAGCAGCTAACTATTTAGGTAATAGTAAACACCAAATTGGTCCTGAATTTGATTTGGTGATGTATACAATATTTTATAATCCAAGTAGATTGAAATATATAGAAGGAGAAGAGTTTGACGAGTTGAAATGTATAAGTTGGAAAGAAACATATGCTAGAAGTCAGGTTAGGATAGTTAAACAGAAAGGGGAGTTTCAATACAAGTTGAAAATCGTGGAAGATTTTAATGATGGGAGATATCATGAAGATGATGTAAAACCGGGAAGTAAAGAATTTGATTTGAAATTAATTGAACGTATGTTCTTTACTGGATCAGGAAAGTTATTACGACTTGAAGAAAGAAATTCTCCTGTATTGATAGTGAAGTTGGTAGATAATGAACAAGAAGAATGGATAGCCTTGGGTGAATTAAAGAAAGGTGAGTTTGAAGAAGAAGAAGAAGAAGAAGAAGAAGAAGACGTGGAAGAACAGGGAGAACAGGGAGAACAACAAGAACAGCAAGAACAACAATATAAGAAAATAACCACTATAGTTGCCCCCCTTTCACTTTTAGAATACCTTCTTAGACTTGCTAGGCTTCAAGAAATTCAATCTAAATCAATCTTAGAAATTCCTGATGAAATCTTGTCCATCTATCTACACGATGAACCTTCTGAACCACAAATTATAAAACAACCAAATAACACATCAAATGCAATCACAATGGATTCCAATATTACCAGACTACAAAACTTACAAATTAATGAATCAAAGGGAAAATCTATAAATAAATAATATATAACTTTAATACATAAAGTATATACCAAAAGAAAAAAAGAATTTTAAAACGTTTTTTTTAATTTTTATCTACCATCATGGTCTAGCATGTTGACCTTGTGGAGATTGCTTAAGTGGTGATGATCGAGTTTGTGATGTAATAGGCAGGTGATTTTGTTGTGCAGCAGGTTCATTTTGTATTGGATCAAATAAAAATGGTTTAGAAGCAATTATTGGAGTAAACATTTCTTGATATAATGGTATATCATATTCTAAAGGATTTGTAGGAACTGATGAAGATTTATCATACCCAAAATCACTTATTGAATCGTTATTATTGACAAATGATAAATCAGGTACTGATCCATTAACATTATTTGTCACATTATTTGTATCTTGAACACCATAAAAATTAGGTACTGAAGAAGATGCTGATAAATTTGGTTGATTTACATTCATACTATCCATATTTTCATCAAAAAAACTTTCAGTATACAATTCAGATTCAATTTTAGTTAATTGAGTACCAATATTTGTATTTATTGATCCTAACCCAGTTCTTCCAAAATGATGCAGAGAATGATGATCAAAATTTTCATCAGTTGTATTTGAATTTGAATTATTAAATGTATCTGAAGGTGGGAATGCTGCCGAAGTTGAAGACATTGGTAAACTTCCACTTATAAATGTTGATTGATTATATCCAGGATTACCTATTATATCATATGATCGAGATGAAGAATTTGATGCAATGGATAATACACTTTCAGGACGTTTTAAACGAACTGGCTGGTATTGATGATTAGCTGTACTTGTTGATGTTGTTGTACTGTTTATAGAATTTACTGAAGATGCCATACCATTTTGTAAACTAGTACTATGAGTCATAACTGTAGGTCGCATTGGTTTTGGTTGTTGTGGTGCAACATGATGATGCACTGGCTTATTTGGCTTTGCAATTTCTTGTGGAATAGTCAGTAAAGGTTGATTCTCATTATCAAAACTTTGATTCCCCACCAAGGGGAAAAGAGGAAACATGTGATCAACTAAATCAATTTCCGTTGGACTTAAATGGTTGGTTATAGTACCTTTATTTGGAGAATAATTATCTTGTAGTCTTTCAGAACTCTCTATATTATTATTATTATTAGACGTAGATGTATTAATATTTGCAATGTTGATATTACTACCTGTAGGTTGGTTTATGGAATCAAGATTATATTGTGAATTAGTATCATTAAAGTCATTATTCGTATTTGGAGTTGCATTTTCATTTTTACTAGATCCATTTTGAAGATTTGTTTGAGATGTAGAACCAGGAGTTGATCTTTGAGAATTATAATCAGTTAAATTACCACTATCTGAATTATGGGAGAATAAATCAAATAATCCATTACCACCATCAAATGGAATTACAATATCATCAATAACAAAATTCAGATTCAGATTAGGATATGCTGTTGAATAAGGAGTTTCTGGTTGCAGTTGCAGTTGCAGATCTTGTTGAACTTGTTGAATATTATTTGGAGATTCACTTGATGTTAATTCTGATGCTTTCTTTTTAAGATCAGCATTTGCTGCATTAATTAATGACTTTTTCTTTGCTCGTTCAGAAGCAGACATATGATGTATATTACCATTTATTGTTGTAGTTTTTTTCAGTCCTTGATTATTTGAACAAGTACAATGTGAATTTTTGTGACAAGTACATGAAGCTAAATGTGTACCAGGAGGTTTACCTTTTTTACCACAGGTACATGAAGTATGTAAATTTTTCATTTTCCTTTGATCTCGACAATGTTGACATTGTGTTGCTGGTCTACCTTTTGGTTTAATCATGGTTAAGGGTTGATCTGTATGAGTACATGTTGTAACTCTATGACCTCGTATACACCTCTCACAAGCATATTTCACCCCATTAATAAGCACCATTCTTATTAAATTTTAACTTTTAAAAAAAAAAAATCGGTTGTGCAAAAAGCAACGTTTCTATTAGGCACAATGTAGGATTTTGGATGATTCTTATTGTTAATAGTTTAGGGAGGGTGACAACTTTTTGTTTTATAAATGGTAGAAAGAGAACTTGTCCCTTTTTTTTTCTTTCTTTTTTCTTTTTTCCTTTTTCTAGGCCAAACATCCATACTGCAATATAAGTATCAGGAAACAACGGCTGAGATTTTAGTGAGGAGCCAAAAAAAAAATTTTTACTTTGTAGAGAAAATGACGTAAGATTGAATATATTATAATTTGATTTGACAGAAACAAATAAAGAAGTAATGTTTTAAACAAATGACATGTGTACGGAGTATGACGAGTGGGAATAATAAAGTGGGTCTGCTGGCGGCCTGTCTGTTTGGGACTATTTCGGATGTTGGGCTTATATACTGTGTTGGTTCCTGACTTTTCTATCTATATACAAACGTCATTACCCTTTAATGTTATATTTTATTGCTGTTTCTTTTCTTTTTTTTTTTGAAAAAACGGTTTAATTTCTTTTCAAAGATTTGAATGATTCTCGAGAGAGGGAGGAATTGTGGGTGTGTAATTAGAATTTTTTACATTGTTTGAAATTATATCGGATTTGAATCCGTACTAAATTTCATTGTCCTTTCTCGGAACGTGAGACATTTTATCAGAATCAATAAAATTGCTTTCGTAATCGGGTATTACTCTTATGTTTGTTTATTTTATACCTATGACTCTTTAGTTAGTTAAGTCATTTACTTATCTTAGTTGTAAATTATCAAACATCTTATTTGGAGATATTATATACGTGGAAAAGCTAAATTTCAGTTCTGCGGAGTTACTTGTTTCAATTACATAATGTGTTTAACCCGGAACAAGTATTTTCTTATACTAAAAACTTAGTTTCTTTTCTCTAATTCCTGTTGGAGATGTTGTGGAGATGCTCTCAATACGCTCTGAACACTCTCTGAACACTCTCTGAACACTCTCTGAACACTCTCTAGAAATCTAAGAAATGGTCGAAAGGGTAACTATCAAAAGGTTAACCCTACAACACAAGCTATGATACCCAGCTCACAATAACCAAAAAAGGGGCAGCAAAGTTAAGGTTTCCCAGCATATTTTTTTTGTTGAGCTTGATGTACTATGTGTTATCTTAATGCATGTCGCTAAAACTGAATGCAACTGGAGGTTACAAAAATCAACACATATTTTGAATTTTGAATTGCAAATAGTTTCCTACAATAATACAAGTTCAAAACAATATCTAATTACTAAAAAATCTACAATTTGGAATCTTTAAATGCTGGTGAAGCCAACGGCTCATATACACTACCAAATAACTTATCCAGAGCAACTGTTCTATTGGTAATATTTCTTACATCAACATAATTCTCATTCAATTGGTCAATAGAAGTAACTCCTAATAATCTCATATTCATAACCATTTCATCCTTTAAAATTTGAATTGCCTTAACCACACCAGCATCACCATACGTTGACATAGCATAAAGGAATGGACGGCCAATACCAACACCTTTAGCACCTAAACAAATTGCTTTAAGAATATCAGTAGCTCTTCTAACTCCACCATCAACATAGATTTCAAAATTCTTATCCAATCCTTGTTGTTTTAATATTGGCATTAATTCAATTAATACTTCCAATGGAGGACGAGAAAATTCCAATTGTCTACCACCATGATTACTTAAAACAACACCTTGACATCCTAATTTAGCTGCTAAAATCGCATCTTCAACACGTTGAACTCCCTTGAGAATAATTGGCATTTTCGTAATAGACTTAAACCATTTTAAATCATTCCAATTTAAACTTGTATCAATAAATGAACTAATTGCTCTAGCGGCACCTTGAGTTCTATCTACATCTGCATCGTCTCCTTGAACATGACTTACATCTTGAACATCTTTAGACCTCATATCTTTTTCACGACGTCCTAATTGTGGTGCATCAACCGTGATAAATAATCCTTTCATACCTCTCTTTTCAGCATGTTGAACAATTTGTTTACATATTTCTCGATCAGAATTAACATATAATTGCAACCATTGAGTTTGTTTATCAGTTGCTTGATCGACAATTTCATCAAATGAACATGAAGCTAAAGTAGGAATCATTTGAATAATATCCTGTTTAGCAGCGCTTCTAGTAAGTACTTTTTCACCATCTGGATGTCCTAATTTACCCAATGCAGTAGCAGTAATATAAAATGGCAGAGAAACTTTTGTTCCTAACATTGTTGTAGAAAGATCAATATTAGAAACATCAACCATAACTCGAGGTTTGAAAAAAATACGATGATAACTTAAATGATTTTCTCGTAAAGTTATTTCATCATCACAACCTGAAGAGTAATAGGCCCATGCTGTATGTTCCATGGTATGACGAGCAACAAATTCAAAGTCATTAAGATTATAAATTTGTCCAAGATCTGGTTTATTTTTGATATTTTTACGACGTTGAAGTTCCTTGGTTGAGGGAGGTTCATCGTCATCGTCATATTCATATTCATCATCGTCGTTGTCAACGGTAGAGGTGGCAAGGGTAGAATTTGTAGATGAAATTGGTAGCTTTTCATCCTGTTCGTCGTATTCAACATCATATTCATCAACAACTTGTCCAACAGGGCTTGTTGTAGGAACTGATGTTTGTATTTGTGTAGGTGTAGGTGCAGGTGCAGGTGCTTCCGACTTAACCACCTTCTTCTTTTTTCTCTTCTCAACTTCGCCCAAATGATATTTTGGTTTTAAATATTTAACTAAAGTATCACCAGGATGTACAGGATCAAAAGCTTTTGTAGCATCTTTACCAGCATATTTTAAAATTATCGCCAGACCACCAGGATGTTCCATTACAAAATCAGACACATCATATGCTTTATCGTGAATTATAACCCAACAATCATTTTGAGTGTTATGTTTAGCTACTTCTTCTAATTGAAGGACCATTTTGTTGAAAGTTAATATAATGAAATTTTCTTATCTAATTTGAAAAGAAAAAAATTAATTTAAATGGTTATATATTTATTAATCTTGAAAATCGTGTGTGGGGTAAAATAAAAACGTCGGAGTCAAAGATTTTTAGTTCTATGCCTAGCGGGCAAAAACAAGCGGCAATTTTTTTTTAACAGAATTAGATAAGAATTCCACACAAAAAAATGATCCAATTGTTAGACATCAATTATAAATTTTTCATTGTTGGTGGAAGTAAGTGGTGTAGAGTGGAGGGAGTTCTTTGTTTTTTCTTTGTGGGGGGTGGGGGGAGAGATTGCATTAAGCAAAGGAACACAGGAACGCGGGAACACGGGACCGAAAAGTGACGTAAGCTCTGACTATAACTAGCCTCTCTTTATTTTGAAACATCCCCGCCAACGTAACAATATGTAATAGGATAACAATGATTAATCGGTTTCTCAGAGTAATTAAATCTCGGAGAACTAACTGTGACATTGAAAAGGTTACATTATTACGAAAGTTTGATTAAAAGTTAGTGTTTAAAGAATTATCGTAAGAAAAACATTAGCATTGAGATTTAATACTCGTAGATTCTCATTTTAAACTTTTATTGAAATTGTTTTGCAAAATTTGGTGTAAAAATGACAAAAAAAAATACACGAAGTCTTCTTTAAATACAAATAAACTCAGACTGCAATTTAAGGTCTTCCGTCATATTTGATTTCTAAATACCCGTACTTTGAAATTCTTGGTTGTCATCAAGACTCAAATCATTATGGTTCAATAATATTCCACTTATAATTCTGAGCTATGACATTTTGTTGTTTATTACTATAAGAACCACCCTACTTTGTAAGTTCTAATAATAGCATTAATGCCGGAAAACCACTTGAAAAGCTCGTTTAAAAAAAAAGAAATGTGGTAATGGAAACTTCTCTAAACTGTAACAGTATCCCTGAATTATCATTAGTTTACGGGTTACCTTATACATCTCTGTGGCACATGAAAATAACCTGTAAAACTTATTATACAGAATAGGAAAAAACTTTTACAGATTAGACAAATACGTGTTTGTTTTGGAAAACAAAAAAATTTTTTTTTTTTGCTTGAGGAGTTTTTTTCTATACGATTATTTTTACAACCAACTTTGACAACTACTGTTATATTGCTTTACAGAGGTAACCATACAAGTGATAGTTACAAACAATCAATACATCATTAATTTACCCTTTACTACTAACTGTACCCTATAATCTGTAAAACTATAAAATTAACCCTGGTTAAAAGGAAAAATTGTGTCTTTATTATTTGTTTTTTTTTGTTGTGTTGCAAGTTAACAAATTTTCCTTGTGATTATTCTTGATATCCACTTACACATATATCCCCAAGCTTTTCACATTCCTTGTTTCATTTGTCAACTAGATTGTGAACCTTTGAAGTTTGTATCAGATCAACAGCTTTAGACACACACGACCAAACTATCAAATCAAACACGTCAACTTTTTTTTTATTGTGTTTTAGCACTTACCACAAAAACAAAGGATCCTAAAAGAAAAAAAAAAACTTGATTCGAGAAAACTGAAACCACCACTTTTTTTTTGATTCTTATTTAATACCTTCCTTAGTCTAGTAATTTTTTTTATATTTAATATTCTAGTATGGTCTCCTTGTATGATGTTGGTACCCGTTGTTGGTATCCGGATGAAAAATTAGGTTGGATAGGTACCACGGTTAAATCAAATAGTCAGGATAATAATAAACATATTATAGAATTTACATTAGAAGAGGATGAATCACAAATATTTACTATTGAAACAGATAACTTATCAGAAGATAATCCAAAGTTACCTCCTTTACGAAATCCTCCTATTTTAGAAGCAGCTGAAGATTTAACAAGTTTATCATATTTAAATGAACCTGCAGTTTTACAAGCTATTAAATTAAGATATTCACAATTAAATATTTATACTTATTCTGGGATTGTTTTAATTGCCACTAATCCATTCCAAAGAGTTGATCAATTATATTCCCATGATATAGTCCAAGCTTATGCAGGTAAAAGGAGAGGTGAATTAGATCCTCATCTTTTTGCTATTGCTGAAGAAGCTTTTAGATGTATGAAAGATGATGGTGAAAATCAAACAATTGTTGTTAGTGGTGAATCAGGTGCTGGTAAAACTGTTTCTGCTAAATATATTATGAGATATTTTGCTACTGTCGAGGAAGATTATCAAGGAAGTACCATTGATCATAAAGCAGATATGTCTGATGTTGAAAAACAAATTTTAGCTACAAATCCAATTATGGAAGCATTTGGGAATGCTAAAACTACCAGAAATGATAATTCTTCAAGATTTGGTAAATATTTAGAAATTTTATTTGATGCTGAAGTTTCTATTATTGGGGCAAGAATTAGAACTTATTTATTAGAAAGATCAAGATTAGTTTTCCAACCACAATCAGAAAGAAATTATCATATTTTTTATCAAATGTTGGCGGGGATGTCTCAAGATGAAAAACAAGATTTAGGATTAACTAAACCTGAAGATTTTAAATATACTAATCAAGGTGGATCTCCTACAATTGATGGTGTTGATGATGCAGCAGAATTTACAATTACTAAAGATGCATTGCAATTAATTGGTATTGATTCAACTACTCAATATGAAATTTTCAAGATTTTAGCTGGTCTTTTACATATAGGTAATATTGAAATTGCAGCAACAAGAAATGATGCTTATTTATCTGCTGATGAACCTAGTCTTGTTAAAGCATGTGAATTATTAGGTATTGATGCCAATTCATTTGCCAAATGGTGTGTTAAGAAACAAATTACTACTAGATCAGAAAAAATTATTAGTAATTTAAATCATCAACAAGCCTTAGTTGCTAGAGATTCTTTCACAAAATATATTTATTCCCTGATGTTTGATTGGTTGGTTGATTATGTCAATAATGATTTATGTCCTGATGAAGTTGCTGCTAAAATTAATTCATTTATTGGAGTTTTGGATATTTATGGTTTTGAACATTTTGAAAAGAATTCATTTGAACAATTTTGTATTAATTATGCCAATGAAAAATTGCAACAAGAATTTAATCAACATGTTTTCAAATTAGAGCAAGAAGAATATATCAAGGAAGAAATTGAATGGTCATTTATTGAATTTACTGATAATCAACCATGTATTGATTTAATTGAAAATAAATTAGGTATATTGGCACTTTTAGATGAAGAATCTCGTTTACCTGCTGGTAATGATGCATCATGGATTGAAAAAATGTATCATAATTTGAATAAAGAACCAACAAATAAAGTGTTTAAAAAACCAAGATTTGGACAAAGTAAATTTATTGTTAGTCATTATGCTTTAGATGTTTCTTATGATAGCGAAGGTTTTATTGAAAAAAATAGAGATACTGTGGGTGAAGGACATATGGATGTTATGAAAAACACCACCAATCCTTTATTAAAGGAGATTTTAGCTATTGTGGAAAAGAATGCTGCAGCAGCAGCTGCTGCTAGTTCTAGTGCCGAATCAAATAGACCAACTAAATCAGCAGTCAAGAAAATAACATTAGGATCTATGTTTAAAACATCTTTAATTGATTTAATGAAAACTATTCATTCAACAAATGTTCATTATATTCGATGCATTAAACCTAATGAACACAAGAAAGCTTGGGAATTTGATTCACTTATGGTTTTATCTCAATTACGGGCTTGTGGTGTTTTAGAAACTATTCGTATATCATGTGCTGGTTATCCAAGTAGGTGGACTTATAGTGAATTTGCTGAAAGATATCATATTTTATTGGCATCTCAAGATTGGATTAAAGTAATGAGTGGTCAAGAAACTAGTCAAGATTCAATTCTGAAATTATGTAATCAAATTTTGGATAAATTTATTGATGATAAATTAAAATATCAATTAGGTAATTCCAAAATTTTCTTTAAAGCAGGTATGTTGGCCCATTTTGAAAAATTAAGATCAGATAAATTATATCAATCAGCAGTTATGATCCAAAAACATATGAAAGGAAGGTTTTATCGTAAACAATATATTGCCATTTGTCAATCTCATATTAAATTACAAACATTAATTAGAGGATATATGGTTAGAGATAAAGTTGAAAAGGAACGTCAATGTCATGCAGCCACCAAGATTCAAACTTGTATTAGAAGTTATTTGGCAAGAAAGCAATATGCTACTACATTGAATTCTGTTATTACTTTACAAAAATCAATTCGTGGATTACAAGCAAGAAGAAATTATCTTTCTATGCGTACAGAACTATCAGCAGTTTCTATTCAAAGTGCTTGGAGAGGTTATCAAGAACGTTGCAAATACAAGAAACTCAAAAAATCTACTGTTGTTGTTCAATCGGCTATTAGAAGACATTATGCTATTCGTCATTTACAAGAATTGAAAGTTGAAGCTAAATCAGTTCATAAATTACAAGAAGTTTCCTATCAATTGGAAAATAAGGTTATTGATTTAACTCAATCATTAACTAGTAAGATCCAAGAAAATAAGAAATTATTGGAAGAAATTGATCAATTGAAGTCATTAATGGTTAAACATGATGAAGCACAAGAATCACTCAAGACAAGAGAATTAGAATATCAACAACAACTTGATTCTATGAATAGTGAACATTTACAAGAAATTGCCAATTTGAAACAAGAATTAGCCAATATTAATTCTGAATATGCTAATGCTGAAGCCAAGATTAAGCAATTATCACAAGAACAAGCTGATTTGAGAGAAGAAGTTCGTCGTACTATTGAAGAATTGAATCAAGCCAAGAATGATTTAATTAAGCGTGATACTATTGAAGTTGATTTGAAGACTCATATTGAACAATTAAAAACTGAATTGGCTCAATTACAACAACAACAGGAAATGGTTGGTAAATCAAGAAATGGATCTGTTACTCCTATTCACAATCCCAAAGCTAGAGCAGCAGTTAATACTAAACGGTACAGTAGTGCTAGTGCCTGGGGTAATAATAATAATCTTGATAATGTTAATAGACCGGTATCGGTCATTGCCGTTTCCAATGATGATTATGCCGATATTGATGATATTAATGATGAATTATTTAAATTATTAAGAGATTCACGTCATTTACATAGGGAAATTGTTGATGGATTATTAAAGGGATTAAAGATTCCTGATGCTAGTATTGCTGCTGATTTAACTAGAAAAGAAGTTTTATTCCCTTCAAGAATTATTATTATTATATTATCAGATATGTGGAGATTAGGATTAACTAAAGAAAGTGAAGAATTCCTTGGTGAAGTATTGCTGTCTATTCAACATATTGTTTCCGTGTTGAAAGATGATGATGTTATACCTAATGGTGCATTTTGGTTATCCAATACTCATGAATTATATTCATTTGTTTCATATGCTCAACAAACTATTATTGATAATGATGCCTTATCTCATGAAATGAGTGAAGAAGAATTTGAAGAATATTTGAAATTAGTTGCTGTTGTTAAAGAAGATTTTGAATCACTTTCATACAATATTTATAATATGTGGATGAAGAAAATGGAAAAGGAATTGGAAAAGAAGGCCATTTCTGCAGTTGTTTTATCTCAAAGTTTACCGGGATTTATGGCTCCAGAAAATTCTCCATTTTTATCAAAAGTTTTCTCTTCTGGTACTCAATATAAAATGGATGATATTTTAAGTCTTTTCAATCTGGTTTATTGGGCTATGAAATCATATTTTATTGAACATGAAGTTATTAATGAAGTCATAATTGAATTATTAAAATTCCTTGATGGGTTATGTTTTAATGATTTAATAATGAGAAGAAATTTCTTATCTTGGAAACGAGGATTACAATTAAATTATAATGTTACTAGATTAGAAGAATGGTGTAAATCTCATGAAATTCAAGAAGGTTCAGTTTATCTTTCACATTTATTACAAGCAGCTAAACTATTACAATTAAGAAAAAATACTGCTGAAGATATTGGTATTATTTATGAAATTTGTTATACATTAAAACCAATTCAAATTCAAAAATTAATTTCTCAATATCTTGTTGCTGATTATGAAACTCCAATTGCTCCAAATGTTTTACAACTAGTTGCTGATAAAGTACGTGAATCAAATGGTAATTCTGATGAATTATTTGAAATGGTTAATACCGATGGACATTTTAATGATCCATTCAGAAGTATTGATTTAAGACCATTTTCAAGAGTTGAGGCATATGTTCCTGCATGGTTGAATTTACCAGTTATAAGACGAATAGTTGAGCTTGTCGCTAAAAATGCTTCTGTACAAGAAACTCAAAGCTTACAACAACAACAACAAGAAGAAGAAGAGTATAATGAACAACCACAAACTGTTATGGTTAATAGTAGTTAGAACTTTTTAATTTGTGTTTTGTATGTTTTTTTTTGTATTTTCCTTATATAGTTTTATTAATCTCCAGTTCAGTTTTAGTTTTAAGTTGTAAAGCATGAACACCTTTATGTTTAATCTCATCATCTAATAAACTATATACTAATCTATGTCTTGAAGGTAAGTTTTTCCCTTCAAATATTGAACTTACAATTTCAATATTAAAATGAGATTCTGTAGTATTTGTAGCACCTCGAATACCAACATGATGAGCATGTTTATAAGAATCGTTAACAATTTTCAAATATGTTGGCAGGAAAGATTTTTGAATTTTCGATAATATCAGAATTTCAATAGGACCTGGAGTTTCTGAATGAATTAATTTAGCACTAGTTGTCATTGTTCTTACCAAGTGTCTTAACATTGTTGGGTGGGTCAATTGTCGTATAGTAAAGACAAAAACCGGATTTTAACATTTTTTTTGTGTTTTACACGACAAGGAATCCAATTCTGGAATAAATTAGAATAAATTGAAATTAATGGAAATCTTAAATCTTGCCAAACAGAGATATTGTTTGGGTTATCAAGATAACTGGTTTCTTATTGGGAAATAGAAATACTTGAAATCCCTTAAATTTGAATATATGTTTTAGAAGTAAGTACAAATAAGATAATTAGTTGAGTAAATAGTTAGTGCTTGTAGCAGGAAATTGTAAAGTCACAAAACTTCTATTGTGTCAACTCACGGTTCATAAGGTAAGAGAAATAGAACATTATCTGGAGCTTATACTGTTACACTCTCAACAGGAAAGAAAAGATTTTCATTTTCTACATGACAGGTACATATTTAAAAACTAATTAACTGTACAAAACCAAAAAACATAATCTTGAACTATGATTCTTGAAATTTTTAGGTGGCTTGAGGGATACTCATCTAAACTAAAAATACCGTATGTTTTAACCAAAACTTAAAACTAACTTGTGAAAATGGTGGTTCCCTGAAGAAATACTAGTGGTGAAATTTATCTAAATGTTTTGTAGGCCCAGGAAACAATGAGCAATTAACGAATTAGTAATACCTGATTTTTGAATGCTACGCTCTTCGATATTTGACAATCAAGAAGGATATCGAGAGATAAGAGTATATTTAATGTAAACACAGAACATTTGTTAAAACTATGCAAAAAAAAACTCCCCAGAAGGAAATGAAATTCTTTAGGAGTGGAACTAATAGGAATATAATGAAAGGAACTAGCCCACTTAGTGTTAGTATCATTTTAAGCATACTAGATCGTTTGTATCAAGAATATCTTAATTTTCAGACAAGTATACGAAGTTTATTTATATAATTTTCTAATTTCCGCTTGAAAACTAACTTCATTTGAAGAATTTCCAACCAGATTTCAATGCCAATAACAAGCATTTTGCTACTTACAATTCAAGCTTTTGTACAAGAACTTCTAAGAAAAGATGGGGAGCACAGTGGTGCATATAAAAACTCTAAATCTGCTGGACTAGAACCAGAAACTCTCTTAATAACATCATTACCCTTTTTAATAACAATATCTCATTTCCACCGAATACAAGTTATAAAATTTTATAGGAACACCTTCGAGATTTTGCCAACTTGGCCAAGATAAATTGCTCAATTCCATTCACCCTCTAATTTCCTAATTAGTAATAGTATCACATTATAACATTTCTCATATATACATACTTAGAAATGGGGAGGGGGCTATGTTGAAACGTAGTTAAGTCACTAGTTAATCTAACTCTTCGTACTTTAGTACAGTAAGTTTTTAAAAACTACAAGAATAATCATTACTAAATTCTATTAATACAGTACATACAAAACTACTTTTTCTTTACATATTCATTGTAGACCCCCTTAACAACTCTAACCATTGAACGTCTTCCAGTAATCAAAGGACCAAGACCAATCAATAATAAAGTAGTGTATAACCAAATTAAACCAACAGTAACATAACCCTTGAAATAACTTCTACTAAATATCCACTCACGATATAATGGCATTGGCCAGACCACCCATGTAACCAATAATATAAATATAGCAGCACCAGTGGCAAGTTTAATATAGAAATCTAATTCTTTAGGAGTTAATTGACGTGGACCAGAAACTTGTTGTTCTTGTTCTTGTTCAATAACAACAACATCATCAGATTTTTCATCAGTTGGCTTTTCTGTTAAATCAATTTCTGAAGAAGCTTCAGAAATATCTTCATCTTGTTTAATTAATAAATCTGCATTTTGTAAAACAGACCAATCAAATTTATGTGGTTTAACAATAAAGGAAAGTATTATAGATGTAATACCAGGTAATAATAATGCAGTTAATGAACCGAAAAGAGCAGGTAATTGTCCACCAGTGGAAACAATTGTAATTTCACCATAATAATGTTTAGCAGTAGTTAACCACACAGTAATACCGGCAATTAAACCTACAATTGGTGAAACAGCTGCTGCAAACGCAGTTTGACGATCCCAAGTAATGGTGAAAATTAAGGGGATAACACCAGGACAAATAATCATAGGGTAGAAATATCCATACCAAGTCATATTAACACCAACATAATGTAACATAACACTGAAACCAGCACAACCAATACCAAATATCACACATCCATAATGAGAAACTTTAATCATAGATTTGTTTTGTGCTGAAGGATTAATATATTTCTTGTAAATATCAAATGAAAGAATTGAAGATACGGAAACCATTTGGGCAGAAACTGTTGATGTAACAGCAAGATAAATAATTAATAATAATGCACCAACACCACCATTTCCAACAACTGCTTTTAAAACATAAGGTAAAACAAATCCAGATTCAATTTCAAACTTAGTTAATGCACGAGGATAAGTTGGGAAGGATTCCGTATTTTCTAAAACAATTGAAGCACCACCAATAATTGTTCCCAATGGCCAAACATTTGAAAAGATTAAGAATGCAGCTAATAAGTAAGCAGGAACCATAGCTCTTGGACTGGCTGAAAAAGTCTTTTGCCAGAATGAAGAATCTAAAACAGTAAGACCAAAGTTACCACATGTTAAAATCAAACCAAAGAAAAGAGCACCTTGAGATTTACCAGTCATGATTGAACCATTATAATTACCTTCAATTGGTCTTGTACCAGCATTATCGAAAGTGGTCAATAAATCGTATAATCCATCTAATCCACCAATTTGATCGGATGACAATACAGCAGTGTTTAAATAACATAAAACAGTTAAAAGAATTAAAGTATGAACAAAATCAGTCAAGAAAGTTGCTTTTAATCCACCAACAATTGTATATAACAACACACCAAATGGAATCAACATAGTTGAGGCAACAATATGTAAATTACCAGCAATAATTGAAATAGCACCACTAGCACCTAAAATCATTGATGAACATGATAATAAATTATTTGCTAATGCAAGGAATAAATATAATAAATGATTTATTTTACCATATCTTAATTCAACAATTTCTAAAGATGTATGAGCCTTAGGAACTTTCTTTTTGGCATGAATACCAATACATGACATAACAGCAATTTGAACTGCTAACCCAGCACCATAATAATAACTAGCTTGAATACCATAACTATAGACCATAGTAGAAACCCATAAGAATTCAGTTGCCCAAGACCATGATGAATAAACAGCAGAAGCAGAAAGAAAAGTTCCAACACTTCTATCAGCAACTGAAAATGTTTCGGTATTGTTGGCATTTTCATGCATGTATTTTTGAAGTAATTTGGTGGTTAAGATCATACCTCCAGCAAATAAGGCACCTACCCCAACTAAGATACCATAACCTGATCCTTGACCTAACAAATGAACCGTTGATGTTGATTCCGACATGATTAATGACAGTTGTAGATTTTAGAAATACCAAGAACTACCTGAAGAATGGGCATCGCTTTTATATTTAACCTGTTTGTTGCAAAAAAAAAGAATAAAACAAAAAGGATAATAAAACGGCTAGGCCACATAAAACAATTAATCCATTGTTTGTATGAATGCACGTGATTAGTGGCAACATTTGGATTCAACCAGTTAAGATGCTCTATTAATTTAACACATGCTTAATCTTTGATTATTTTTGCTTGAATTTTAAAACTGTGGAAAGTATAATCTATTGTTTGTACCAAGGAAGAATCGATTCGTAAAAATTTGTGGCAAAATCGCAGTTTTCACGTGATGCACAAAAAAGAAAAGTAATATCAGAAAATAGTTCGGAGTCAATAGCCGAAACATGTCTATTATTTGTCCATTAAAATCTTCGAATATATATCCGCTAATGCATTTCCGTCTAGGCGGTAGTGGGGCAATTAAACATATTATAAAATATTGACATGGATATTTCATGTTGTTCTAACTAAATATTGTGGATTTTAGCCAGATATAATCTGTGGCTTGACTTTTTTTTTGGGTGATAAAAGCTTTCGATAGTGGAAAAAAAAAAGATAACCACAGTTCCACAGTTTCGAATCTTGAACTCTATTGTTTAATTTATATAAATTGAGCTAATCATATGTGAGTCATATACTAGACAATCAGATAAATGTGGGGATGTTCTATAACAGAATAGCAACTGAGTGGATTGTTGTCTTCCGTTTGTAGTTTTAGTTTTATTGATGAGCTGAAATTTTTCTAAATATTGCAAATCCACAGTTCTGGCAAATCGTCAACTATTCTCTTTTAGAAAGTTTTTCTTCGTAAATTATATGTTCCATGCATGGATGCTTTTCTTCACGATTGAGCAAATTTACGATTGGTTAGAGATTGTCAAACCATGTCAGCCACATATAATTGTTACTTCAATTCTGGTACTTTATTTAGATTGTCTTAAATTATTTCATGATAGATTGACAACTTAAATTTTCTAATTCGGAAGTAACAAGTTTAAATTGTTTAATAACGAAGAAACAAGTTGAAATTGTTTAATAACACAGAAACAGGTTCAAATTGCTTAATAACTTAACCAAAAAATCAAGATACACTCGTAGACTAGTACCTTGCTTCATCTATTGAAGGATGAATGGGAATGAAATCCCCATGATTTCTGGAGATAAAGTAACATTGTGAATCTAATAAAAGTTGTTTCAAGTTAGAACAACCACAACGCAACATTTCAATAACTTCCTGATTTATTGGTCTTATTGACTTATCAATAATCTCTACCTTTTGATAGATTCTATCAAATTCTTGTAATCCACTAATACAATCATCATGATAATCTTGTGTTTGAAAGTATGCTCTCTCTATTGAGTGTTGTTGTGTAATTAACATATACACTATCTCAAATTGAAAACATGCTGGTTGATAATCAGAAATTGCACATAAATGCAAACTTGTTAGACTATTTGGTTTCAAGGTGTTCACTAACTCAAGAAAGTCAATTTTTCGTGAGGTTAGTGATAATTGTTTTAAATTAGTAACTTCACTTAGCACTTTACTTAAATCCGTTTCATAAGTCGTTGGTAATTCTTCAAGCAGACAAAAATGAAGTTCAAGTGAAGTTAGCTTGGTTAATTCAAATATTTTGTTTAAATTTGGGATATATTCTTGTGGTAATCTCTGTCTCCAGAATATAGACAATTGTTCAACTTGTATTTCATCAAACCTTTCAGAGATGAATAAATCATGAATAACATTAAAACATTCATGAAATCGTAATATTTTAAGATTTGGAAAATTCAGAATTATTCCCAAGTTCCTGTTGCAATTTAGATTATCTTTAACATGCAATTCCTCTATATATGACCAGTATTCATGATTATTCTTTTGAAATATTATTGAATTATCAAATGTAAATTGACGAAGTTGACCAACTTGAATTGATTGAAGAGTTGTTAAAAATGAACTCTTGTCTTGATTTTCTATAATAATTGTGGTAAAAGGGTAGAGAGACTTTAGGTCTAGATAGGAATAACCAAAGAACAAATGCTTAGGGAATATAATTGTATTGACAAATTTCAATTTGGAGTTGCTAACCAATTGATCGAAAATCTCGATTTTGTTAATAATGGTAAACTTGATGTGGAATGGCGTACGAATATCAGATGATATTTTAAGTGGTAAGTTAGGGTCCAGTATATAAAGAGAATTCATTAATTTTCGTTTACCTAAGTATTGAAACCTTGAATGTGTGGCAATAATCTGGACAATTTGAACTTGATTAAGGTGAGAAAATATTAGTGAAAGTACCAAGTCTGGTAAAGACAAAATTGACAATGCTTGAGTTGGAGGTAGATTATTGTGATTGTTGCTGTTACGGATACGTTTAATTCTCGTTTGACGAGTTAGTAATAGTGTTAGCATTAATGCTCTGATCGAAAACCAAATAGTCTCGTATACTGCCATTTCACTGAATTTAAAAAGCTAAAATGTATTAGAAGAAATAAACTAGTTTATATTTTATTCTTTCCTAATTTTATGAGAAAAACCTTTACTTCTTATAACATAGTAATACTTGAGGTAGTATTAATACTCTACTCAAACATAGTAATATGTGCCTTAAACCTTATTTATGAAGAATATAAAAGAGTCAGGAAAAATATGTAATTGCTCCAAACCTAATATCCTATCAATTGAATTAAATCTTAATTGGTTTCGAGAATAGCAAAAGTCTAAATTAGAACAGGTTCTATAGGTTCAATAGGTTCAATGGGTTCAATGGGTTCAAGAGGTTCAAGAGGTTCAACATATTCTAATGAATATAAGAATATCAAAAAGTAAAAAACTGCAGGAGGATTCACTAAAGAATGTAGAACAATGGCCTGTGTTCTAGACATATCTTAAATTTATTATTGAATCTTGGCAGAGTGAATTATATTAAGAGCCACCTGTTTATTTATCTATGAAGAAAAAAACCAGTCTCCCCCACTCCCCTCCCCCCTTACTAAAGTTTGTGTAAGCTATAACAAATTTGGAGGACAACGGAAATCACCTTGCTTGTAAGGGTCTATCCCAAGTAATATTAATAAGCCTCTTTCTACGCGTTAATTCAATTACTCAAATTACGAATTTTTAACTTAATATAATCCCAAATGAACATCCAAATATAGGCGAAATCAGGCGATAAATCAAATAACCGAACGAAACCTACCCTAATATGATCCAATAATTCGCCACTTTCCTGGTGTCATGTACGAATCAAAATTTACAATTTTTCAAGATAACATTTATTATCAACATACCCCTCATTCTTACCCCGCCATTCGTTGGCAGGTTCTTTTTTTTTTCAACCTAGAATTAAAAAACATATTACATCATATTAACCGCCCTAGTTGAAAAATGTAAGTGAAATATTATTTGAACTATGAGATAAGGTAAATATCCGTGGAATTAACACATCATCAAGTATTTCCCCGGATTCTTATACATTAAAACCAAAACTTTATTAAATTAAAGAGTTTTTATTTTTGTGCAAGTCACATACAAAAAATATTAGTTTATTGTTATATTTTTTGTCTGAATGGGAAATGTGTAACTTTTTTTTTACTTTTGCGCTTCTTTTTTTGTTGGGCTCTTTTTTTTTTTGCCCTATCTAAAAAATTTGGCTTTCGTAATTGACTGTTTGATTTGGCTTTCATTAGTATATAAAGAAAGTCAGTATTCGTTAAGGGAAGAACAAGCTTGTATATTAAAGATATCACAAATACCATGTCTTCAAACACATTTAAATATTCAACAAATTGAGCGCAATTATTACCTAAATAGGGTACAGATAATTGACAACCCCAGAAAAAAAATGCATCTAATGTATAATTAGTTAATTTTAATTTCTTATTCAGTGTAAAAGGTAAACTGACTTGGTTCATATTAGAATACAGTTAAACATATGTTGTTACTAAAGTGTTCCTAGTTACCAGTGAAATTCTGTCAAATTATTAATTAAAAACAACCTGTTTTATTATTTTATTTTAATGTCTCCTGCCAGACATTTTTTTTCGATCTATTTTAAAAATCTGGGGGAAGTTTACGGAATTAATTATGGAGAAACAATTACCTGTATATAAACCTGTGCGGACTAACAATACTCCGAAAATTTAGAATTACACATACACACAAACACAAATACAAACACAAACAGGTTTTTTTTTCTTTCTTTTTTGGTTGATCAGACAATTTTGTCACTAATAGAATTATTACATATGACCTGTCGGTAATAATAAAAATCTTCGAAACAAAAAAAGAAAAAA